>OX392454.1:10997686-11597686 GCA_947623535.1 Coelioxys conoideus | reverse complement strand
CCTATAATTTTGCGAACGATTTACAGCTTCTTCTTTTTTAATAGTCACCTATCGTTGACGAATGTTTTACGCTTTGTCAATGAGAATTTAATTAAGTGCACTAAAAAGTCACCGTTCAAATGTTTACTCAATGACGTTCACTACAATTTCGCCATCATACTTTCTACATCACAAGGACACATATTTTTACGTATAGTTGTTGGTAGTTAATCAATAGCGATAGAATCTTTTTGGGAAAAAATCTTTGTTAATGTATTTAATAGATTGTCTAATAAATTATCTACTTGTAAAATTCAACGCACATCAAGAATGTTTTCCGAAGAAATTGATTTAATTCGATCGATCAATTTTTTATTATTTCTTATAGTACGAGTTTGAATCACTCGAACGATACACGTTCTAGTTTATTCAATAAAATATTTTATTAGCCGATTGGAATTCTATGTACACATCGAATCAACGACTACCCATATCGATTAATCGATGTAATAACATTTGCATTGTTTAACAAAACCATTGTCTATTAACCTGATATAACAGCTACGTCAACTGAACTATTATAGCATTATATATGTTGTACTAATGCAGATGTAACTATAAGAATAACGTACCTGCTGTTCGAGTAAATAATTTAAAAACGTAGAATAACGTTTTGTTTTAGGAGGTTGCGGTTCTTAGATAAATAATTTTTAACGTTTATCAAATATTATCGAATGTGCTTACTCTGGGTGCAATTAGACTTATGCATTAATTAGGTATCATCGCGTGAAGGAAAATTCTATTCACCGTAGTGCAAGTATCCCTAATATCGCCCTCCCGTATTGTACGAAAAGAAGTGTTGCCAAATAACGTGACAAAATATTTTGTAAAAAAGCTGATGTCGAATACGTATATATAAAGTGATATTTCATTGGCATCGCTACTCCAGGAGGATTTAATCTAAAAGTCATATCATCCAATAATTGGTACTACAACCGAAAAAAGAGATAGTTCTACGTTCAAAAATACGTAGAAATTGTACAACAGTTCGGAATATGAAGATTACTAAATTTCTTAATAAACATGTAATTTAAAACCAAAATTACGGTACTACAAGTTGCCAAGATATTTAAAGAAATATATTTTCAACCCCGAAGTTTATGGCCCATTATCACCCCTTCAACATTCACGATTGCCGATAAAAAAAGAATAAGTGTCAAATATTTTTTTGAAATCCACATCTCGCACAAGCTTCATCGACATCGGTGTGTCCGGATATGTTCCTCCGTAAGGGAGATTAAAAATAACTACCGACAAATAACATTCTCGTCCCGTCTACCGCAAAACTTACATCATACTCGGTCGAGTAATTAACCTACATTTAATTCCTAAACAGCCGCGAAATGTCGGGATATAACAAATGGAAAGCACCCTATCAAATCCGCGGCGTGACGAGTTTTCGTAGCGGTCTCTTCGTGGTCAGCCCGTTTCTGTTGGTGCAGTGTCTGCGAGGACGCGTGAAACCGCGGACCCTCTTCGTGTTCGTCCTCTGAACGAAGGCAGCCGCGGATGGTTCACTGCCTGCAGTATCAGAAGCAGCGGACCAACCAACCTGTTTCCTGACCTCCGGCTCGGCGTCACCCGATTCGGACTTAGGCAGCAACAGATCACCACGATGATCCTCCTCCTGGTCCGTCAGAAAATGCATCCCGCTGACCACCCTCTCGGACTTGATGAACTCGCTGCCCTCGTTAGTCGTCTCGTTGAAAGCGTCCTCGCCGCTTCGCGTCGTCGCCGTCGTGGACGACGCCGGTGGCGGCGAGGACGACGACGACGACGTACAGATCTCGAACGTGATGTCGCTCGGCAGACTCGGCAGCTGGTCTGGTTTAGACATGGAAAGAGAATAGGTACAGGTGCGTTAGTTTCGGTCGGATGTTAGTGCTCGTTCGGGGACCATGAACGTGGGATGGGTTCGATACGGGACCGGTCCTGCGAATTTTTGAGCGATCAATTATTCCTACTCGGTTGTATTCTTATTCTTGGAGAAAAAGTTTTTGATTAAAGGTTTTGATGAATTTTGTTGAAATTGTTACTTTTTAAATATAGCACTCGAAAGGATTTTTGTTATTGGAAAATGATGGTTATAAATCATTAATGATGGATAACTGAAAGGTTTAATCAATCTTATTATTTCTTCTTATTAACCCCTTATTTAAAATTGTTGTATTAAATCAAGTGACGAAAGTGAGTCGTCTCTCGGGTGAAAAGTGTTAATTCGACACGAACATTCATGTTTTCTAATTAACACGGTTGTAGATCTTTAAATTTATAAATTAGCAATTTATTAAATTCTTGAATCTTCAAGAATTTCTCATAATATTGTTCATATTAATATTTCATATAAGATTGTTCATATTAATATTTCATGTAATATTGTCCATATTAATATTTCATGTAATATTGTTCATATTAATATTTCATATAATATTGTTCATATTAATATTTCATATAAGATTGTTCATATTAATATTTCATGTAATATTGTTCATATTAATATTTCATATAATATTGTTCATATTAATATTTCATGTAGTATTGTTCATATTAATATGTCATATAATATTGTTCATATTAATATCTTCTTTACGATTTCTCTTATAATTTCCATGTCTTCCTGCATTTGAATTTTACTAAACAGTGTAAATGAACATGGCTCACCATCGATAGAACCGGCCCTGATCGAAAGGAAAAGTGATTCGAGGACGTGGGATTGTTTACTAATTAAAACATCGCAGTTCACCATGAGTCTCGAGCATTATTCAAATAACATACTTGAAAAATGATTGTCTGAATATATTGTAATTTTTTATTTTGTACTTGAGTAAATTTTTATTCAAACAATTTCTCAAATACTTTGTTAACCTTGCATGTCAATATTGCCAACCAACATTTCTGAAAATAGAGCGAAGAGTAGAGTTATTCAAATAAAATAACAGATCCTCTTAGCATGCCTCGCGTCACAGATTATGTGTCATTTCATTTAAACAATTCGATTAACAAAAATTTCATTCTGTGCCGTATTTAAATAGATCGCTTAAAAACAATTTATTTGAATCTCGCACAAACTAAAATCTTCGTTTCCCGCGCGTTACCTCTGACACAAAGATAATAAACTCGTTCAAATGATTCATTGTCACAAGTTGTTACGTATCCTTTATATCGAATAAAATATGCCCAAGCTTAAAAAAAATGCATGATCGTGGTCACAGGATGTACCCACGCAACAAGGGGGTGGTTCTTTCATAAACAGAATCTTTCGAAGGTCGTTATGTTTCTCTGATTTGCTTTAATGGAGGTTGCACTAATCGATACAAGAAATAAACGGTCGGATAGACTATTGCAATGTATATCACAAAGAGTTACAAAGAAACTACAATTAGATAAAAACAAAATAAAAATAATAATAGTTATTTTAGATCGTTATCGTTCTTATCGCCACCAGGCACCAAAATATTCTAGGTACATACGTGTGGCGCGTACATCCGTAGAGAAAAATGTACAGCCGACGATTGACGATAATGTGCGAACGTGCAACTTTTCCTTTCTTTATTGTAAATTACTCTCTGCCATTATAATTGCGTATAACGTTCATACTCGTGCTTTTATTTTCCGTCCGAACGTGCTCTCCACCCTCCGAACAGGGCGAACGTACAATATACTATAATAATATAATATAACATAGTATTTCTATATAATATATAATAGAATTTTTTTTTCATCCGCAACGTTTCATATCTCATAATAGTTCACGCAATTATCGTCCCTATTGCAAAAACCTATGTCAACGTCTCGTGGTCGGTGTTCTGCAAGAATGTATGCCTGCGTGTAACCGCTTCTTTCTTCTATCGAAACAATAGTGTGCTGTGCGATGCTTCTTCCATTGTTGTACGGTGCAAATAAAAGTGCCATTACTCGTATCCTATATATTATATGTATATATATTATATGTATGTATATGCGGTGTATATTGCTAATCAATAAACATATAACGGTGACCGTAAAATTGGCTAAAACACGCTTGCATCATCTTCGCTGAATCACAGCGTTTTCTTTAAAATTACCGTAAGTAAGAATAATACAGGTGGACACATCACTAAACGTAGACCTCTTTCGGTTGTTCCCGGGTCAACGACGCTAATTCGATCGACTCTGGATCCACGAATACATTCGCAAGCAACACGCGTTGTTATACCATTTGTTTCTTGGCTCGTATCTCGGAATTTTCTCGGATCACGATTTCGGAGAGAAATGGTTCGCAACGTGGCTTTTTTATACGCGAACGCAACTATCATACACGTTTGTTACAAATATCTGCGACGCTTGCCAATGTACCCTTGGTTCTTCAACGTTCAACGCAACGAATTTCATTCGTAGAGATATATTGCGGATCGTGTGGTTGTTCTGGCGACAGATTGCGTTTTTCTCGTGTCTTAATTCTTAGGCGATTGTTTCAGGAATGCTATTCGTTTTAAGATACATCTACGACGAGACGCGTGAAATTCGAGATTTCAAATCTTTTTAGTTTAGAAATTTGTACCAAATAAAATGACGTTCCTCGAGATAAAGAATTAATGTATATACTAATTTATATTTTACGATACGTTTCATTGACATCCACAGAACTTAGCTCTTAACAAATTTGCCCATCTTCGCGTAACATCACATTTTAGTTATAAATCAAAATGACCCACGTATCCATTGTTTAGCGTTTAATGATTAAATGCGAAATTTAATTATACAAGTTAGTTACACAAGATTATAGAACAATGTTATAATCTCTTTTGTAGACGCAGCTCAACGCGAATAGAAACAGCGGCTTCAATATACTCGTATATGTATAAATATATAAATCTGTTCGTCAGAACACCACGCGATACGCATACATACATATATATTTTGCGTTCTATCAACAAATAAACGCGGGGAACATATAAAGTGAAGGCAGCGCATCATGTCGCAAGCTGTATAGCATTTAACGCTCGAATAAAATATATCTGTATTATCAATACAATAACCGTGTATCATTTTTGCATCTCTATGGGGTTATCTCACTTTTTGCATCATCCCCCCTCCCACTCTTCTAACGTGTTACCGTGGTTTCCTTTTCTTTTTAAAGCCTAACGCATCTTATCGCGCTAAGTTATACCCGACGTGTTACAGTTAAAATTAAGAAATAAAATAATAAACGCTACTCGACGATCGACAATAGCAATAGTAGTAATATAATATAATATAATATAATATATAATATTTGTAACTATTACAATAGCAGTATAAAACTAAAACGTAAGAAGTAAGGTAATGTTGTCGCAATGCATGGAAAGTGAAGAAAAGAAGAGTAACACGACCGTTTCTTTCCTTTCTTTTTTTTTTTTTAATTGCCTTTTTTGCACACGTCATTAAAATTAGGAATTTGTAATTCATTTTTTTTTTTTTTCGTTTTTTTCTTGTTTTGTTTTTTTTTCGAAGACTCGTCAGTGTGTCGTGCTCATTCGAACGATGCAACTCTATCTTTTCTAAAGTATATATATATCTATATAAATTTTCTCTCTGTTATAACGAATCGCTATACGCACGCTCATATTTTTTCTTTTCTTTTCTCACATGTCGATCACATATACATCGATCACCGATCACGAATTCATTAATATAACGCAGTACCGTTGCCAGCGTGCAACGAATGATCCGTGCTCTGGGCTTACATAATTCCAATTTGTAAATTTTCGAACGTAGAAATTTTTTCATTTGTAAAATTTTACGGTCGCGAATTCTGAAATTCAAAAAATCATAAATTACGAATTTAGAAATTTCCATTTTGGAGGTATAGAAATGTTTAAACTCGCACATTTTTGTAAAGTACAAATTCGAGAATTTAGAAACGAAAAAATTACTGGAACAAAGATTTTTGCCGCGGGTCCCGCGAACCCTAACGTCGGTACTGATTCAAAGTTTTAATCAGGCAAAAGTTAATGCGCGATTATGCTCCCATGAAAGGTCGTTAAACTTCCGTTGCAAATGCCTTGAAAAATTGATGTCGAACGGAAGCAAAAGTGATCGATAATCTAACACATCATTCGGTTTGTGTGTGTGCGCGCGTGTGTGTTGATACTATTATTAATATCAAAGTAAAAGTTACGTTCTCTACGATAATAACAACGATTAGTTGGACGCAAGAGAAAGGATTGTGCGAGAATACGATGTCTGCGCTTCGGCCAACGTGTCGTTTTCATTTTTATCTTATTGTTAGTCTATTCAACACATTGCCAAAATATTTCCTATTTTTATAACTTCATATCTTCCAAAACCTTGCATTATGTTCATTGTTTTATTGCTCATTATCCTCTTGAAGCAGTATCATACTACTTTATAGAGAGTAAGAGATTCTTAAGTATAATACTTTGATGGAATCTATTACTTTCATAAATTTGTTTTCTTTTTCATAAAATTGAAGATTATTTACAGACCGAGATCTATTTAAATTATCGATAACGTGTAAAGGAAACTTCAAATGATTAATATTATATCTTTTACATTTCAAGGTTCTCAACATTGTAATGCAGACAGTATACCATTCATTATTAACGAATATTGAGAATCCTAACAGTGTACCTATTGATACTGAAGTATAGTGATTTATATATCGTTTGAAGTCTCCATTAAAAGAACACACACGAAATTCTTTAAATTCTAACAAAAATTCTTATCTTTCTGCTGTTATTATTAATGAAATGAAAAATGGGAGATTCTGGAGTTCAATTATCCGATGTAACATTACAAAATGCAGGATTTTTCTTAGGACGAATGGCAATGAGTTAAATATCGAATTTAAAAAAAATCACACGCAGATGCACATTCCCTCTCACGCAATAGACCTCTCTTTATATATATGCATATGTATGTATATAATATATATTCTTTTTTTAAATAACTCTTTGACAACCATAATCATTCTGACATACACGCATTCCATCCACGCTCATTTTCACACGACCCTCTCACGCGTACAACACCGATTCGGAAGACCAAAATACTGCTTTCCGTTCGGTATTCGTTCGAATCATCTCGTTAAAATTATTGTTTAACACGTTCTCATCATTGCGACGAAAATTAGATATATTTTTTGTAAGTATTAAGAATTATTAATACGGGTGATTGTCCTTGCAACGATTGATATGCGTATAATCCGTGTTACAATAAAAATTATTGTATTCTTTAATCTATATTCTCGATTTCGTGCCTCCTGTTATCCTAATAGCGACGCGATTTAGTTTTATTTCTTGTTACTTTTTATTTTTTATTGCGCCTAAGATACGTATCGCTATTTTTATTAACGTCTAAAGAGGTAACCCGACATCCGTAATAAGGCACATTAAAAAATCAGTTATCAACTAATTATGGAATTAGTCAATTTTCAAGTTTAATAAGTGGATATTTTAATAGTATAATGCTAGCGGTATTTAAAGTTTAATTTTTCATAGTACAATTGAATGCCATAATAAAAACATGCACATGCAGTATGACGTATTATAATAACGATTATTATTAAGACATTGACGGACAAATATATTGTATAGAATCTAAAGTTCTTACAACTTTACGTTCATTTTTGTATTTAAAATATAGTTACTCGTAAACTAAATTACGATGAGATTTTATCAAACAAGCTCACTTTGCGATCACAATAGTATCAATAAAAACTACAGTTTTTAATTGCTTAATTGAATTCGATTCGTAAGTTTCGCCGTAATGATAAACGTGTCAAACAAAATAGAAACGAGAATCGGACAGAGTTCGTTGCTTCGTATCGGAGACTCGACGTGTAAGTATTAAATGTTATTCCTAATAAATTCGTAGGACAAAGTTAGTTTAATCCGTGTAATATCAGGGTATGACGCTTGCTACCACAATTTCTTTCAAACCGCTTTGCTTTTTTCTTGCTACGTTTTATTATACAAATTGTTATGTTCATTTGCGTCGGGAAATAAAGTAAAACAGAAATAATGCTTCAGTGTCAAATAATTCATAATTAAATGATATGTACATATGTACGCTCGGGTGCAATGTAGACTTCCTTTGACTGATTGTAAAAATTTGTCAAGGTCACTGACGTAACTAGGGTTTCAGAAAACTGAGGACTAGCGTTAGATCACCACGCGTTATATTGCCAGGAATCGTATACATACACAATTAAATTACCACCATGTATCGTCACACGTTGAATATCTACGCGTTGTATCGCCACGCGTTATAGTGCAATGCATCGGATATCAATGCGTTAGATCGCCACGCGTTACAGTGCAACGCGTCGAATACCTGCGTGCTAGATCGCCACGCGTTACAGTGCAACGCGCCGAATACCTACGCGCTAGATCGCCACGCGTTACAGTGTAACGCGTCAAATACCTACGCGTTAGATCGCCACGCTTTACAGTGCAATGCGTCGAGTATCTATGAGTTAGATCGCCACGCTTTACAGTGCAATGCGTCGAGTACCTACGCGTTAGATCGCCACGCTTTACAGTGCAATGCGTCGAGTACCTATGAGTTAGATCGCCACGCTTTACAGTGTAATGCGTCGAGTACCTATGCGCTAGGTCGCCACGCGTTACAGTGCAACGCATCGAATACCTACGCGTTAGATCGCCACGCTTTACAGTGCAATGCGTCGAGTACCTATGCGTTAGATGGCCACGCTTTACAGTGCAATGCGTCGAGTACTTACGCGTTAGATCGCCACGCGTTACAGTACAACGCGCCGAATACCTATGCGCTAGGTGGCCACGCGTTACAGCGCAATGCGTCGAATACCTATGCGTTAGATCGCCACGCTTTACAGTGCAATGCGTCGAATACCTACGCGTTAGATCGCCACGCGTTACAGTACAACGCGCCGAATACCTATGCGCTAGGTCGCCTGAGATATCAACGCGTTATATCACCACGCGTGAAATAACCACTCATAGTATCGCTATAGGTTGTATAACCACTTACATCGTTACGAATTGTATAGTCTCGCAATACATCAGGGCGCGTTATCGTAGCCTAATCTAATCTGAATTCTAGAGGGAACCAACCCACTCTGGCTACCACTAGTTACGTCAACGGTAAAAGAAGGAACCTCCTGACACGTGACTTTTGTGTTCCCAGGAAAAACATCGGAAAATAGCTTCCTTTGCAAGTTAAAGGAAAATCTACATCGCAACCGGTTGTACGCAATGTTCTTGACTTACATAATCGTCTGATCGATCAATTTGAAAAGCGGTTTTACGTAACTGCGTTATTGTTTCCCCGGTTGTATCATCGTATCAAACACGCAGATACAAGACCGGCGTTTGTTCCCACGAACGGATCGGTAAAGTTCGTCTGCGTCGGTTCTAAAACGACCGTGTGAACGGCGCGCTCGAAAATTATTTATGACTCTCGGCGTAATTCGACTTGAACTCTATGTACGTCTACATCGCGGTGTCCCAACACCGATAAAGTAAGAAAAAAAGAAAAAAATGAGAAAACGTGTTAACAATTATGTTATCAAATAATAGATTTCTTTTCAGGTTTTTAAACGAACGAATGAACGAAAAAAAGTATAATATAATATAATAATATAATATAATAATTAATAAATCAAAGAGAAAAACAAACGGTCCAGACCCGAACTAACTTGAGGGGTCATTTAACATATACTATGTCTGTATACATATATAACTTTTCTCTATAACTTGTCTGTGTTTGCCTGTGCATTATTAACTTATATACCTAGCAATAATAACCAATTTTATCGGTGCTTGTCCATAGCTAAAAGTTAATAAATTCTTATCAAACAATATGTATATGTATATATATATAGATATCTATATATATACATATATATAATAATAATAATAATAATAATAATATTAATAGCAATAAATTGTAACGGTGATAATAAAAATAATATTGTTTGCTGCATTAATAGTAGTGCGAGTAATGGTAAATCAATAATGATAATAGTAATAATAATAATTAATAATTGGTAATAACTATAATACACTTTCCCAGAAAACCTGTACATGTACCGAGGCTGCTATGCAGTATAATTCGTGTTTTTCTCTCTCTCTCACTCTCTCTCACGCTCGCTCTCTCTTTTTCTTTGTCTCTCTAGTTAGGCACTATCTAACAAACTCCGCGAGTCTCTCGCGCTCGCAGTGAATCTATAAACTCTGTGATAAATATACATTTTCATTTTCTCTCCGCCATTTTTTATACACTTCTACTAATACGCTTCGCTACGCACCATTGGAATCGAATCTGTGTTTGGAAGGCTTACGTAAAATGAACAAAAAATAAGAAAAAAAGAAGGACGATCTCGACTAAAAAAATTCTGCACGTTTAAGAAATTTTTCAAGAGCGGCTCCCCATTTTTGTCATACGGAACGATATGCATGCCGTTGCTCGTATGTTCGTTCGTCAAAAAAGGAAAATGTAAGTAGATACCAACGTGTACGTACTCTTAAAAAAATACGCGGTCTACGATGATATCGTAGGATACAAAAAAAAAATGACTATGCAGAGTTTTGTGCAGTCGCGGTGGGGACTGTGTTAGATGCAAAATTTGGAAGCACGCGAAAGGAAGAGAGAACGTAATATTCGTAACCAACGTTTCACATGTAAATTGCTGAAATCGAAAGCCTTTTTTAAAAGAAAACAAAAGAAAAACAACGGAAAACAGAAAAGAAAAATAGAATCATGCGCGTTAAAGCATCGAAATATATATTTTTGTTAAAGCTAATCGCGTTATGATCTAGAACGGAGGTGGGCAGATTTAGGGCACCTTCGAGATGCTGGGGCATCGGTGGGCATCAAATTTTTGAATTTTCGTATTCGGAAGTTTGGTAATTTGGGATCCGGAAAATTTCGAATTTAGTAATTTGACAATTTTAGAATTCAGTATTCGATAATTTTAGAATCCGATATTTGATAATTTCAGAATTCGGTATTTGATAATTTTAGAATTCGGTGTTTGACAACTTTAGAATTCGGTATTTAACAATATTAAAATTTGGGATGCGGAAAATTTCGAATTTAGTAATTTGACAATTTTAGAATTTGGTATTAGAAAATTTTAGAATTCGGTATTTGACAATTTAAAAATTTGGTATTTGATTATTTTAGAATTCGGTATTTGACAGTTTTAGAATTTGGTATTTGATAATATTAGAATTCGGTATTTGATCATTTTAAAATATAGTATTTGAAAATTTTAGAATTCAATATTTGACAATTTCAGAGTTTGGTATTTGGTAATTAAGAAATATCGAAGATTCGATTTTCCAAATGTTCCTACACAGAAATTTGACAATTTAGAAATTTAGAATTTGCTGATTTGCCAATCAGAAATTTTAAATTTTCTAAGTTGTAATTTCTCATACAGAAATTCTAGATTGCCAAATTCTCGAATCAAGAAGGTGTCTGCACGTGCCTACCACGTGTCCATCAATGCCCTGGGCCCTCGGGTGTCCAACTGCCCATCACCGAATCCCCCCAAAAAAACAGAAGTATACTCGCGACGATATCCTGTTAGTCCCATTAATTGTATTGCTTACGTTACACAGTTTCGTTAAAAACGTCCGCGAAGTGGACCGATTTATTCCGGTAAACACGTATTTCCTCGACGAGAAGTACCCATAAAAAGAGAAGGCACGAAGAAAGCCCGTCAGCATCGCAATGAATATATATATATGCACATATATATTCGTCCCTTAAAAAGTATTTCCTCGACATCGTTGAATTTTGACTCTTAAAACATATAACGAGATAACTGGAATTAATGCAGACTACGCCCGCGTAAAATACTGCGACGATTCATCGTTATTATTTCCGTTAAAATAGAAGCTCAGTTTCCGGTTACGCGGGCCCGACACGACACGAACTTTCAGCATCAGTGAAACAATGGTTCACGCACATCACATCGTACACAACGCGAGCGTGTCCTCCCTCGTTTAAAAATGTCCAAAAAAAAGAAAAAAAATATATAATGGTTCTCCACGTCGCTTGTACGCGAAACAACAAAACCGTGCACAACCGAGAACGAAACAAACGCGGGAAAAAGAAAAATGGCCACGCCAGCGAAGGAGACAACAGGCGGAATACACGCGTCGATCGGCCACAAGCATCCGCGCGCTATTGCACAGTTCAACGATCATAATATATAATACTAATGTACACAGGAGCACTTCTCGAGCAAGTCACGAGCTTTCAACAACGGATTATAATTATCTCTCTGTTTCTCTGTCAGTTCGTGTCCTCTCCGCGCGATCACTCGATATCGTCCCGCTGCAAGCAATTGTTTGTATCCGATCGGTCGCGCGCTGTCACTCCTCCACCGACACGGCACCATCATCGTCTTCCTCTTTTACCGGCCATTCCTCGATAACGTTCGCTCGGTTAAACGACTAAATCGATCGATATCGCGCCTTTAATACCAGATTTCCAAGTCGAACGTCGCGGGGGTGAGATGGGCTGCGCGATTCGTTCGCAATATGGTGGCGATAACACGCGACAGTCTCGATTCGTTCGGATAATGACGAGCACAGGGACTACCAATTGCACTCTGCTTACTACCAATTGCACTCTAATACAAAATACAGGAGCACCGATGGCATAGTTTGCTGATAATACACCCGCCTACTGACACAAAATAGCTCATCGATGGCATTGCTTGATACTCCTTTAACTGCGGGTACTTTTTGTAAACACAAACATGTTTTGTGATCTAATTTCATTATCGAAGCGATATTCTATTTTGAAAGATTTTTTCGTTGTATTTATTGTTAGTGGTATATAAACCACAGCCTTTATTTGATATTAGAAAAATTAGCTTGTTGTTCGTATACTACTGTCTCTGGCTATAATTTTAGCATGTGGTTTATAAACCGCACCCGCAATTAATGGGATGATAATATACTTTCCTACTGATACAGAATTTAGAAGCTCATCGATGGCATAGTCCTATAATAATATATCTTTCTACTAATACAAATCTGATACCTTGCTAACGATATAACCTGATAATGGTATAAACTCTGATACAGCTTACTGATCTTGCAGCCCGCTACTAACATAAGCTCGATAGCTTGCTACTCATACAAAATCGATAGCTTGCTACTAATAAAAAATTGACAATTTTCTACCAAATAACACGGTTCTAATAAATTTGAAAACCTGCAAATTTATTCAATTCTCGGACGTTCATTTTACCCGAGTAAACGTTCACATCGGCCGAGTTACCCCAGATTACAAAATGTCCAAATTTCAAGGGCTTCAATTTCCGAGTATAACTCATAGCTCGCGATGAGAAACACGCAGCAAACAGCACGGTGATTCCCGTACATCGTCATTGTCCGAACGAAAAAGGTCGGCCTCGCCGAAGGCGACGAGAACGCGCGAGCACGGGTCCGCAGAGACCCCGGATCGTATCCGTTCGTGACTCCGTACACGACCACGCCGCATAGCGGGGTGACTAGACTAGGCCGACGCTAAGAAGACGACGGGTATAAACGTAGGGTGATTCTAATCAAACGCGGCCCCGCCTGAACACGGACAACATCTTCGTGGTGGCCGGTTGTTTAATCACGGTCCTCTGTACGTTAACGTTTCTCTGCGGACCGTGTTCGGCATCCATGGTCGTCCGTTGTCCGTCGTTCTGTTCGTCCGTGGTCGGCGTGCTGGTCGTTCTTCGTGTTGGACCGATCACCATCCCATCTCGCCCTCGCGCCGCCCGCTAAGGCGAGAGAAAAAAGCCGAACGGCACCACGCAGTCCTTCGGCATGAAGCAATCGTGCACCGTCTTCATGTGGTTCTTCATCTTGTCGGGCCTGGAGAACTCCTTGCCGCATACAGGACAAGGGAACACCTTCCTCTGGTGGCCCTCGTGGTAGAGGAAAGCGTGTCGCTGGAAGCTGTACTTGTTCTTGAACGTCTTCTGGATGTCGAGCTTCGCGCACTCGGTACACTGATAAACGCCCTCGGATATCGAGGCGTAACGAAAGAGATTCAACCCGCGGACGGACATCTCCGTCAGCTGTTCCGCGGGGTCCTGCGAGTGCGATGTGGCGCGACGTCGCATTCGTCTCTTGGGCACCTGTCTGCCCGCCGGGGCCGACATCGTGCCCACCTGGTGGCCGCTCGTCGACGACGAGTTCGTCGTCGGTGCCGGGCTGCTGCTGCTGCTGCTGCCGCCGCTGTTCTGTGCGTTGTTCCTTCCGGTGGCCGGCGACGCCGACGAGCTTCGCGTGGACGCCGTGGTGGTCGTCGTGCCCGAGTTGGACGAGGACGTCGACGAACTCGTGGTGGTCGTCAACGAGTTGCTGCCCGTCGATCGCGAGCCGGACGTCTCCGTGCTAGATTGGTTACCCGACGAACCTGTACCCTGGTTTCTTCCCTTCTCTTTCCACGTCTCGCCGTCGGACTTCGCGTTCCCCGATGTGTACTCTGTGGAAAGATGCGGATCAGTAATGGTCTTTTGTTATTGGGCAACGATGCTACGCGGTACGTGATTTTTACGGGGTTGCTACGATGTGACCGTGTATATCGCATGCACGATGCAAGCTAATATCGAAATTGAGATTATGTACTTCGATTGTGGACATTTAGGAGGACATGGGCTTCCCGTTGGCCAATGGCGATATATACAGAGGAAGATATACATAAACGCGATCGTTGCTGAATACACTTTGGGGTTTCAAATTTTCAAATCGATAAATCAAAAATATCTTAAATTCTCAAATTTATAAATTTCTGATACTCAATAAATCTCCAAACCTTTATAATCTTGGATCAAAAAGTTCATACTTTTAAATATGCCTAGATTCATAAATTTGAAAAGGTCTTCAAATATCTCAAATTCTTAAATTCATAAATTGCTCATATTCAATAAATCCCCAAACATAAAACTTCCAAAAATTTGATACTTTACAACTTCGAGTATCTCCAAATTCCTAAATTCGAAAATGCATGAACCAAAAAGTAATCCAACGATTAACAATTTTTCCCCGAAATCGCCATTTTCCCCGAGGAAACCCACAAAGTCCGTCAGCGTACAATATAAATCTACTCATCTAAAATATCAGCGTACTGTAATGCGTGCAAACAGAAAAAATAAATCGAATTACGCGTGCCATAAATCAGATTTACGACCGGTCTAATTAAACGAAGCGATCAAAATGATCTGTACAAAACACAAATAAAATTCTTATAATGAACACCTGTAAATAAACGTTGAACGTGAAGAAACACAAATATAACAACTACGCTATTTTAAAATGTCGGAGTAACGTGATTGGATAGAGGATCGAGGAACGGAGTGGTTCGCTGTCGTACGAAAATAAAAATCTCCGCGCAGACGAAACAAAAACAAAACAACGTATGATCGTACCATTTCATTTCTTTCTTTTCGTTTTTAAATAAAGTCCGCGCGCGCGACAGGAAATCTGTTGCTACAGATGTAATGGCCGATCTACATACGCGCAATCGCGCGTGCATCGATAAATCGACATCGAGGACTCCGTCGATTCCACGTTCAAACAATTCATCACGAATCGTCCTGTGTGCCAACTTGAAAACGATGACGAAGAAGGACGATCGTAAACTTGTTATGTTTCATGACATCGAGACACTTTTCTAAATTTCGAGACACTTTTAAAAAGTATAATTTCTTGATACATCGAACACGTCGATGTATCGTACTCGATGCACGAGCCTCGACCGACGAGAGAAACGACGTGACCCGAAAATTCGATAAAATACAATATTTCTTTGTTACAAAAATTTGTTACGTAAATGTCGTTTCTCTCGACGATAAAAAAAAAAGACACGGAAATATTAATAATAATAAAAGAACGTAGTAACACAAGTTTTACAGCCAGCGGGCTAACGAAAATCAAAGTTAAATGCAACGAACAAACCATGTACATATATATATATTTATCTTTTTGTTCTTCTCCAAATGTTTTCACTTTTCTTCGTCGTCCGGACAGTAAAAATAATAAATCAACAATACGCGTACGCAACATGCAAAACAAAAGTCCATAAAAAATAATAATAATCGCCGACAATCCTGTCGCGGTCGCTTTCTCGAGCAAACTATTACAACGACGATGATCGTTTTTCTCCAATTTCTGCGGGGTGATTCGATTTTTATCGAAACTTTCACGTTGCTCGAGCAAGCCATCGCGATGAAGGAAACTTAATATCTAAAAAGATCGTCCCGTTGTCTCCGGCAATCGTTTCCTCGCCGATGTTCCTCGACAAAATGATCGACGACGAGACAACGAGTGCGGATGGCCAACAAGACGCATCCACGATCGCTAAAACGAAACTAAATAAAAGTAATTTTTGGCTAAGAGTAACGGTGCTTCGTGGTGAGTGCGGGAATTCTCGAATTTGGTGTGTTCGTATGTGTGTTCGTGTGGGAAGGATTTATCGGATGTTCCAAGTGACTAAACGAGAAATTTTCTACGTGAACACGAGTGTGGAACGTAACGAGATTGATTATGGACGTCTCGGACGATCAAAATTGAATTACTATCGTTGACGCTCGAGAGAAGAAAAAAATGATCGACGAGAGCGTACACGATTTCAATACGTGTATTTAGTGATCGTAAAGTAATTTTGAAACAGTGTAAGCACCCGTTATTTATCTTCTCTTGCTTGTTCGGTGGCAGCGAAGATAATTTAGGTATTCGACTCAAGTGGGACACCTTGAGTCAACAAGATATGACGTTTTAAATAACTCTATGCTACCTACTGATTATATTAAAAAATAATTTGAATGAGACACGTAGGATTTTTGGATTTATTCGATGCAATTTAATTACATTGCATTTTTTGAGACGTCAACGTGATTTCGAGATTTTTCAAGGTCGATCTAATTTTCTTTTTAAGTGGAGGTATACGTTATAATCGACGAAAAGTCAAATTGAACTATATTAAATTGTAGTGAGTTAACCCTCGTTTGATCTTAGGTCTTAAATTGAGAGAAATTATTTAATCTGAAATTAAGATAGAAAATATGAGATGCTAACAAAATCAAATAGTATCAATTCGATGAGTCTCGATGACGTAAAATGGTACACGTTTGACTTGAGATGTTATTCAATGCAATCAGTAGGTAACAAATTATTTCCGAAGTCGATTTTTGTTGATTCACTCTACGGAATATTGTCATTTTAGGATTTTCATTGTTTAATGATAATGCTAAAATGTGGATAATATTTACTGGCAATAAGAAAGTATCGATAATGTTGTATCGGCAGTATTCTGAGATATTTGTATATCGATCGTCCGAGATCCCCAGAATGATAAAAAGAACAAACGTTACAAACAATCGTGTGACAAATGTTTATGGTTCTCGAAATAACTTATGGCACTTTGATGACGATTCATCCATCGAAAAAAGAATCACCGAGAATCACTGTCTGTACATTAATTCACGCATTGGCGTAACTAGGCAGAACCCAGGGCAAGTTTGAACTATCTAGAATGTGGACTCATTCTCCACAAAATGAATACGGTATGGGGCATGATGAACTTTTACAAATTTGGGAATTTAGACATTTGTAAATTTAGGGATTGGAGAATTTAGAAATTTGGGGATTCGAGAATTTAGAAATTTAGAAATTTGGGGATTTGAGAATGTGGAAATTTGGGAATTTAGGGACTCGGGAATTTCGAAATTTGGGGATTTGAGAATTTCGAAATTTGGGGATTTGAGGATTTAGAAATTTGGGGATTTGAGAATTCAGAAATTTGGGTATTTGAGAATTTAGAAATTTCGGGATTTGAGAATTTAGAAATTTGGAAATTTGGGGATTCAAGAATTTAGAAATTTGAAAATTTGGGGATTTTAGAATTTAGAAATCTCGAAATTTGGGGATTCGAGAATTTAGAAATTTGGAAGTTTGGGGATTTGAGACTTTAGAAATTTGAAAATTTGGGGATTTGAGAATTTAGAAATCCTGAAATTTGGGGATTCGGGAATTTAGAAATCTGGAAATTTAGGAATTCGAGGATTTGGAAATATTTGGATTTGAGAATTCGGAAATCTGGAAATCTGCAACTTTCCCCAATAAAGTGTCCTTTCCCTAAGTTTTTCCGTCCCGATTTTTCCCTAGAAAAGCCTCTCGTGCCAAATACCGCATCACAGTGTGTAAAATAAGCTAGCTCACCCTGAGGACAAATACCAGTTACACCAATGGATCCACGTTCCACATACGTGCGAACAATCATAACGCATAATAAACGGAAACGACGAAAAACGCAACGGAACAGAAAATCAAACAAAACTTCTCTACTCGATCATAATGCGCTGTTAGTCGTTTATGGTAATTACCTTTCTGTTCGAGTTTTCGATTCGATTAGAGTCCGCTATGTTCCTCGACAAGCGTGTACATCATACATTTTAGCAGACGATCCAGTTCACTAATTACTAATCGTTACAACGCACGATTTTCTATTCTTTTCATTTCACGAGTGATATTTCACTTGTTCGAAATCCAGCAACGGTACACGCTCGTTCGCCGTACAGAGTTTTCCGACGCTTTTCCATCGCGACGTTTTCGAAAATGAAAAAGCACGAAAACGATCGTCGACAACGCAACAAAAAAAAAAAAAAAAAAAAGAAAAAGAAAAAGAAAAGAAAAGAAAATATAACGGTGAACGACTTTCGTTTCCCGTAAAGTCGCGAACGAAAAACGGAATCTGGTGTACGTACGAAATTAAAAATTAACAGACGATGAAATTTACTAGATTGTTATTGCCAACTAGATGGTTAATGGGTGAGAAAAAGCTTCGTACAAGAGATTTGGTCGGCTTTCGTACTAGTTTAAAAAGGTAAAACTCGGATATTCCACGCAATCGTTATCACAAGGAGAAACAATTTGACAATTCGGTTCAAATCGGTTTCAAACAACAGAAGCGGATACGCTAACGTTTTTTTTTTTTTTTTTTTTTCGACAAACCGCTGAACATCGACAATTTTTAGTCTCGCTCGTTTCTCACGACGCTTAATTTGTACGTTCGATAATTAACACGCTGTCTGCCACATTGGTACACGATCGTTACGTTTTTCTACACGATATCTCGCTTAATCGATTATCTTATTATTTCGAGTATTGCCTCTCTTTTTTTCATTCGATTGCGGTGAATTTATGGGGATGATCGTTCGATGATGTTTCATGGCAGTCAACATGTTAGCAGACGACTTTTCGAGATGCGCTTCGAACTCGATTTAACCCTTTGATCACTCTACAAAGAATACATTTTATTGACAGTGTAATCAGCTTCTTTTTCATTTTAAACCGAGAGGATGGACAGAATACGAATTGCAAGAAATATCAATTTTAGAAATTAAAAACTCGACAATGAGGAATTCAGAATTTGATCGAGTTTGTGTAAATTTATAAATCTATGAACAACAACAGTCCACGAGTTTGATAATTTGATAACGAAAAAATTTGGAAATCTGCGAATCGTTATCTTGTCCAATCCTTCCATCGATCTGATGACGCGGCAAATTTTCGATTAGATTTCCTTAAAAGTATCGTGTCCACGCTAAAAATAGAATGAACGATAACAGCTCGTATCGATAAATCTGTGAGCAAGTTTTTCGTAGCCAAAGGGTTAAAAGCATCGTGTTCTATCGTCTAATTTCACGTCGAATATTCCGGTTGTCGTCAACGAATCTCGCAAAATCGAGCGGAAACGTGGCGCGTCCTCGACTTCCGGTACAGCGAGGACGCGCCACGTGACGCAAGAAAAAAAGAAAACGGACACGCGAATGTGTATTATGAGAGACAAAAATTCGGTAGAGTACAGCGACACTTAAAAATCGTTCAAATTACAATCTATTGAACACCGTTCTGTATTTTTTTTTATTATCGATAGTCATAATCAAACAATCAGTGCATATAAAATATACTAAGTCTACCCAGCGTCAGAAAAGACTCGTCTTCTCTAAAAAGTTGCCTATAAAATTTCATTTCTTCCTTTTTTGTTTCATTATTTATTAATTCTTTTTTTTTTTTATCATTTTTATTTATTTATTTATTTATTTATTTTACTTCACTCCCTTTTAACGCTTGTTTCACGACAAGGTCTCGCTTATTTGGCACTAGATCCGCGCGCGATCATGCAGGCGCGCCATTTTCTTTGTTTGTATGTACGTTTTTTTTTCTTTTATTTTCTTTTAAAAAAAGGTCGATATACACACGCGCGTCAGCGCGCCATACGATCGCATCTGCTTCTTCGATAACAATTTATTTTTTTTATTTTATTCTGCTCTTTCTTCTTTCTCTCCCTCTCGCTCTCTCTTTATTTATTTTTTTTTTTCTTTATTATCTCTCTCCCTCTCTCGCTCTCGCTCGCTCTCTCCCTCTCTTTTCATCGTCGTTATTTTATGTCGCTTAAAAAGGCACCAAATCGGGGATTACACCGCTACAATATTATTGGATCCCACTGAAGTACGTTAATTCAACGTGTATATATAAAGTTAAAAGTCAACCACGTATCTCGTTTGCGTTTCTTCTTTCATTTCATTTCATTTCTTTCTTTCTTTCTTTCTTTTTTTTTTATCGTTTTCTTTTTTCTTCATTTACTCTCGTTTTCTGACGCATCATCTCATAAAACTGCAACGACGTTAATAGGTATTATCAACTAGCACTAAAATATATTCGATATAACTTTTGTTTATATATATATATAATATATATAATAATAATGATAATAATAATAATCGTAATAATAATATTAATAATAATAATCGCAATAATAATATTAATAATAATCATCGCAATAATAATAATATATGTATATATATATATATATATATATGTACCATCTTCACGCCAAGTCGAGCGTTTTTTTTCATTTGTATATGTATTACTCTCTTTCTCTCTCTCTCTCTCTCTCGCTCGCTCGCTCGCTCTCTCTCTCTCTCTGTATACGTGTCTGTTGTGTACATAATGCGTGTAATTTATTTGCGATAATAAACTATGATTCTTTTCTTTCTTTAATATATATATATATATGTTTATGTATACATATATATATTTAAATTCAATATATATATATTAAAATCTATCCGATAGTACAGTCTGCTTTTTAAGCCTCGTAATTTACCTCTTTTACTCTTTCCATTCTTCTTTCACGGTGTGATCTCTTGCAAGAGCGATTAATGCCGATAACACGTGAAAAAGAACTTAGAATAATCGGTATTGACTGGTGACCCCTTTCGTGAAAGGGGACGAATTAAAAAAGAAGAAGAAGAAGAAGAAAGGAAGAAGAAAGAAAAGACGACGACGACGACGACGAGAATCGCACGTGGGTCGCCATTGCAAGAGCCACGTATAAATATAATATAATCTATGTAAAATTTTCTTATTCTTTCATTTCTCATACACTTCCCCTTGGTACCCACCCGCAATGTCCGTAGACTTATAAATTAATTAAAATATTATTCAACACGAAACTCATCAACGAGACCTCGGCGATCCTAACCGCGATTAGCGTGAGAAATTCGTCTCTACTTGTAATTACGATTTATCTAAACGGGGACGAGACAGCTGCAGATACGTCGGCAGATATTTGCGACGTAAATTGTTTTCAGATTTTTCTGTTTTTTGTTTTTTCATCGAAAATCGATCCCTTTCCGTAACACGCAAGCACCGTGGATACTCCTCGTTTCAAGAAATTTCCTAAATAACGCTTCAACATTTACTTTTTTTTTTTCCTTCTTCATCGTCACTATATGAACACTTTTTACAATTTGAACACTAAATTTTGTACGAATACAAAGATCTCAATATCATTTAGATCTTTAATCCTTAAAGAACACCCTCCGCAACTAGAACCGTCATCGCACCCCCCCCCCCCACCCCGCCGCTCTATCTAACGCACGTTTCACTGATTGGCAACATGAATTTCCATAATTTTTTTATTTTCTCTTTTTACAACCTTACGTCTAAAAGTTTAACAACATTAAAAAGGCAACGAACGTGAGCGAATGTTGTACGAATAAAATTTTCGTAACGATCTACACGAAGATCGTTTGCTAGATTTCAACAATTTTATTAGGTATCAGTTTACCCTGATCACGAGCCTTAAGATACCATGAAGAAATTCGTTGTAACTAGAGTATCGTCGTCTCGCTTGCCGTAAAATTCGTTGAATTATCTTTTAATTTCACTTTTCGCTTCGACGTTCTGCAGCTGTCGTTTCGTTAATGCAAAAACGGGGTTTTAAGGTGGATCATTTACGTTCACGACGAATATACGAGTAAGGTATTCAACAGAATATATATATATATACATGTATATATATATTATGCGAGAAATAAAATTTGAACGAAAAAAAAAAAAAAAGATAAAAGAGAAAAACAAACAGACGGTCAACAAAAGATCGGCTCAAGAGAGTTTCACGTCTTTCGAGCGATTTTTCACGTAAAAGTCGACTAGGGTAGTAAACTAACGCTCCGTTCCTTACGGACGAATAAAATTGGATTTTCACCCCCGAGCTACCACGGAAAGCCACCTTCGATCGATAAAAGGTATCCGAAACTAGTTTCAAACTAAAAATCTAATCGTCGCGACGATCGAACGAACTTATCTCGAAAATATGGCAATTCGTTTTTCATTCTATTTTCATTTTTTAGACGAGCGATGGGCAGATCGAATGCCCGTCGGGCAATTCACGGGCAATCACGTGCAAATGCAAGGGTGCATTCCGTCGAGAAGAGATTTTAAATCGTTCATTGTTAAATTCTAAATTTTCCAACAATGAATTTAGGAATTTTGGGATTTGTAACTTTGCAACTTTGGTTATTTGGAAATTTCGAAATTTAGGGACTCGGGTATCTAGAGATTTCCAGGTCCCTAGTATTTGAATTTAGAACTTTAAAAATTTGGAGTTTAAAGCAAATAGGAATTTTAAATCGTTCATTGTTAAATTCTAAATTTTCCAACAATGAACTTAGGAATTTTGGGATTTGGAACTTTGCAACTTTGGTTATTTGGAAATTTAGAAATTTAGGAACTCGGGTATCTAGAGATTTCCAGGTCCCTAGTATTTGAATTTAGAACTTTGAAAATTTGGAGTTTAAAGCAAATAGGAATTTTAAATCGTTCATTGTTAAATTCTAAATTTTCCAACAATGAATTTAGGAATTTTGGGATTTGGAACTTTGCAACTTTGGTTATTTGGAAATTTCGAAATTTAGGGACTCGGGCATCTAGGGATTTCGAGGTTCCTAGCATTTGAATTTAGAACTTTAAAAATTTGGAGTTTAAAGCAAATAGGAATTTTAAATCGTTCATTGTTAAATTCTAAATTTTCCAACAATGAATTTAGGAATTTTGGGATTTGTAACTTTGCAACTTTGGTTATTTGGAAATTTAGAAATTTAGGGACTCGGGCATCTAGGGATTTCGAGGTTCCTAGCATTTGAATTTAGAACTTCAAAAATTTGGAGTTTCAAGCAAATAGGAATTTTAAGTTTTCCGACGTTCGAATACAGAATTTCAGTAACTTAAAAATTTGCAAATTTGTAATCCGGAATAATGAAATTTACAAATTGGGTAACCTGGAATTAAGACTTCTTAAGAATAAGAATAACTTAAAAATTTGAAATTTGTTAATCTGAAATAATGAAATTTACAAATCGGGTAACCTGGGATTGCGACATCCACGAATTTGTAACTAAACTAATAATGTAATGTTATAATTAGTTCCATTACAAATTTGTAGACTGATTAAAACTCCGATTGCCCGTAGAATGAATTAAAATTTGAAATTCTTTAATTAAGAATTGTGGAAATTTGCAAATGCACAATTGCAAATATGATTAATACATTGGGAAATAGATTCAGAAATCTGGTGCTTGGCTCTTTTGAAAATGTAAAAATGCCCGTGAAAAGTGCCCTCGTGGGCACAGTTGCCCATCGCCGGTTTAGGCAATCCGAGAAGCTCCATTTCAATAAGACTTTCCATCGACACGCGTTATTCATTCGATTATTTTTCTCTACAAATCTCAACTCCTTCGTCTGCCATCTAAAATTGAGTTAGTCTTAGCCTCTCAGTGATTATCAAATGTGAGTGTATTACTTTAATTATTATTTTCTTTCCTCTTTGCTTAATAATCGATATATATATATATATATAAGCTGTTTAGCCGCTGCCTCTTTGCACTTTTTCTTTCCTATTTGTTTCTCTCTCTTTCGCGCTCTTTCTCTCTATCTCTCTCTCACTCTCTCTCTCTCTAATGTGTGTATACATATATATATCTCTATATCAACTATCAGTTTATACTCGCTATAATTTTTTTCACGTCTTGCTTCCATATTGGACGGGCCTTTTGCGTTAAACCCATCGCGAACACGATTTCATCGAAGACCGGCCAGCGACCGCCATTTTTCTCTAATTTCAACGAAGAAAAAGAAGAAAGCATCTTTTCACCCACCGAAAAAATAATCCGCCGTCATTAACTCGACGGATACTCTTTGGTCCATGATAGTTTATAAAAATTTTATTCCCTTTTACTCATAATTGACCTGAGAGCTTATATCGATCTGCGAATCAGCGGCACGGTCCATCATCACGATCACGAATACTCGAAAAAGAAAAAAAAGAAAAAAAAAAAAAAATGAAGAAAGAAAAAGAAGAGAAAAAACAAAATAGAAGTTCTTGCGTTATTTTTTTCTTCTCTTTTAGTTCTTCGTTTCTCTATCGTGTTTCGTTTTCTTTTCTTCTTTTTCGCCTATTAACCTCTCTCTCTCTCTCTCTCCCTCTCTCTCTCTAATAATCATTGCTGCCTGTCTAACCAATAAATGTATCCCTCGTCTAGCTTTCTAAAAAGTACGCTTTTCGTAAATAGCGTACGGATATGCGTCCGATAATTACGTTTAGTCTCGTCGCTCCGTTATTTCTTACAAACTAGAATCTTGTATTATTATTTTTTTTTTGTCGTTTTGTTTAATCTTTGCAACGCTGCTAGATATCTCTTGAATAAAGAACGAACAACACTGGTCAATCGTGGGCGATCGAACGGGACCGCGAGATTATCACTCGTTGTGTCATCCACGGTCCTACTACATCTCTCTCCTCTCCTCTCCTCTCCACTCCGCCATCGTTTTCTATCTCTATCCGTTTTGAAAACACCCACGCGATTAAAATAACAACGAAGGTCTCCGTTACGATTAATAATTAATTAATAGGTAGCAGTAATAATATTTATAATAATTATTATTAATATAGCCTCTAGTCGTCTAAATGTCTATGCCCAACTAGTGAAAAAATTTGTATATAAATCGTTTTTTTTATTTTTCGCTTCCTCTCCGATTCATGCGTGTCGTTCACGTTTCTCTACCAACGAGTTCTATGAACGAAGATTCGACTAGAGAGGATTCGACGAAAGTGTAAAGTGCAAAATATAGTAAACTACGATCGTATTTTTTTTTTTTTTTAGTGCTGTCTCTCACGACTAAGCCTAGATACCATCACTGTAGCCGTATCCCTTTTGAACAACCGGTCGCCGTTAGATAACACGGCGATCATGTTAAAGAAATCAATTTCACGATCGAATACATACACTCGTTTTTATGTATACGTGAGACGCTTAAAAACTGGCAACAACTAAGACAAGGATATATTTTTAACAACGATAAATTTCTACGACCCTGGATACGCACATCCTTGTCTTACGTGTTCTTTAGAACTGAATATGTACAAGAGAAAACGAATAAAAAAAAAAAATATATGATAATCATGTATATGATTATAAAACTACGATAAATTGCAATAGTTTGCAAGTTTATGTAACAAAACCATCGGTTCACCCCGAGGAGTGTCATCCCCTGTCGGAAATAGTAATATATAGATTTTTATCCACTAGACGAACACTGGCGTAACCAGACTTGCACTAGGGTGTTCCCCGTTCTCCCCAAATAAACACTAATCCCCCATATTATGGCCTGAAATACGGAGAACTCAAATATTAGAAATTTAGAAATTTTCCACGCGATCGATTCTTAACTTCAAAATCCCCAAATTTAAATTACACGCGTACGAGTCAAAAATTTCCCAGATTTCAAGTTCCCTAGTTTCCGGATCCCTAAATTGTTCATACGCGATTTTCTAAATTTCCAATATCCCATACTCCGAAGTCCCGACTCTCTAAATTCCTCGATCTCGCATTTTTGAACCCCTAGAAATCCCCAAATTTCTCTTAGTCCGACTCACTATGTGACCCCGATCGTTACCGAACGTAGGGTCCCGACCAAAAGTCCCAGTTACGCCAACGTATCCTAATCGAAACGGTAAAAATATAAAGGTACATGATTCCAAAAAGTGGGTAACATACATTATAATTCATCCACGTGATAACAATTAATAAACGTACGTACATCGGCGATCCAGTCACACTGGGACCCGATGCACGGAATCTGGTTACTTTTCATTTTTTGTTCAATCGAGTACGGTACAGTACGATATGGCGTTAAGTTACTACTAAAGTGCCTTCAGTCTATCCAATGTCAGTACTATCTTGTATTTGGTGTCGTTAAAACCGTTCCTCTGCAGTCTTTCAAGAATTGCATGCCCCCGTTCCGTTTGAAATTTCCCCGTTTTTTCGGACTGTGGTTCTTTTTCTCTAACCCCCCAACCCCCTAACCCCTTGAACCCATCCCCGCAACACAATTACCTCCGCGGACCTCACCTATCGACTTTGCTCCCTTATTTACGCTATTTTACTTTATATTAACTTCGAATCAGGCTCGACAGCTCGACACAAACAGCACAACGGCTCAACAACATGGCGAACGGTCATCGTACCCATTATATATTGCATTTACTCAGTCTACGTGGTTCCCTTATTTTTCTATCGTGTGTGCATGTACCGCGTTCTTGCCTCTATTTTATACGTTTACTTTTATGGTACGTTACGTATGGTATGCATCGTATTCGAACACACGCGTTCGAATGGACACATGCGACACACGCGTTTGATTCTCTCCGTTAAACGTATTTCTTTTTATAATAGTCGCACAAATAGTAAATATACTTCTTTGTTGATTTGGACTCGCAACTGTTATTTTTCTTCGTTATATCCGCGATTTCGTCTCGCTTTGTATTCCTGATACACCCGTTGTCGCCAAAACTATGTTGAGACGACTGAACGAGTACACACCGGTTCGATCATATACGTATATATATATATATAAACTCTTTGTAATGCGCATAGATAGCTTCCTTTCTTTCTTGTGTGTATGTGTGTTTCATTTTTTTTTTCTGTATCATTTTCTCTCTCCTCTCCATTCCCTTTCGTTTCCTCCGTTTTGTATAACATCCGCAACTCCCTTAGAGGGAAGGAACGCGGTAAAGCTCGTTTGTTTGTTTTTTTTTTTCATGTTTCTTTCGTAACATAATGCCCGGACTCGCGCGTTTCCACGCGATCAGTAGTGAAATATCGTTCCTCGAACTGGGGAGAGCTTTCCAACTCGCGCACGCTTTCGATTAAAAGCGCTATACTTTCGAACGAATCAAGAGAAAACGAGTGATACACAAGCTCGAGACGCGGTTCGATTAGCGGCCCTCATTATCTGGCCGCCATTTTCTAACGAGAGGTAATGCGACGATTCGCGTTTGATTTTACTAGCTGCTACTTTGTTTCGTTTTCCACTTTTTTTTTTTTTTAGTCCATTTTCTTCCTGTTTAATATCATACACATGACCGTTCGTTAAATATGATTCCGTCGTGAAACGGGGAAATCTTAATTGAGCTGCAGCAGGCACGTGGTCCGCGATTTAAAAACGTCTCCGTACTAACGGATCTTATTATTGCTTAACACGCTTGATCCTCCCATTTGATCCTCTATCGAACGTTGAATGTATAAAAGAACGAATATATTAACTATCTATGTATCAACGTTTAAAACTTGTACGCTCGTGTCTAAAACACCGTCGACACCCGCTCCGAATGGCCCTCTGAAAAACCCTGACTCGCGCGACTTGTTCTCTCTTCTTTCGTTCGAAACACGTGTGCATGTGGCCGTTCGCGAGCCTAAAACGGAAAGCCCGACGACGATTTCCGGCCTCCTCTCTCGTTGCCGGACGTTCCCCCAGGCTCTCACCGCGTAGAAATCGATCAACGATTTTGTTCAACAATCATCGACAACCGTGCCCGTTTTGTACGCGACGAACCGCGCGCGAGGGTTCGTTGCTCCCGTTCGGGTTTTATTTCGTCGTTCAGGAGACAAAATGGTGAAGAGCGAAGGAACGTAGCCTCGTTAGAGAGGACGACCGAGACGAGGACGACTCGGACGAGGTCTACCGCTGTTGACCCATACTGCTGTTGCCACTGCTGCTCAGGCTCATGTGCGGCTTAAGGCTGTGTATGATCTTCACGTGGGCGACCATGTTGTCTTTCCGCGTGAACTCCTTGAAACAAACCGGGCAAGGATAGTACTTGACGTTAGGCTTGTGTGAGGTGACGTAGTGCCGGCAGAAATTGCTGATGTGTGTGTAGGTACGATGGCATACGGTACACCGGTACACGTCGCCCTCCTTCACGCAGAAGTCGCGCACCGAGCCCTCGGTTCTCTCGTTTTCGACCTTAAACGATCCCTCGAAGTCGCTCTGACTGATCTCCGACTCGCCGGCGACCAGATTAAATATGGCACTGCTCAGATTGTCTTTCGACACGGACTTTTGCTCCGACTCCGAGTCGGAGTATTGCTGCGAGTCGTCCATCATGGACGACGCGGTGGTCGCCGACGACGTTTTCCCCTGAAGTGACGACGCGCTGTACTCCTTGCGAAAGCAACGCTCGAAGTTGATGCGAATGTGTGTCGGTGACTGCGAGCCACCACCACTAGACGTCTCCTCCGAGTCTGAAACGAACAAAGCTCTATACTTTAAACAGTTCACCGCGTCCGCGTTCGTATACTCTATCTTTATTATACTTTATCGCGTACATCGGGGTGGAATGAGATTATCGACACTGCCTACTTGCTCTTTCACAGCGAAGAAAATCTTCAACTCCCGTTTTTTCTTCCGATTCTTTCTACCTGTCGTTGATTTCGTGATTTCGACTGATTTTATGGAAAATTATTTGATTTTAATTACGCATATACCGCTGATTGTTGTTCATTTCGTGTTCGGATCGAGTGATTTTTTGAAAAATTATTTCATTTTAGTTGTGAATATACCGATTGTTTTTTGGAGATTCTTTTATTCTGATTAGTTATAGATATGCGGTTCTAAGCGTTGAAAGTAAATTTGAAATTTCTTGAGTCTTGACGCTGGAGTGTTTCGTACAGTGATGTGTAAAGATCGATTTTAAATAGCACTTACATAAGTAGGCAAGGACTTCATATATTTTGTGTTTGGAACTTCGAAATTTGAAAATCTTCAAAAGCTCCGTATGTTCCGAACTTCTAAATGCTCTTGAATTTTTAGATCCTTATTTTCCAAATTTTTATGTCCCTTAATCACTAACTGGAAATTCCTAATTTTTACAGTTTTTAAAATACCGAATTTCTGGAAAAATCTCCCAAGTTTTATTTTCCAAGTTCCTAAACTTTCTGAAAACTCACAAATTTCTTAACCTTCCTCACATTTCTAAATCTCCAAGTATCAAAGCTCTAAAATTTTCAATGTTCGAATTTGAAATCTAAGAAATTAATAATTTGAAAATTTACAGTGTGCTGTTAAGATACACATTTTAAACACTGATACCACACACAAAAATAATAGACAACGTAATCTCCATCTAACCCGTAAAGTGTGATTACACTTTGTTGAAACACCCTTTAGATTTCATCAAGAAATTTCTGAAAATCGATTAAAATAATAATGTTTTATTCAACTTGCAACACCTCGAACAATTTGTTGAATAAGTTTCAAAAGGTTTTAACTCTCAACTTTGACAATTTAAATGTTATCCTATAGATGATTTTGTTCGCTATTAAAAATTCAGAATAATAAAAAACAATTGTGTTTTTATATCTCATTCCACCTTAATACATGTACGTTGAGGGTGAGGCATTTAAAACAGGCCACTTAAATAATTTACCTATTTTTTACCATATTCAGAAATTACGTGGTATTATAGATGACATGATCCAATAATCATTTTCATACCGGTGTATACGTAGAAGAGATATGACAGGCCAACTTCACCTTTTTGAAGGCAATGACGTATCTTTTTTAAAGTGTATCAATTTTTCTAAGCAATCACTGTTAAACAATATTAGAGCGCAATACCAAAAAGATAAAAAATCATTGGTAAGTAAAATATTACATATCTGTCTACAAAATATTATACAAAACCATTGCTTTCTTTTTATACTACATCCTAATATCTTTTATTACTAATTGCCAGAAAAAATCGATCTACCAAAAGAAAAATATATCATTTCCTTTCTAAAAACGAAACTGATTTTCGTATCTTCTCTGCGTCTTCGTCGATGAAGAATCTATTGCAATTATTCTTACAATCAAGGCAAATATGAAACTATTTGCTATCGTCAAAGTGGCACCGATTTAAGTGCCCCACCCTGTTTATACTATACTTAATTATAGTACAGTCGGGTCTCCATATCCACGGACTCGTGCAACGCCCTCTTAGGGTTGTAAGGCCCAAGATAAAAGTACTGTAAAAGTACACTATACGTGTACCGTGTAATGCATAATACATTTTATATTATCATTTTATACAACATCGATTACATCCTCTAAAAAATTAACCTTATCAATATCCCAGGATAAAAGATAGTACAGAATCGCATCTTACTATAAAATTTAATTTATCAACATACTGCAATGAAATATATCACAGAATTCATACTTGCAAATAAATTTGTTTTTATTTCAACAATAAATTTATTTTTATCCAAATAAATAAACTTATTCATTTTACATTAATTCATTTTATTCATTCATTGATTTTTATGAATTTCAGGTTAACTCTATTTATTGACTTTTACGAATTTATAAATTTTAGGCTAACTTAATTTGTTCATTCTTATGAATCTATGAATCTTCGGTTAAATTAAATCTTCAAACAAGATCCTTCTTAAATTATTGACTTTTACGAATCTATGAATCTTCGGTCAAATTAAATCTTCAAACAAGATCCTTCTTAATTTATTGACTTTTACGAATCTATGAATCTTCGGTCAAATTAAATCTTCAAACAAGATCCTTCTTAATTTATTGACTTTTACGAATCTATGAATCTTCGGTTAAATTAAATCTTCAAACAAGATCCTTCTTAATTTATTGACTTTTACGAATCTATGAATCTTCGGTTAAATTAAATCTTCAAACAAGATCCACTTTAATTTATTGACTTTTACGAATTTATAAATTTTAGGCTAACTTAATTTATTGATTCTTATGAATCTGTGAATCTTCAAACAAGATCCTTTAAAGCAATCATTTCGAGTATGCTAGGTTCAGGGCTTGAACGTGGCATTCGTAGATACGGAGTCTCGACTGCGTAACTTTGAAGTTCTTAAGTATTTAAAATCCATTCGTTATAGCAATAATAATAATAATAATAATAATAATAATAATGTGTATAAAATAATGTACTGATAATAACGTATATCTATATTTGTGGGGGGAAGCAAGAGGAAGGGTAGAGCCAGCAAAAAAGAGTCACCGTATTCGAACCGGCTGTCCGTCAACTCTGTCCCATGTAAAGTGTTTTAATGCCGCACCCGCTTTTCCGTGTCCCCACCCTGTTTCTTCGTCGTCATTCCCTCTTCAGATTCTTTCGCTCTCACGCACGCTTTCGCTACTCTGCCACGGCTGTTGATCGCGGCTTTGCCTCGATCCCGTACGGCTCCGATGAGGACCGTTACGGCCCTGTTTGGTTCGCCATACCACCAACAGCATTTCACCGACTCAACGAAGCCTTTCTTTCTTTCAAATGGATATACACCGTACATTCACCCTACGTACTCTCTGTCTCTCTATCTCTCACTCGCTCACTCACTCGTTCTCTCTCTCTTTCTCTCCCTCTCTCTCGACATTCACCCTCTTTCACCCCTCGCCCGACAATCTTACAATATTCAACACCGTTCACCCGGACTCGCCACTGCTGCCACGCAAACACACACACACACACACACACACCCACACACGTACACATACGCGCACACACGCTCGTCACATACGAGAATTGTTAATGAACCACTTACACACACGCGCCCATACACGCTCGACAGGAATTGTTAATGAACCGCGTACACACACAAACATATAAAAAAAAAAAAATAAAAAAAAAAAAAAAAAAATAAAGTAAAACAAACGATAACAAACAAACAGGCCCACCCCTCTAGAAATCGTCCGTGCGTCCCGTCAGAAAGTCTAAAATCGTGATCCATTTTTTTTAAACAGGATGACGATCCATCGAGATCGAGGGACGCTCGAGATGAAGCAAACGTATTTTTTTTTTTTTTTTTTTTTTTTTTTTTATTTTTTTTATTTTTTAACATGTCTCAGCTTCGATGCGATTTTACACATATTTTTTTTTTTTTTATATATATATATATATATTTTTTTTTTTTGACTAGTTAATCCGCTTGTCGCTTCTGTTACACATCAGATTATTATTCTTTTATGTTATTCGACTTTCTCGTATTTTTATTATGTATGGTTTTAGATATTCTGGCATTTCGGAACGGTTTCATATATATATATTTTTTTATTTTTTTTTATTTTTTTTTTGAGCGGCTGGCCTCCCCTAGTTCCCTCGCTTCCCCCGCGCAAAGGTAATCTCTCAGAGATCGAATGGTGACTCAGATTAATCTCAACTCACCTGCGCAAAGAGAACAAAGCAACACGGTTTTCACGGTCACTACCGAACGATCATCGTATGTTCGACATCTTCGAAGCACTCGCGTCCGTGCGTGCGTACGTTAGTACGGTTAACATGTATGTATGTATGTATTTTCATTTCATTTAATCGTTTCGTAATCGTATCTCTGTTCTTGTTTTCTCGTCTGGTATGCCCACAAAGAACGTCGATGTTGTTTCGTTTTTCTCTTTAAAATCCTCTCTCTGTGTCTCGATCATTTTCTGTTCGCTCGTTCTTTGTCGAAATTCTCTCTTTTTTTTTCTCTTTCTCTCTCTCTCTCTCTCTCTTCGTACTGCGTTTCATTCGTCTATTCTCCTGTTCGTGTTTTCTCTCGTTTCTTGCTTCTTCCGCGTGAAAAGTCTAGATTTCTTTTCCGCATAGGCAACGAGAAGAACGCAAGAGAAGGCGGAAGCGATAAACCTGCCGACGTTCGTTGTCCGTTAACTACGCACGCTTCGTATGTTTCTTTTCTTCTTTTTTTTTTTTTTTTTTTATTTTCGTTTAACATTTTTTATTAATTTTTTTCGTTCTTTCGTTCTTTCGCAAACTTGTTTTCTTTCATTGCACCGCGGTCTGTCATCACTCGGGGAACGTAACCGCGTTCGCAACTTCCTCGCAACGAACGAACGTGGAAAAAAAACCAGTTAACCAGCGTTTTGAAATAAAAATCAGAAAAAAAAAAAGTAAGCACCGCTAAAAGCTGGCTCCACCCCCTCCTTTTACCAAGTGGCCAATGGCAGCGAAGCGTTTCTCATTCGTGCGGGGATGACGTGTAAATATATGTATAGAATGGGGTTTTGAAAGGGTAAGTAAAAAAAAAAAAAAAAAAAGTGATAGACAAATAGAAACATATATATACATGTATATATATGTATGTATATATGTATATATATACATATACACGTAGATGTATGTATACAACTCGAATAAAAGACAAAATGGAGAATGAGAGTGAGAAGAAGGAACGTGGCGCTGCGCATTGGCCGAGCATATAAAATTACGTGGGTATGTATATATAAAATACATATTGTCCTTTTAAACGAGAATCTGGTGGGTGGTAGGTTAGAATTTTTTTGGAGGCTACAGCATTCGAAAAGGGAAGTAGTAGTAGTAGTAGTAGTAAATAGTAGTAGTAATAGTAGTAGTAGTAGTAATCTTGTGTGTTTGTTGGCACATTTTTTTTTTTTATTTTTTATATTTTTTTTTAATTTTTTTTTTTTTTTTTTTTTTTTTGGTTCCGCTCAAACGTCTCGTCGGTTCAGATGAGCATACAACTCCTCAACGAGACGACGGCTTCCTTTTCTCTCTCGTACACTCTGATTTCTTTCGTATTTACTTATTTTCTGTTTTCGATTTTTTTTTGGTTTTACTTTTCGGTACTTTATTTTCGACTTTGTGTCACGGGTCGACGCGCGTGACTCAAGCAGAGGGTTTCTCGTTTTCTAAAGCTCGCAACAAAACACGCTGCGCATCGTGTTTCGATTTAGTTCGCCACGGCTTTTAACCGTGCCGAAAGATTCGTTTCAGGTTGCATGGAAAAAAAGGAAACGGTTCGTTTTTTTTTTTTTTTTTTTTTTTTTTCGTTTTCGTATTTCTCTCTAAACAATAGGTCGACTTTAGAAACTCGCGACACGTATCGAACCTCCGGGTGCTTTTAACTCGCTCGCACCAAACGTAAATCACGTTTTTTTTTTTTTTCGTTTTTCGATTTTTTTTTTTTTTTTTTTTTTTTCTTTCAGTTACTCGGCGAGATTTGTTGACCTTAATTTCATGTAAGTATGCTAGCTCGGGCGACGTCCTCGAGTTAACATCTTAACGAATCGTGTTCGTCAACAAATTCGTCGGCTCCGGTTAATTTGTCTTTTAAGTGTACATTGAGTCTACGATCAGAAAAAGATAACCTTCTCGGAAACGTTGCCGCGATACTGCGTTTCTTTTTTTCGATACTTTTCCCGCAGTCGCGCAACCACGAACAAGGTAAAATTAACGGACGAGAAATTCTGAAAAATTAAATTCATTAGCACATCGTAAAGCAGTTCGGTAATTTTTTCACCAGACAGTTTAACTGGTGATTTCGCAATGATACCCTGATGAAATAATTATGTACATGTAACCGATATAGTGGTTAACGATCATGAAGGTCGGAAAGGTTCGAGTATCGAATCTTTCATCCTAGCTAAACGTCGATCGACCTCGACGAATCGTGGTGGAAAAAGTCCAATCGACTTTTTACGTTATTCGTATATAGCTTGAGAATCGATCACCGATTAAAGTAACGATATGGTTACATTTTTGCAAACGAACCTACGTTATTCTAAGGCTTCGTCACTTTAGTGACAAAACGATACTCAATTTTGTACAGATATATTGTATACTTGTATGTTGAGGGTATGCAAAGATTTTTATTTGCTTTACTATTTTGGCTGCGATATCATTGTTATTTTTTTGTTGTATTTTCAGACAAGATTTTGGTGGTATAATTTCTATTTTTTGTAGTATTTTCAGACAAAATTTTGGTGGTAAAATTTGATGAGAACTAGGGTAAAACTACCCCACTTCACATAATATTAAGCATATGTGTTTGTTGTCACAAATCTCAAAATTTGTGGGTCACAAATTTCCAAATTTTCATAATCCGAGATTCTCAAATTTTCGGATTACTAAATCTCAATCTGGAAATTCTCAATTTTCAAAAGCACTCACTGAATGCTAAAATTACTCATATACGCAAATATCTAATTAAAAAAGGCAGTCATTGGCAATATAACAAGAGCCCATTATAAATGAAATCATATGCGGTAAAAATTTTTGTACACCCTTAACATTCCATCCTTTAATTAAAAACTAAATATTTATCGTTGAACCACGTGTCCAAAATTAAATATACAACATAACTCCATATTTTGAAGTAACTTTGTAGTTAAATGTCCAATAAAATTAATCACTATTTAAGTTTAAATTGGTCCAGTTTGAACCGTTCTTAATAGAATCGTGTTAAATCTGCTGAAGCTAATACCTATCGAAGATATTAAAGATGCAGCCTACGTCGTGTTATTTTGATTACGCGAATACGTTACGAAATGATGATTAAAAGTGGAGCAAATTTGTTAATCGTGTAAAGCTGACAATGGTATCTCTTACCTTGCTTGAAACCTTCGCTCCCTTGCCTACTGTGCGGCCGCGCGAACGTCTCGTCAGAGCCTGCAAAACAAATTCAATCGATTAGGTCGATCGATAATCCTGTCGATGGTAACGGATCGTACGAAAAATTCGTTTCGTATTTTTGAGAAAAAAAAAACGAGTGGACTTATTATAGATAAATTCTGAATTATCGGATACATGCAATTTTTGGATTTGATAATGTAAGTGAATTGCTTTTGACTGACTCGATACGATCATTGATGTATGCAAAATATGTTCCAAATTTTTTTATTTCCAAATTTCTGGATTTTCAAATTTTTCTAATTCTTCAATTTTCAAACCCTAAGTTTTTATCTCAAACGTTAAAATTTCTAAATTTTCAAATTTTCAAATTTCCAACTCCCAATATTCCCAGATTCCAAAATTTCCAAATTTTCAAATTTCCAAGTCCCTACACTCCCAGATTCCAAAATTTCCAAATTTTCAAATTTCCAAGTCCCTACACTCCTAGATTCCAAAATTTCCAAATTTTCAAATTTCCAATTCCCTAAATTCCCAGATCCCAAAATTTCCAAGTCCCTACACTCCCAGATCCCAAAATTTACAAATTTTCAAATTTCCAAGTCCCTATATTCCCAGATACCAAAATTTCCCAATTTTTAATTACCTGCATTCGCAAATTTTCCGATTTTCAAATTTAAAAAATCGATGAACGAAATGGCTATATTTCTAGGAAAATCTATATAACAGTATCCACGGCTATAAATTTCATAGTAAATATAAGATGACTTGTGAACTAACTGAACAAAGTCATTCGATGCTATCAAGTTAATACAGAACTCGTTCTGCGAATACCAAAGAAAGTTTCGCTTCCACGATGACTATGATAAATAAAAGTACATAAATCACTTGCATTACCAAAGCTGTATAATCGAGTATAACTGCTAATGATGTTCATGAAATATGAACTATTACAACGGTTCTCAACTTCCTGACAGTATCATACCTGATACACTTGATACGTATCATAAAAGCTATACATTCAATACATCTTTACTATTTAATTTTAAACAAATTTGTTCCACCCCCACTTATTCTTCCGAATTCGTTTCCCAACATCCAAAATAAAATTATTACACCATGTACGTTAAACATCAATTGAGAACCGCTGATCCGCGTTTTAGTTTTGACCATATTAAAGCTGTCGTATATTTAGCAGCACATCACCTCAACATCAGATTAACGTTAAAATATTCATACTTTAATGCCCGCGTAAATTGTCACAATACTGTTATTTGTAAAATACATATAATTAACAAAATAGTACCGACGTTAATTCGACGCTGTTCAAATATCGGCTGTTATCTAGCTGGCAGTTTAAAAAATGTGGCCCACTTAACAATATATCACCCATAACAGCGTCACATCGACATGTTCGTATTATTAACGCGCATAAATATTAATGCTTCGCTGTTATTTGTGAAATACATATAATTAAGAGGGCGTATGAGAATTAAGTCGATGATGCTGTTAAGTGTGTAACAGTCTTAAGCCTTGAATTCCGTTTAACTACACAGCTTGTAAATAACATCAGATCGATATCAACACTTTCGGAATATTAATGTACGCGATGTTATACCGTTATATGTAAAACACACGCGATTAACAGAATGGTCCGAAGCCGAATCGACGCGGTGCAGGTGTTGTGCTGCTAAGTGAACGACATTTTTTTATCCTCAAACACTTTCGCTACCGTGTCACACGTGTGACGTCGTAACATCCACGCCCTAGCGTCATATATTCTTTGACACTCGGCAGTATATTTTCACGGTGTCTGAATCCATGTGTAACGCTTCAAATCGTGAAAATCTGTTACACGGATCGTGGGGAGCAACATTTTACGAGGGGTTCCCGTGACCTTCGGAACACACATAACTTTCGAACTTCTTACAACTCTAAAATAAATAGTAGTAGACTGCGGCTGTTATCGTCATTTATGGCGCGATGGAATTAATGCACATATCATATGACGCGTATCATATGGAAATAGTTTCAATTTAACTTATCCGTTACGAATACTACTACAATATAAAATATAACAATACTACAATCTGATGCTTCAATATAAAATATAACAATACTACAACCTAACACTTCAATATAAAATGTAACAATGTACAATCTAATACTTCAACAGAAAATGTGACAGTATTACAATCTGATGCGTCAATATAAGATATGACAATACTACAATCTAATACTTCAATATAAAATGTAACAATAGTAAAGTCTGATACTTCAACATAAAATGTAATACAATAATAATAAATTCATGATGAAGCTGGTGATAAGCTACATGAAATTAATGTGATATTCAACGTGTTAATGCATCCAGCGTATATCATCAGACTATAATACTAATCTACTAAATAGTAGAATGATTTTGACCCCATTGTACAAAGTTCGAAGAAAATCGCTGTTTCGAAGGTTCACTCGTTAATGAAGTTAAACCATTCATGCCAATTACGAGATACCTCGTAGTAAGAATTTGTATCGAAACTGTTAGCTACAAGAGTAATGTTTTTCGTAAAATCTCGTGTTTTTTTGGTTTACTAAAAGAGAAAACATATGGACTATCCATTTTAGAACTACATCTGTAACTACATATTATATGTTGTGAAAATCAACGTGTTATCTATCATGGCGTCCAGGGCTCTAAATTTGAATCAAACGGGTTAATCGTCCGAGTCCCAGAAGTCGTTGAAAAAGCATGGTCGAAAAACGTCGAAGAGTTCGGACAGCGCATGCGAATTTGCAAATATTTCAAGTTTCGTTCGATAAAAATTATTGAGAACATATAACAACGAAATACGAACTGTTCCAGCAGTATTATTTACATTAAAATGAGCTACGCGATGCACGACCCAGGAATTGTCGCCTGAGGAGGTTGACCCAGGCGTTTCGAGTACCACGACACAAACTGGTCGGAATAAAAATATGACCGCATCGGCTCACACGTTTTTTTCGACGTTAAGATATATCTCGAGTACTTCCCACGTTTCGGTTCAACCTCCTCACGCGCCAATTCCTGAGTGACGACCGTCAGTAAATTCGAGCACGCTACTTCGACGATCAATGACAGACTGTGTTCGAAATGAACCATGATTTCTCGACGCATCACGAAGAGCGCGATGGCGACTGGTTGGGACTCGAACGACGAAACACGACGACGAGCTAACCTTGGGCAGAGGTACTAGGCGTAGGTTCCGGTTCCCGTTTCACGCGTGGCGCGATCGACTCGGGCGTATCGGTGCCGTTCTCCGTCGGTTCGTCCTTCCTCGACGACGACAACGAGGATGCGGCCGCGTTGTTTCCAGTCGATGCCGAGTTGCCCACGTTGTTGCTGCTGACGTTGTTACTACTCGCCGAGCCGGCGTTGTTCCCGCTTCTTCCGCCCCCGTTGCCGCTTCCTTCGCTCTGAAAGTCGATACTCATCTTCATCTCCATCATCTCGGGCGAACCCTGGACGAGATCGGTCCCCGAGCATGATTGCAGCTCCTGTCCGCTGATCTCGCCTATCGGTGTGTCCGACGAGCCGCTTAGCTTCCTCGGTCTACCCCGTTTCCTCTTTGGCGCGGATAAGGCCGAACCGAGCAGAGGATGGCTCGACATATGATGCATCCTCTTCTGCGAGACGTGGTGGTGAGGCCCGATTTGGTTTATTCTATGTAGATTCGGTGGCGGTGGAGGTACTGTGTTTTGATTGCCAAGCAACGATGAGGTAATACTGGGCAAGTCACACTTGTCCTCGTTTACCTCGGTTAAGCCCTTTATCCTGAGAGACTCAGCGACTCTCAAGAAGGCGGTTAGCCTGTCCTGGTCGACGCTCACCTCCCCGCGATACATGAAATCCAACAGGCTGCGCATGTCCACGTAGGGGACATCTTTCAGTATGACTATCGGGTGCTTGTCGGGGTGGCCGACGAAAAGGGCCTGCAAAAAGATTCGTGAATAGGGTGAACGGTAAGAAAACCATTTATGAATTATTAATACGCGCTCGTGAATTAATTTATCGGTTATGAATTATTGATTGTGTCCTAGAACGTGAGTCGCCGAGACGGTACAAGCGGATACGCTTATACTCGCGGACGAAAATGTCCTGCGTTGAGTATACTATTCTTAAGGACTAACAGATAGAAGCTTCAAACTTTTAGATTTCGAAAGTTGATTTTTGGTTAAGAGATTTGATAGTTGCTGGAATTCTCGAGTTTATTAAATTGATTAAATTCCTTCATTCCTAACTACACAAATTAACTCTTTGCACTCGAAGATATTTTTATTGGTACCAGATAGCAACTGTGACATTCTTTGGTTGAAAAGTTTGATGAATACTTTCAAAGTTATTTTACTATTATTAATTGTCAGTATTTGTTGTATCTGTATGTTTATGAATCGTATGTGTACCTATTCTAAATTGCTGTATTAAACCTTTGCACTCGAAGATACTTTTATAGGTATGAAATAGCAAGTCTAAACGTTTTGGTTGAAAAGTTTGATGAATTCTTTCGAAGATTTTACCTCTCTATTATTAACTGCCGCTATTAGGTGTTTCATTATGTTCATACATCATACATGCAACACCGTCGATTCAGTTAAAAATTACCCGTTCCAAATTATTGTATTAAACAAAATGGTGGATATGAATCACCTTCCAAGTGCAAAGGATTAACATCCCTTATGCGTTTCAATCGACAATGCGTTACTGTATAATATATTTTTACAACATACAAAATTGCATGATCCATCCGTGCAACAGATACAAATGCATAATGTTATTTGTTCAACTTGAAAAATGCTACAAACACAAATCCGAAAAATTGGTAACTAGGATCGAATAGACGAGGTCGGTGTATGTTCTACGGATAGTCAAAGGGCGTTTAATACCTGAAAGTATGGGCTACACGCCGACAACACCATTTTGTGTGCCCTGAGTAGCTGGCCCTCGACAGCCAGCGTAACGTCGACGAACGACTCGTCATGGAGCAGTTGGTCGAAAACGGAGAGTAGATTACTTTGATGATTGTTCCAGCGCAGACAAAACCTCTGCGACGCCATCGCTTCGCTTCTCAGATCCGCCAAGTTACCGTTAATGTCCGCTAACATCAGATCTAGTGTTGATCTTTTTATTGGTATTGCTGCTGCCGCCTCGTCGTCGTTTCTTCTCGTCTTTCTCGACGAAGCCGCTTGCTCTTACTCGTGCTCCTGCTCGTACTCGTGCTCGTGCTCTCTTCTTCATCGGCCACAGTTTATCATATCCTTCCTTCTCGTGATCTGACAAACAAACGGGATAATCGTCAATAAAAATCGTCATCGTCTCCAAACAGTTATGTTTCTTATTTTATCGCTCGATTATCGAACGTTCGAAGAGGTAACGCGTTACAGACACCCTTAGATAGACTTTACATTTTCTGTAATTATCACAAATTATTGATAGTAATATAATATCTGATAACTGATATTAAATAACTAGTATCTAACTAATATCGTTAAATATAATGAGACTGGCATAGGTAGAGTGTTAGGAGTAATTTTATTGTCATATGTGAATTACACTTTTAATTTTAAGCCTAGTATGTTAATTTGTTATTTATTTTATTGGGCACATCTTTGTGGTCCTTCTTTCTTTTCAAATCTTCAAACTTGATTTAGTTTAAGTTGATTTTTTTTTATTAGTCAGACACTGTGAATGCAACTTGAAATTTCGTGACTAATTTCAAGCAACAATAACAAGGTTTTATTAATTTTATTTATTTTATTAATTTCTTTAATTTTACTAATCATATTATTTTTACTGTGTTGTAATCCCGAACAAATCTGTATATTTCATAGTTTATGAGTTAGACCTCAAAAACTTCAAGTTCCCCAGTGTCCACATTTCTAAATTTCTAAATATCCATGTCACTAGATGGTTAGATCTCTAAGTCCTCAAATGCGTAAACTTCAAAATTGTCAAATGTCAAATTCTCTAAAGGCCTAAATATATAGATTTGCGAATTCCCTAGCTTTCAGATTCGATCTCCAAGTTCTCAAGTACTGGAGTGTCCAAATTTCCAAATTTCTAAAGCATAAATCCCGACATTCCGAATCCTCAATCCTGACACCCCTAAACACGAAAATACCCAGATCTCGCAATCTCCTAGCAACCAAATATCTCAATGACCCAAGTCTCGCCATCTCCTAGTTACTAAATGTCCCAACGATCCAAATCTCGCCAATTCCAAATCCAAAAATATCCAAATTCCCAAATTCCGAAACATCTAAATCCCTAAATACTCGATGGAAAAGAATTTCCACCACCGTAGCGAACCAGGAACGACAACTCTCGAGCGAACGGTAAAAGTTGCATTTCTTCTGTCGCTTTCCCCAGGCGGGGAAAGGTGGAACATAGTGTATCCGTGCCGGTGTTCGAGAACACGCGATTTTTTCGATCTGGTCGCGTAACGAATTCCGCCCTTCGTTCCGCGAGCGAGAAAAGTCCCTAGTCGGCCGGTGACGGCGAAACAAACGTTGCGTACGTGACCGTGATTGGACCGGCGAAGGGGTGAGGAGAGAATTACATAAAAGGCACGAACCGAGCGAGTCGCCTATTCGCCCAACCTACGTCCTCCAGGGTCGTACACCCACGTTCATACCTCGTGCGTGTCGTCTCGCGAGCATATATGGACGATTATGCATGCGAGCGTTATCGTACACATATACAACACATATGCACGTATACGTATATGTGCATATACATATGTGGAACACGCGTTTTGAGGACTCTCTCGCCGGTACCAGGACGAGGAATATCGTTTCCAAGAAAACTTTCCTACGACGACAGTTATGTTTCTTATGTTTCGCCTTTGTAGCGCGTTACATAGACATCCTTGGATAAATTTTACTTTTTCTGTAATCATGACAAATTATTGATACTTAACGATAATATCGTTAATTATAACGAGACCGAGATAGGTAGAGTGTTAGGAATAATTTTATTGTCAGATGTGGATTACTCTTTAAATTTCAAGCCTAGTATGTTAATTTGTTATTTATTTTATTGGGCACATCCTTGTCTTTCTTTTTTCTTTTCGAAACTTCAAACTTGAATTAGTCAAAGTTGATTTTATCGTATACATATGCATACATGTGCGTATACATATGTGGAACGCGAGTTTCGAGGCTCTCTCGCCGGTACCAGGACGACGAATATCGTTTCCAAGAAAACTTTCCTACGACGACAGGAAATCTGGCGGTGTGTTTTCATCGTGTGGCCACACGAATCGTCAGTTAATGACGCGATTCCTCGGTTTTTACTATGAATCATCACGGTGCATGAGCAATTTAGAGGCTCTCGTAAGCGTAATTTGAGAGCTCGGTTCCCGGCTAGAGCCGCTGTTATCGATGATGCTATCGGTGATATCGTTAAGACATCCTCAACGACGAATCAGCTACTGACGTAAAGCGTTACGACCGATTCACTCGTTCAAATCTAATTACGTTTCCTTGAAATTACGGTTCGAGTTTGTTTAACGGTAAGTGCAACGACGAAACGTAATCTGATCTGAGATAATTCCGATTGTTACTAACGCGGACTGAATTTAATATGATCATGATGCGTTAACGTATACTAACATAATTCTAACCTGCCCTAAACTTACATAGCCATGGTGTAATCTGAACTTGCATAACTCTGATGTAACATAACTTGAACTTACGTAACCCTGATTTACCATAACATAAACTTACATAACCTTGATCTAACCTGACATAAACTCACATAACCCCGATGCAATTTGTTGTAAACTTACGTAACCTCGATGTGCCTCGACTAAACTTATACATAACTTCGATCAAAACTAACCTAACCTTACATAATTTTGATCTAACACAACGTAAATGTATATGATCTTGATCTCAAATGACCTAAACTCCTACAATCCTAATGTAATTTGACATAAACTTGCATAACATGTAACTGAACTAAACTTGGACCTAACCTTCATGTACCTGACCTAAACTTGAACCTAACCTTGATTAAAACTAACCTACATTTACACACCACTGAACTAATCTAACCTAAACCAAACATAACCTTACCTAATGTAACTTAATTTAATCTAAGGTAACATCATCTATGACATTTCTAAACTTGAACATCTAAAAATAAAAGTATGTTAAATTTTCAATATCCACAATTTTGCACGAAGTAAAAATTCGGTTTCTTACACTTTCGATTTTTATAGAAAAAAACTAGTACAATGGTTCTGATTGTACTCAAAAAGGACACCCTAACGAGTTACGTTAAACAGGAAGATGCAAAAAAGAAAGCATGTTCACAGTCATCCAATCTTGATCACAATGAAGAGGAGAATGAGCTGCCATTGGTTGCGATACGGTGGATTACTCATTCAATGACGGTACAAGTATCCGCGATATTGCAAAACAAAGCGGTTGCCATGTGGCGACGCTACTTGCGTCCGTAATACGAGCACAGCTGAATTATTTGCACAACGTTCCCGTTGCGTTTCGCTTGGGAATCCCTCAAACGCTGTAATGACCAGATTAAGTGCCCGTCGAAAGGGATCTGCGCGCGCAGATTAAGGGCGGGAGATTTCGAACGATTACGTTTCTTCATTTGGGTAAAATACGTAATTTAGAGATTAGACGAACTTGGAAATTCATGGTACGATAATTACAAGGTTCGAGGATTTGAGGAAGCGATAATTCGGTGATATCTTAACCACTTGCATTATAATGACTAACTATACTCGCAGTTAAAAAATGTTTACGTTTTATGTTATATTTTGTTCTTTACGTTTGTTGTTGTTTGTATTTTTAATACGGTCGAATTGTGTATATTTTTTATACGGTTCAATTTGATTCTAATTAAACGATTACGTTTGTAAATTTGGGTAATACGTGATTTAGAGATTTGAGGATCTTGGAAATTTATGGTACTGTAATTATAAGATTCGAGAATTTGAGGAAACGATAATTTGCTGGAATTTTAACCCCTTGCACTATAATGACGAATTATACTTGTGAAGCACTTGCAGTTCAAAAATGTTTATATTTTATATTATAGTTTGTTATTTATGTTTGTTGCTGTTTATATTTTTAATACGGTCTAATGGTCAATTTGATGCTAACTGTAATTTGTACAATTGAGGATCGCTATATACGAAACAATCTTGACATTCGAACCCCCTTTAGTCATCTTAACGTTGTAGCAGCGAATAGTTCAGGATATCTAACGCATTTGCCGAATCAATCGAAGTGCAATACGTTAATTAGGTTAATTCAGAAATTTGTGGATTTGGATATTTGCCGATATGATCTTACAGAAATTGGGCATGTACAAATTTCTAATTTTCCGTTTTCAACTTTGTGAACCTAGAAATTTCAAGTTGTAGGAATACAAAAGGTTTAAATTTAGTAATTCGCAAACACGGAAATTAAATGTTCGAATTCTCAAATGTATAAACGTATAAATTAAAATATGTGGGAATTTCGAAATTTTACCAATTGTTAATTCAGAAATGGAGAAACTTGGAAATATGATAGTTCGTGACCTAAAAAACTTAAGAGCGATCTCTCGACCATGATCCGGACCATTAAACAAGGTGGGAAAATCGTAGAAGGGAAACAACGGGAAGAAAGCTTCAAATTTGAATCTGATCAGGGAGAAAACCTGAATTTTAATCTGATCAGGAAGAAAACTTGAAATTTGAATCTGACCTGGAAGAAAGCTTGAAATTTGAATCAAATCCGGAAGAAAGCTTGAAATTTGAATCAAATCCGAAAGAAAGCTTGAAATTTGAATCAATTCGTAAAAAAAAGCTAAAATTTGAATCTGATCAGGAAGAAACGTGAAAAACGCGAAGCGTTGCGGAGGAGGAAAAACGACAAAGAAAAAAGAGAGAAAGAGAGAGAGATGATCCTGGGTGATCCAGCTGCTCGTAACTGCACGTAACACAGAGGGAAGAGGTCGTCGGGTCGGGCCAAGGGAATCAATAGCATTTTCTACGCATTCGGATCGATAGCGGGTTCCGTCGGTTTCGCGCGCAAAATCTCGATACACGCGTTGCATACGTGCATGCATAATGCCCGTGTTGCGCACACGAGCACCAGACCGTTCGCGATATTCGCGTACCATATACATATACATATACATATACATACATACATACGTACATACATACATACATACATAGATATATTCGATATATGAACGCGGGATGGATGTCTGTACGCGACCTTGCACGACCTTGTTAATACCCTGAGTGAATGGTTTTCACGGTGAATGGCACGTCATCATGGTGCGATACACGGCGTGCTACATAAACGATAGGGATCGGACTGGAATCGAGCGGCGATCGAGAATTTGTGAAATGTCGCGGCGGGAGGAGTGTTTCGATGCTCGCTTCCTTCTTTCGACATCGCGACACACACCGACTTCAACCTCGATAAATGGATTACGTAATCAAGTCGTGCAAACGGCTTGATTAAATCGGCCGTAGAAAAGTGAAGGAGAATCGTCGCGTGAACCGCGGGGCCTGATCGCGACATATCGATCGCACGCGATCGATCTTCGTCTTCCGCACGAATGTCGCTCTTCTGCGACGTGACTGGCGCTTTTGCATCCTGGTTCCGTCCGTTGCTTGTTATATTGCCTCGATTTATATCACCGTTATAACGCTCGAATTATCTACTTCTTCCAAATTATACAATTTTCGAGCTTCCAAATTTTGTAATCTCTGAATATTGAAATCCCCAAATTTCTGCGTCCCTGAAATCGCAGGTTTTGAAATTTCGAAATCCCGAAAACTCAATTTCTTAAATTTTCAATTCCCCGAGTTTTAAAATTCCCAAATTTCCTATTACTCGAGTTTTAAAATCCCTGAATTTCCAATTCCCTAAACTTTAAAATCCTTAAATTTTCAATTCCCCAAATTTTAAAACCCCTAAATTTCCAATTCCCCAAACTTAAAAATCCCTAAATTTTCAATTCCCCAAATTTCCAAATCATTAAATTTCCGAATTCCAAAATCCCTAAATTCCCAAATCCCCATATTTCCATATCCTTCAATGCCCAAATCGCTATATTACCAAATCCCTAAGTTCCCAAAAGCATTAAATTCTCAAATCCCTATATTCCCAAATCCCTGTATTTCCAAATTTCTAAATTCCCAAATCACTAAGTCCTCAAATACCTAAATTCCCCAAATTCCTCAAATTTCTCGAATTCCAAAATCCCCAAACATCCAAAACTACAAATCCCCTAAATACCAAACACTTCAATTTCCAAATTTCGAAAACTGATTGCGTCACCGTTAAACTACTTCCAGTTCCACCGCCTCGCGTTATATCGCCAAATTCAGAATGAACGGCGGTATCGACCATAATTTGAACATAACTGCGCCAATGGCTCCGTGGTCGATTAAATAGGAAAAGAATAAAAACAAAGCAGTAGAAAAACTGTGGTTTCGCATAATTAGCGACGATTACGACACACGTACGTATACGCAAACAGGAAAGAAACAAAGATGTTATAATCGAAGTGCGCGTTATTCTTTTTCATACTTCGCTCCAAAACATATTCTGACCCCATGACGACAGCTGTGTAGCTAGTAATCGGAAGATAGTAATTTACGCGCAGAGTTCATTAAAGGTTCTATGAATTAGTGTTTATTCTACGAGCACGTATTATCTGGCTACGATTGCGTAAAGTGATTCTATTGAATCAGCTGGATCGATCGTTTTACCACCGCGGTATTAATATTTGCGGTAAATAATGTTTCAGGGATATTTTTCGCCGGTGTTCACTGAAACTAGTGTACACTTACCGGCCACGCGATTAACGAATCATTATTTTCTATCTTTCTCTCCCGCGAGCAGGTAAATCGATCGTACGGTCCGATAAATTTCGATTAATCTATCAAAGTGCCACGACATTATGAATGTAGATAAGAACATTCCCTTTAGACAATCGTTGTTTGTCCGATAATTATCAACTATGCCAAAAAATTCCATTTTCCCATTACTTTCGTGATTTAATTTCAAGTACTTCAAAAACACCGTATACATTCTATATAGCGACAAATACTATATAATGTATAATATAAATACATTATATAATACAAATAATATACAATAATTAACAAGATAATTGATAATTTTGCATGCCTCATAATTAGGTAGGACCGTTATCCCGTCTCGCATACTGCAAACTTACGATCGCATTCAAAATAATGAATTTCTGTAATAAGCACTTTTCATAATAACAATAAAAAGAATTGCTACTTTCTTACTACAATCACTAGCAATCCCCCCATACGTTTTTTGTTCCCCCGGATAAGGAAAGTCGCGCAAGACTCGACGATAATATCCGAACGCAAAAAAAGGGTGACCGTGTTTTAACGGTTAGAACGGAATACCCCCGTAAGCTAATCGAGCAAGGTATCCCTGAAACAGGTGGCAAAAAATTAGTCGAACGTATTCGATGAAGCGTGGTGGAAAGTTAGGCGAGGAAGCGAACCGAGCGAACAGACGCAAATGAAGACCATGACAGTGTACACAATTGCGTTCCTCGAAAGGTATAACAGCCATCATCGGTGCCGCTTCTTGATTATATTTGTTTAGTCGCGCGGATACTGCTCCGTGGATCGTGTTCGACCAGTTTTCGAGTAGACACGAAAAAACATGGGACTTCCCCCACCCCCACCACCACTCCCCCCCTTCCCCCACTCTCCAACAGAGCCCCGTAACCCAACGAAAAATAAAAAGGCGCGTTTATTCATAGCGGCGCAACGATCGAAGCGTCATCGTTTGTCGCCGCGAATATGCTATTCAAAACCGATCGACAATAGTGGCCGAGAGACGATCGCGCTCGTACGAACGGCTGCGTTCGTATAATTAACCTGTTAATTACTTCCTACGAGCGAGGTATCATTCTCTCTCGTCTGCAATCGTTCCAGCTTCGAAAGAAGGTATCGAGCGTGTGCTTCGATATCACACTGGGAGCCGATCGACGAACGGTTTCGCTCTGATAACGGGATATCGTGAAATTCGTGAAATAGGAAGCACGAAAGCGAATCTAACGAGGGTAATGTGGCTCGTTCGATCACGCGTACGATCGCGCTCTAACCACGATAAACCCCGATTAAAACGATATTTACGACTTCTGTATCGAATCGAGTTACGCGGCTGCGAACGGCTAGATAGAGGAACGCGCCTCTGTGTTACAACTTCGTAGATAAGCGAGGCCGTGTAACGATCGTGAGTCAACGGGCAGCTACGGCGGGCAACTTCGTTGGGCAGGAACGCGCTACGTACCACCACACCCTACTCGCGCGCAACTAATTTCTAGGTTATGTAGATAGGATGTTTTCGTTTCAGAATTAAGGCGGTTTTGAAATTTTTGATTTTGGGATCTGATAATTTGGAGGTTTCTAAGTTTGTGATTATATAGTGGCGATGTAGAAATTCGCAATTTACAAATTAAACAATCCACCAGTCCAGCAATTTGTAAATTTAACAATCTAAATATCTGACAAACTACAAATTTCACAATTTAACAATCTAAATATCTGACAAACTACAAATTTCACAATTAAACAATCTAAAGATTTCCAAATTTCACAATCTAACAATCCAACAATTTGCAAATTTAACAATGTAAAAATCTAAAAATCTGAGTGCTTAATAATTTACAAATTTAACAATCTAAAAATCCAAAACTTTAAAAATCTAACAATTTTAAAATCTAAGAGTCCAAAAATCTAAAAATCCAATAATATAATAATCCAAAAATCTAAAGATCCAGGAAACTGAAAATCCAAAAATTTTTAAATCCGAAAATCTAAAGATCCAAAAATATAATAATCCAAAAATATAAAAATCAAAAAATTCAAAAGTCCGGAAATCTAAAAATTCAAAAAACTAAGAATCCAAAAATATAAAAATCCGGAAATCTTGAATATTCATCATCCCATCGGGCACACGGGTGCCCACAAGCTCCTCAGCGAGCAGTTATCTGTCCATCACTGAGCACGATGAAAGCGAGCAACAACGCGCAAAACATACAGATATAACGCACACACACACGTACACACGTGATACGGACGCGCGCAAAGTACAAGTACATAGACACACACATCGACGGTTTATCCTGCGCGTGTACCGCTCGACCAAGGTACTTTGTCGTCCCGTTATATTCCCTTAACCATCACGGTCACCAACATTATCCATCGGCATCGTCACCACCGACTTCTCCATTCGACATCGCCGTCGCAACCGGCGACCCCATTGTTCCTAGGCTAACGCGCCTATGTATATTCATCGTATCTACCAGCCAACTAACGATGCAAACAAAAACTGTCGCCCCTGACGAACGCATATTCAAGATGCACGCGTACATACGCTCTTTGTATGTACATATATTTTGCTTCGTAAAACAGTGACGTACAACGACCACTAACACAGTATTGTTATAGTGCCACGGAGCAAAATATTTGTCGGAATCGGTAATATAGAAAGCGGCACTTTGCGTGCGGTAGTTGAAAAAACGAAAATTAGTGATTTAAATCATTTCTGAACTAAGTTTGACAGTTTGACAATTTGAGAATTTATGAGTTTCACAATGTGGCAATTTGTGAATTTGAACATCTGAATTTCTTGAAGATCAATGTTAAAAATTTGGCAAGTGTCTGAATAAGAAACTTGGATTGTTGGAAGATCTGCAACTTTGTTAATATCCAAATTTGGAACTGGATAAGTTCGAAGATCTGCGACTTTGTAAATATCTAAATTCAAAACTGGATGAGTTTGAAAATCTGCATCTTTTTAAATATCCAAATTCGAAACCGAATAACTGAAAATTTGCAACTTTGTAAATATCCAAATTTAAAACCGGATGAGTTTGAAAATCCGCAACTTCGTAAATATCTAAACGCGAAACCGGATAACTCTGACCATCCGCAACACCGTAAACCGCAAAATTCGAGAAACGCCGTGTTTATGCGTTTGCATAGCCAAAGAGACTCGTCGCAGCACGTACGTGCTCGTTGTTGCCCGCGAGTGGTCGTTCGGGACGGTGTCCATCAGTGTCACATAAAGCATCGTCGTCACCCAACGTGCATATGACCCCGAAACGTTTGCCCGACGAGCATCGAAAGAATACACACTGAACGTTTGTCCGTAAGAATGGAGGGTACAAGATCCAGGAGAGAGATCGGGCACGGGACACACCACTTCTGGGCACGCGTGCTCGCTCGCAATTTGTGTTGTAAACAGGAGATGTGGGCCATCATCATCGACGACACCGAGAGACGCGCGTTATAGGTTAACTAAGCGTGCGTGCGCGTTCGCGAGTCCGACCCATAGTCGCAAACAGCGCAGCTATAATAGAACGTACACGCACGCAGGCACGCCTGTTGCTCACACACGTGCGTCGCGACGGTATTCGTATGCGTGTCACGCACACGCGTGCGCTACATTCTCGTCGGGACGCACACGTCCTTAAAGCGAGGATACTGTTGTGTGCGTGTGTTCGTTCGTTCGTACACGTGTGTGCGTCGTTCGTGCACGTGCGTGCGTGTGTGTGTGTGTGTGTATCGTGTACGCGACTCGCTCCTCTCATGGCCACGCATTGCGTAATCAGCACCAGCGGCAGAGTCACGCCGAGGTACAAAACGAACGACAAAGCGCGGCAAATACCGCTGCGTTTCGAGAGTCTGAAATCCTCGCTCGTCCTCCCTGTCTCTCTCTCTCTTTCTAGCACATTTTCTCTCTATCTATCTGTCTTTCTCCCTCGTTCCCATTACCCCACGACTTCGCTCTTTCTCTTTCTCGGTCCTTCTGCCTCTACCTCCTCGTCCTCCTCCTCGTGCCTTTTACTGTTTCGACGCTTCCGCGTATAGAGGATACGGGAGGATACAGTCCGGCTAGTAAGAGCGTGTACAGTACCGAGAACGGTTCACTTTGGGGAAAATTACGATTTAGGGGAAGATCCGGTGATCTGTCGCGATGCTATGTGTATAGACGGACATAATTTCAATTTGATAGCGGAAATCTGAAGACATATCCAGATTTTAGGAATTTAGAAATTTTGAGATCTAGGGATTTAGAAATTTGAGCTCTGATAATTTGGAATTTTCAAGTTTCAAAGTTCAGACGTCTGGGGAATTTGCGAATTCGGTGATTTCAACGTTTAGAAATTTACAAATTTGGAAAATGAAAATTAGAGAATTTAAATACTTGCATATCTAGCAAATTCAAAATTTGTGATTTTGGAAATTTTCAAGCTTTAAAATTTGAACATTCGCGAGTCTGAGAATTCGATGATTTGAACATTTAGCAATTTAGAAATATCGCTAATTTAGAAATTTACAAACTTGGAAACTGAATATTGGAGAATTCAGAAGTTCACTTTGAAAATTCACGAATTAAAAACTTTTGGAGCTCGTGACTTGTTAGCACAAATGAAAACCTACACGCTCACTATACTTTCCCCTATATCATCGCTTCTCTTCGAAAAGATCATTCTAATCCATTATAATTCATGACGCTCGCTCCCATATCACTATTTTCCCTGAGGGGAAGAGCCCAGGGATATCAACGATTTGACCCGAATGAATATGACAAGAATTCTGGAAAAATCAAGCATCCTAACTCTTTCATCGCTCATCGTAAGTAAATTTTGATTAAGTGTCCGTAGAAAGCACGTGGAACACATAGACTGGAATTGGGACAAGGTTGTTCTTTTTGGACACGTACTATTATTGATCGTATCCGATCAACTTCATTGAGCAAACTTTCTTAATGGACCATGAAATACATTGTAAAAATATAACTTTAGAATCGTTTTTTTTTAAATAGGGGCTTGAAACTGTATCACTATTACGCCACATCAAATACTATTCCTATTACAATTGTATGTTACCACTATCCCATCATTCAACTATACCACTATACTATTATTAACACTAGAAGTACCGGCATTAAATGCATGCTTACTTCAAAACTGAAAATAAAGTAGAAAAATAAATAAATGAATATTGCAGCATCACCTGACATATACCAACATTCATTACCTCAATAAAACATGACAGACATTTTGACAAAAGAACTTCAATAAAATTTTGTAATAAAAATTGCCAAACTCGAAACCAGTCATTTCGACTGCTTGGTAGTCCTAGTGTTAATCTTCAAAATAATTGTGCATTATAAGTCGGTTCACATGTAACCATCCAGCGATGTAGCGAACGGGTATCCGTTACGATCGTTCATACGTGGATGCATCTACACACACGCTGTTCCTATACGGACTGTACTGCACGCGTCGCATGCACGGCTAACCAGAGGTGTCTGTCTAGGTGCGCGCACCACGTGATCCATTAATAGCATTTAAAAAACGGCAAGTTTTTATTCTAGGATTATTCTCGCCGTGGCCAGGCAACAGATACGTATCGATAGAGAAACATTCTGCTGAGTCATCGCTCAAGGATGTACGTGTCAGTCAATAAAATCGTTTCTGCGGGAATTCTGCAGCCCGTCACGGTGCACCGTCGTGACAAGCCGAGATATTTTTCCGTTTTTCTCCATCCGCGACCGTCTCGCTCCTGATAATGCCGCACCGCGAACGGATCCGCAAACAACGACGACGTTCGACCGAGTTTTATCGCGGGGCTCGTAAGTCCGCAGAATTTTAATGCTCGACGAGTAGCACCGAAAGAAAAATTACGAAAGAACACGGACAGAGAGAGAGAAAGAGAGAGAGAGAGGGGGAGGAGAGAGAAGGGGAGAAAGGAACGGAGAGAAACATTCGAAGGAAGTATTGGTATTGGTCGGTCTAGAATAAGGGTTGCTTCATCGATCGACCGAATTTTAATGGTGGATCGAGGTCGAAGCCAACCGAGTGTGCAACCAGCGAACAAAATGGCTAGATAAACGGATTAAAGACGGGTCGATATAGAAAAGGCGCGAATATTCCAACTTGGGGAAAAATAATCCCCAGATACGGGGATCAAGGTATCATCGGAAGTTATCACTTTTATTTTCTCTCACGGAAAATAATTTCCGATAAATATTCTCTTGAGATCGTCTTTTTTCTTTTTTTGAAAATGACATGTTTGGGATGATTTTCGGTAATTTTACTATTGTTGGATGTTACGAATTAATTTTAATACTGATATTCGTAAAATTGTTGATATATATTGTTGTTGTTGAATAATTGTTAATATGTATTATGTTTTGAATAATTGTTGATATGTATTGTTGTTGTTGAATAATTGTGTTGAATGATTGTTGATATGTATTATTATTGCTCAATAATTGTTGAATCATTGTTGATATACTAATATGTGTGGTTTAATTGAAAGTATGATAAATGTACAGACGAGTGAAAATATTACAAAAGACGCTATTAATAATAATCAAAAAAATTAACGGCAGTGATTATACAATTATTAATATATAACTACAGTCATTAATTTTTTGAGATGATATTAAAAGAGTCATATATGTTACAATATAAGATGAATATATCTAGAAATATTGCATGGTGCAGTTTTTACGTTATCAGCTGTTTGAAATGTTCATCTACGTTCTGAAGTCATACGTTTCTCTTTAAATATACTTTCAAAGTATTTCATAATAAAAAAACTCTAGATTTACTAGAGGTTATACGACAAAATCGATCAGAGTAAAACACGTGACACAAATTGCTGAATTAATAAAAAAAAAATTGATGTCCCTTGGCGTGAACAAATTTCCTAAAACCATTCTGCAAAAATACACAATTTCAATTTTCTCTAAGATGATACCGTGTACGAATAAATTTCCTTCGTCAATTTTGAACCATCGATAGCGGAACACCCTGTATACGCAAGTGGAAAAATTGCAATTCGCCCCAACCCGATCGTGCAAAATGAAAGTACGAGGCTGCTTTCGTTTCCTTGAAATTAATTCCGAGGGAATACATCATTTTGAAAAGGCTGGAGCGGGGCTGCCTAGTCTTAAATTCACCGAAACCTGTTAATTCGAAAGGTCAGAGAAACCGTCTCTTTACACATCACCCCGAGGCATCGATAATGGAAGTGCGCGAACAAAAAAGGAATAAAAAGAAAGAAAAATGGAGTGAGCGGACAGCAGGTCGAGTTTGCAATAATCAATATCGTTAGCCATGAAACGAACGCGGTTTCGAATCGAGCGGGTGTGTCCGCGGTCGTGTTAGGACAGATTACGATTCGGGGTAAAGTTATACGACAGAGACAACGGTGTAGCAGCAAAAGCAACGGAGGCAGATTTCTCTCCGGCCGGTGGTGTGATATAATTCGGGAGTGTTTCAAATCGAGCGAGGCAAGCGTGCGCTCGGATATCTGTCCCTTGTCGCACCTCCTCCCACTGGGGGAGTGCCAGGATGTGCTTGGAACGATGAACGCACTCTCGCGGTTCACACATTCCCGGATTGCGCGCGCGTGTGTGCGAGAGCGTCGTGTGCGTATGTGAGAGCGCACGCGCGCGAGAGAGGAGCACGCGTACACGCGCGTACAGAGTTTGCCGGCATCGAGCACAGGTACGGTTCATTCCGTTAGGTGTAGTGGAAGCACCAGGTACGAAGTTAACGGAGAATTTCGCGGCAAAGGGGAGGAGGGATTGGCTACCGAGGAACGTGTCCCACATTTTAGAGCCTTCGTGGAGAAATATACTCGCGGGCAACATTTTCTGATCCGTTCGTTCCTTCGTATTCCCGAGGAGCTCTTACACGACCGGTACGCAACCACGCACTGGTCGGGATACAACACGGTTTTTCGGTTTGTTTGCCGAACGAAAGAGTCACGCCTACTTTTGCATATTCGAACAGACCACAGATTCATAGGGAAATAATAAAACGATCGCTGCAGCAAAAATACGTGTGAAACGTGCGACTATAACGAGTCGATGAATAATGCGGCCTTATTAGCATAATTAGAGCCTGAAACGTTTCGAAAGCACCGGCCTAATTCGGAAACGTACGCGGCTTAGGACATCTATAATTGCTGAGGATATAAGATTCTAGGGATCCAAGGCCATTCGAATGTCGGGATGTTTTAATATAATGATGTTTGATTCTAACGGTACTCGAATCCTCGGTTCTTAGTATCTTAGATCTAGGGATATTGGTATCTAGTGATATTATAGAGATATCTCAGGGTAATGAGGTTCAGAGATCCAAAATATCGAAATCCGGAAACATTGTGTTCCAACAATCTAGAAATATTAAGATATCTACAAATATAAAAATCGCTGGATCTGGTAGCCTAACCTTGAAGGAAAAGAAATCGACGAACACAAGGAATCGATGCAATAAAAATGTTAGAATATAAGAATCTAATAATATAAATAAGTAGAAGTATCGAGATGAAATGAGATAGAAATTTATAAATCTAGAAAGATACGTAACACGCAGACGCGTTTTTATAATATGTAATATAAAAACGTTTGTCAAAGCGTCGCGGCGTTTTTGAAATAATGAAACCGATAAAGAGTTTCGAACGAGGTTCGTCGAGTGGAAAAACGTCGTCAACCCTAAAAGAATATCGTGCTCCGCCACCCAGGATTCCGAGACGTTGAATCTCGGCTGTGAAGAGCTTGCTCTTTTGCCCCTCTCAGACATGTGACCACCACAGACACGAACCGGGCGTACACACAGCCAAGTCCGACTCGTGAGCCACTCTCACGCACTCACGCGTGGCACTCACAGACAGGTCGGCCATCTTTCTTTCTGTTAGCTTGCACCCTACCCCTCCTACCCGGTAACTCGCCCTCCTACACCTCCTCAACCTCGTACCTACCCCTCTCTGACGCTCGTCGCCCTCACGACCACCACCCTTCCGCCGACAACGACGGCCGACCTCGCCGCTCGCATTGGCGTCCACCCTACATTTTTTCACAGTAGAAACATTCTTGATTCTTTCAGACACTTCTTTCTCTCTAAACATCGTATCCGATCGCGTGGTAGACGGCCGTTCGTATGAATAATCGCGAAAACGTTAACGCGCAAAAAAACAACGGGACAGTTTATAACAGGAAAAATAAAAATTAACGACCGACGAGCGGGAAAGAACCGACCGGTACTCTCCTCTACCGAAAACGTCCTAACTGGAACGTCGAGTTTATGGAATCTTTCGATTTCGCGATCAATATTGTTGCACGATTTTAGCGCAATTCGTTTTGGCGGTATCGCTGCGAAATTAATGAACGTTAATCGGTGACTACGTTATTTCGAGCATAAAAGTGGTCGACCCTGCATCGTGCTGCCTGGCTTTTCAGCGATTTCCTACGCAACGTTCCGTTCCCATAGAGCGATTAAATCTATGCACCGTTGCCGACCCTCCGTTAAAACACGATCGCCCCTCGATGCGCGCATTGCTGCGCTGCGATCACCCCTGTCCTGTCTGCTTTCACTAAATTCTGCTGCCAGTTCTCATGAAAAGTTAACTCTGTTACGAAGGATTCACAGGTGTTTCGAAACCACCTTCCGCGGGTTTATATAGGAACCATTTATCGTGTGCACGCGATGGACAATATTTTACTGTAATATAGCCGGTTGGGACTTTGAAATGTTTGCGCCAACTTCGAAGTTTCAGAATATTTTATAATTTTTAATTTTTTTTTTTTGGAACACTCATTTTCGATGATCGAAACTCGAGTCCTAGAATTTTTGAATTTCGCAACCCTACTCCTACGGAATTTGAAGACTTCAAAATTTTTTAATTAAAAAATTTGTAAACGTCGAAATTTTTAGTTGTAACTTTTGGAACGTTGAAATCGAGTATTTTTCGACCTTTGTATTCTCGACACTTTTAGAAATGAAGATAAATGGCTCGTAAACGCCGACCGTTTTCGAAATTGTCTCTCACAGAACAAATCCGTGATCAAGAAAGAGATAATATTATTCGATTCCACGGATGGTAAGTACCCACAGAAATTTGACTCATCGTGAGAAAGAAAATCGTTCGGACTCGATCGACACCAGCGATCTCCCAGGATTGACTAATAATTTGCAAGTAACTCGTTATTCAATGCGACCTCCGTTTTTCAAGCAAGCAGTCACCACGAGAAACGTGGCAACCTCGGTTGACGTACAGTGTCGTGCAAACGTATTACGTGCCTCCACGATACTAGACACAGGTGTAACTAGGGCGCGAAGCTGAACACCCATTTCACGATATAGCTGCATGGTGTTATGAAAACAGGTGCAGCTATACCCAATTCCTGTTTCACGGCGTCTAGTTTCGTCGGACCGGCTCGTTGTTGACACACCAGCCCCGGTGAATCATTCCCAAGGATAAAAGAAATTCGGACAAAAGAAGGCCGTCAGAAATATATCCTTCGGAACGGTACCCCTCCCCCGGGAATCTGTTATTGCATTGTCCAGTAATCAGCACCCCTCTAACAAACAGCCATGACGCGTACCGATAGATAATGAAACACACAGAGGGTAAAGTATTCGTCATTACCGAGTAAAATCACGCGTTCAAAATGACGTCATCGGAAGTTATTCATAACGATTAAATTATCGAACAGATTTAAATCCTGCTTGCTTTCTAAACGTAGCCACGCCGTTTGTCCCTTGTTTTCCGAACCAGCTTAGATACCGACAAATTTACGAAAAATGTTTGACACCGTATCTGTCTGAAAATCAAAACTGCAACGACTTGGCAAAAGTGCAAACTGTTGTCGGACTCCGACATTCTTGTAATGGATATATCCTGACGACCACACAGTCGTAATCCACACACGTAATAAAAGGAACAACGGATGGGGAGTACAGGGAGAGGCAGCACGTTGCACAGTCATCACCGTTACACGAATGCGCAGGCGCACGCACTTTAGATAGTACATACGATTTTTACCCGTAAAATAGAAGTATGTAATTCATAGCGACTCCGGGGAATACTCTGTAAAACGGTTGTAGACCATTGCGATTATCGACGATAGAAGATTTTTAGTAAAAATCACGTTCAGATACTGAATTTCTTTTCTTCGACGAATCGGGGGTTATGGGCAACTTGTTACGATACTCTAACCTCGTTCCCGAGAGAAATTTTCAGTCGATTCAAAACATATATAACACAAATAAGTTATTGATAAGATGTCACGTAATTTCTTCCTTATCTCGACAAGTATTTCTATTTTAATCTTTTCTTGTACGCGAGATTTTAACGAGATCCACTAACGTGGATAACAAAACGCGATAGCAGCGATCTACGTTATCGGCCAGCGAGCGGAAGCGCGGGAAATTCGAACGGGGGTACACGAAATTCCATTGTTTGCCTGTTTCATCAGGATTAATCGACAAATGATACTTGTCACACTAATAAATTACTCGAATATTAGCATGACAAGGGATCCCTAGGCACCAAGCTATTTAGTCGAACCCTCCCTATTCTACACGCACGGCCACCATCATCGCCACTATAATCGACGCTTCAACCCCTCGCGGGTACCACGATAAAATCGTCACGCTACTTTAATCAGGAACCCGCAGGAAGTCCCATGTAAGTTCTCAACGAAACACACGTGGGTACGAATATGTTGAGCTTCGCTGCACAAGCTTGCACTTGTCGCTGGTACGCAGGTTATATCACCATTTTTCAAACGCATCCGTGATTCATAATATATTTTTCGACGCAATGTCGTAATTGGACAATTTAGAAATTTAAATAAATAACCTATAACTACGAAATGCCCGCTGATGCACATTAGTCTCTATCCTGACAAAAATCACTAATATACATCGAATAACATTAATATTTGATTTTTTCACAAAAACGTAAGTAGCTTTGAAATAAGATACCAAATGTAACTCACAATATTATTCCTTCCTCACTGTTTTAATTTGTTTATAAATCTGTTGGTGTCTCTGTGAATTTTACAGGAAGATAAAAAATGAACAGCGCGTCGATTAAAGGATGAATAATATTTTCCTATATTGTAACGAATTGTTGCAACGATTTTAAATGAAATTTTATAAAACAAAGGTGAATCGACCGAGGAGCTAAAACGTTATTCAAAATGGAGTAACGTAGACTAGCAGAAACAGCACGTGTCCGAACCACGTGGCTGTTAGGTTATTTCACTTGGCAGGAGGTCGATAGACGAAGGCGTTTTTTTGTCGAATTTTCCACATTACACGTCTAAAAATTCTCGTAGCGGTTGTGATACGATACAGGAGCAAAAACTCGAAGAAAGATACGAATCAAACGATTAACCTTTAATTTACGTCGACCAGTAAATGTACATCTCCGGTGTTATGAAGAAAAATGCCTAATAACTATATGGCGCAAAATGTCGTAAACCGAGTCCAATCTTTGCCCAAGTATGCCTATATCACAAAGATAACAACGAATCCCTGTTTAAGATAACTACACTCGTCGGCTAACGGTAAATCTGCACTTTGAATTCTTGCACCAAGCACAGAATATTCAGGGTTTGAATAGGAAATACGTACTTTGCAGATCAGAAAAATTAGTAAACGAAATTATAAACAATGTCACTTGCAACTGTTTTATATTTAACAAAGGGGCGGTCTATCGTTGATACTCTTGTACAGATTTTTATTTTCCCTGTAAAATGTTCTTACTGGAGGATTTATTTGCTGAAGCTTAAAAATCCACTTTTTAGCTATTTTGGAGAATAATTAAAAAAATGTGAGATTTAACAAGCAAGGATTCACCGTGATAATCTTCGTTGATAGTGTATTAAAGAAGGGAAAAGAATAATAAAAAAGTACATTCCAAGCGAGAGGTAAGAAAGACGCGGAAGAGATTTTCGTAACCCACGAGTATCGAATACTTATCAATTTGTAATAAATTTATATAGTATAAACTATAAATTGAAATTTAGTAGATGCACATTTCAATACGTAAAAGAAAGAAATGAAAGAAGTTCATAAACGAGTGATGCAAACCCGCGATCGCGTGTTTATAAAAACAGAGCATTTCTCGCGAAACCACGATGCGATATCAAAATTGTTTTCAACATGATAATCCATTTACTGCATTTAACATTTTTAAATATCGTTTTCATCGAAACTGGTTAAAGAGTAAATGCTACCGCTTGAATAACTAACTACCCTAATAATGAGCCATCATTAGAGAAAATAACTAAAAGCTGTTTTTAAAATATGCAGCGCTTGGAGCAGATAAAAACGAATTATACACAACGCACCCGTGTTACACTGATCTACACGTCACTGTATATTCCACTATTCACACAGTTGCTCCAAAACGATAAGCCTCTTTCTTCGATTACGAACATCTGACACAAGTAACCTCCCCTTCTTTCCTTCTTTTTTTTTGATGAAAATTATTTTTTTCCCGAAAGGTCACTTCGATCCAACGCACGTTACATAATTTTCCACTACAATGTAGGAACTAAGAGATTAGTTAACGCGCGCGCGGTGACACTGCCGACCGAAAGGCACGTTCTGACACGTGCTCGTGCTCGAGGCTGCGGTACTGATCCGATCTCGCGCGTTTGCAAAGACGAGTAAGGTATGTGTACACAACTCACCTGTTATGGTACGTGGTAACGATTGTAACGCGAGTCGAAGGCTACATTAGCCGAATAGGAAAAATATGAGACGGCCGTGTCGGGCCGGGGGAAAACGGCGAAGAGGAAGCGAACACGAATCGACGGCAACAATGACGCTCCCTCACGAGGGAAGGAACTGCACGGGCACACTGGGGAACAAGCGGCTCAATGAACACAACAAGGGGGAGGATGGTCGGCGGATGGACGGACGAACGAACGAACGAACGAACGAACGAACGAACGACTCGAGTCGAGTCGAGTCAGCCTCGACACCCCGGGGCGTATCGGCGCCTATGGGCAGCGCCATATCCGACCGCGACACACGTTCGACGGAGAGAGAAAAACCGAGACAGAGAGAGAAGGGGAATAGAGAGGGACGAAGTGCACGAGGAAGACGGAGCGATCCCGAGAGACGAGGGAAAGAGGAGGGAGAGAAGATTTACGCAACCCTCTCTCGGCTGAGCGAAAATCCACGTCGAGAGGCACGCTGTCGTCGATGCGTCGATAAGCCACGTAGTATCCTCTTTACACGCGCTTCACTTTTTTTCCTCGATGTTTTTCCAAGAAACTGTGAAACTAACCTCTCTCTCGTTTTAACCCGCTAAACGTTCCACTCGCTCTCTCTCTTGCGCTAACGGCGTTAACCCTTGGATACGTATACACGGTATCACATCGATGGCCGTACACGCGCGCACGTACACACGATCGTGACCGCGTATAAACATACGAAGCACCAGCGAAACACACTTGATCCGAGTTATACACTACACAGTAACTACGACGAACGATGACGACGATGACGGCAGCAACGATGACGACGGAACACACGACACGGAACGGAACGGATCGTGAAACTCGGATCGGAGAACAAGGGGGCGAGTAGAGAGAGATAGCGCGAGGTGAAAGATATAGGTGTAGGGGTGAAGGGGGAGAAAGTGGGCGAGAGAGAGTGAGAGAGACAGAGAGAGAGAGAAAGAAGCGTCCTCTCCTCCGCACTGGTAATATCGATTCGTAGGGTAGGCTCGATGGCAACGACCCTACCTGGTTCGACGAAACGAGCTCGAAGCGCACCGTACATTTTTCAGCTTATCGACACCGCCCGGTTTTCCCCGATGACACCCGAGCCCCCGGTAACTATAGACTCGTTTCGATCTAATACACGGTACGTCCAAGTAAATTGACACTATGGCACCACGTCGACTTACCTTGGCATCCTGGGATGCGGCTGATTCGACGACGGGGTGAGAGCCTCTCCACCGAGGACGTGCGACTTCGTCCGTGCAGCGCTAGGACGCCATGTCATCAAGTCGAGGCGCGGACTCGGGGCAAATCGCGCATATACACACCGATAGAGAGAGAGGCGCACGAACACCACGTAGCTGACCAACCCGCTGCCTGCCGTGCTGAGAATTCCTGCTGCGCCACCGAACGGCCGTCACGGAACCTCGCCTACGCCCGCCTAGCGCCACGACCGTGCTTTCCGTCCGTGGTACCCTTCACCGCTTCGTAACGCTCGCGACACCCGCCCGTTTGCGCGCCCTCGTTCAACCGAACCACCGAAGCCGAGCCGTCGAGCCGCGCACAACGGCACAACCTCCCGCGATCCTGCCACCGCCACCGCCACCGCCACCTATCCTCCCCACTACACCCTTCACCCTCTCCTTCGATCCCCCACCTTCTCACCCTTCTCGTCACGCACACCTCCCTTCCCTCGCTCCGCGACACCCTCTACTCCCTCGCGCCATCCTGCGCGTTTCGTCCTTCTCGTTTCCCCTCTCTCGCGATCGAGCCTCTTCGTCTCTCTCCCGGCGCACCCGTTGCGCCCGTTTCTCTCACGCCGATTCTCCCACTCTCTCTCCTTAACCCGCAAGGAACGAATCGGCCGACGTCTTCCTCTCTCTCTCTCCTTCCAACCGTCCTCGTCTCTCTCCTTATCTCCTTCGAAACCTAACAAACGCATTCTCTCGATTCGTCTTCCTCTTTCTTGCTCCACCACCCTCGATCACCCTCCGAAAAGGGCACTTATTTTCGCCCCTTTGTTCTCACGCTTGTGACCAACTTCTCCCTCTTTTCTACCTTTCCTTAAAACTTGCCACCTTCCCCTGGCCTGGCGTGCACGCCCTCGTTCGTCGGGCTTCTTTCGCGAACACACCCTCTCCCTCCCCTACCTCCTGGCTACTTCTTACGTCGCGTTACTGCGCACTCGTTCGGCCGAACGGAGCCACGAGCTCGCGCGACTACTTACTTTACTCGCTAACTCGTTAACCATCGACGACGTGTATAAGCGGTTCCAGCGGTTGCGACAGCCGCTTATCGCTTCTCGTATTATTTCGATAAAGGAAAATGCGGGTTAAAGGGGCAACCGAGTCTGTGTTCGAGTTTTTAAAATAGAGCCGTACGGATTACGTTAACTCGCCGCGCGATATCGGGGTTTATCCTTCCTCACGGTCTTTCTTTATTTCGTATTTTCCCGCTGATTACGCGGCTTTAAATACCTTGGCAAAGCGTATTCGCCGTTGCACGGCGTACGATGTGGAGGGGGCGACGACGCGACCGTACCCCTTTAGACGGGACAAACCGGAATACGATCACGAATTATTTCGGGGATGATCGAACGGAAACGTACGGACAAAGGGGGTTGCGCGTGAAAGAATCGAAAAGAAATCCGCGAACGTGCCAAGACGGCCGCGGAGGAGTTATACACGCAACCATGATTCGCGTCTGCGCACTTTTTTCCGTACGGACTCGCCAAGCGGCCGCCGTAAGATAGAGCGAGACGGCCGTCGCTCCGCCACGAGGCCGTTTCTCAACTTCTGAGCTGCAAATGTACAAGTACCAACCACATTTGCGTATCCTGGTAGTAGTTTGTCGCCGCTTCGGCTTCCGCTTCGTTCCTCGAGCCTCGACCGCGTATCCGTGGGTAAAGAATCCGTGCGTCGTCACGTTGCCATGGAAATAAACGCACCTTCGTCCGATTTCCTCGTTGTATCAACGTGTGTTGGTTGCGTGTCGTCACCGGAATCGTTGCGCTACGCTGACGGCACCTTGACACGTTTACCCCGACACGCGTATTCTACACCGTCGCAGTAATGTCGAAACGACTTCATTATCGTCGCTCTTAATACGCGGTTCGTCTCGCTATCTCTCCGTCGATACGATCGATTCCGGGCAATACCAGCGGATCGAATCAACGGATCGTTTCCCGCGCTTTTATTCGAACGCCCTTAAGGTAAAACGGGTGCACGTATACGAGCAACTGGAAACATGAATGAGGAAAATCCGGCCGGTACTCGGAACGAGCGAAGAAAACCCGCGTGCACGAGGTAACGCGTATAAGACACGAGGGTTGGTTGTTGGATGTAATGCGCGGGGCGCTGCCGCGGAAGGATCCCCACGGATCTTTTCGGTCGACTGATAAAAAGGCTTGGAAGCTGCCTTGTCGCGATGGACGAGGCGTATACGGACAAAAAAAGTCGCTGGAAGGGGAAGCTCCGGAGAGTCTGAGAGAGTCGAGCAGGGGAGAACGGAGCACGCGGGAACGGAGGGATCATCTGTCGGTGGCGGTGCCGGGGTGGGGGCGGTAGGCACGGAGCGGCGGGGACGGCACCGGGCGACGGGGTAAAGAGGTACAGACATACACGTATAGACAAACGTGGGTCGGGGTAAAGGGGAGCTATCGCCGCCGTCACCGCCACCGCCACCGCCACCGCCACCGCCGCCGTCGCCGACGCCGCCACGATCATTTGACTCTGCTCGCTACCGCCGCCACCGCCACCACCGACGTCGTGGCCGTCGTCGTCTCCGTCGCCGTCATCGTCGCGATCATTCGATTCCTCCGCGTAATGCCGCCACCGCTACCGCCACTGTCACCACCACCGTCGGACGCCGTCGCTTCTGTTTCTGCGTTTGCTTGTTCCGTTTGTCCTTGGTTTTTCGCTCTAGCAAAACTAACTACGCTAGTTCAGCTACGCCGACTACGCGCTCCTTTGGAGAAACTCGGTTGGCTCTTGTAGCGGTTGCGCTCGCGCGCGCGCCCACGGCCAGGGCTGTATCGCTCGGGGCTGCGCCGTCCATTCTAATCTTACGACCTCCCTACTTCTCACCGGCGTACGCGTATCGAGAGAGATCTACGATCGATTTCGGTTATCTCACGAAACAAGAGCGTGTACCATATAAATGACACCTATCGCGACTGTTTTTTTTCTTAACCCGATATACGTTATCTTATCGGGAATCACGGTTTTCCCTTAACCGTACGACGTCCGTAGCGCCTCCGTGCTGGCGTAGTTAATGAGATTCGAACGATCGCGATTAAAGGAAAGGGAGATCGTCGTCGTTCTCTCTCTCTTTTTCGTTTCTTTTTCCTTTTTGACGGCGAAGTCTATTTGTTAGGCCGGCGAATGCGCAATCTCATGAATAAACAGGGTGTCGACCGTAGTCCCTTGATCTTCGGTAGCCTTGAACCGTACGTTGGTTGATAGCCGCGACATTCGGTCCGTGAAATGGCTGTGGAACGTCGTACGCGGCTAGAACAGGGCCCCGGCTAGTATCTAGGGAACTTAGAAATCCAGTGGAAACTAAGGCGAGTAGAAGGGATACTATCGGAGGAGGTGGCAGCAATGGCGTCCCGAGCCGCGAGGAGTAGGCAGAGAGGAGACGACTGGCTTCATATACCAGGGAAAAGAGGACGGCGGAGAGGGTCGAGGGAGGACGGAGAGACAGAGTCGAGGAGTACTACACGTGTCGCTGCAGCGGGGTGTTGACCCCAAATAGCTTTTTTAACGTGACGTAACTACGAAAGGGTTGAGAAACGGCTAGCAACGTCGTTCGACGGCCAACCGACTTCTTAACTAAAGCCAAGCCCTTGCCTTGCCTTGCCTTTAAGCCTCGTGGCTCCCCGTTATATCTATGGCACAACGATCCTTTCATACTCGAAAAGCCACTTGCGCGGTTCTCTGCCCGCCACCACTATGACCACAATGTTATAATTAAGATCAGGGATGTGCTCTCGATTTCTGTATATCTCAACGTACACTTGGCAGCGTGCTGCCTCTAGCGTTATATCGGACAGCTTTCGACAAATTCGAACGATATAATATCGATGCAACTACGCGTTTACTCGTACTTATGCCCGCTAGATTAAGATTCAAATTTTTTTACTACTTTATTATGCTTTGCTAGTTTTGTAAGTAGCGTAGGCTGTATCGTTGTATGTGAAAGACATAGCGGAGTTCCACAAAATTCTATTGGTAATTTAGTTTACTCCTTTTTAAGACCGTAAAATTAGGATTCTAATTTTTATACTACTTTATTTATTATGCTTCGTTGCTTTTATAAGCGGTGCAGTCTGTATCGTTGTATGTGAAGGATGGATGTACATAATTACAAAATCTGATGGTCATTTCGTTTACTACTTTTTAAGGCAGTAAGATTACGATTCTAATTTTTATACTATTTTATTTATTATGCTTTGTTAGTCTTGTAAGTAGTGCAGTCTATATCGTTGTATGTGAAAGACGGATATAGCGGAGTTCGAACACGTAATTACAAAATCTGTTGGTCATTTCGTTGGTAACCGAACGGAAACATTCTTTTGAAACGAAAACTTTGTCAATCGCAGCATTTTCGTTGTATACGCCGGTTGTGCAACGCGCGAACACGGAAATTTGACGACTGGTTGCCCACTTATTTATGTTAAGACTGCCATATGTGAATTTGCATTACAATTTACATACACTTTACCTTCTTAACGTCGAAGGTGGAGCGTTGCTAATCACATGGTCAAGGGTGACGGGTTACGGTGTATTTTTAGCGTGGTTGTAACATATACCAGTAACATATCTCCGAATCGGAAACGATTGTAATTTGTAATAAAACACAAAGTGGGACGGACTGATGTAATAAATATTTATTGTTGGTCCACACTGGACGGTTCATTGAGTAACAAAAATTAATAGTACGCTTTTTTTTCTTTCCTTCCAGAATTAGTGTAGGACGAGAGAGGCTTGCATCATTTGCAGCCGAGTTTGGAACGATGGGTGCGCATACTTAAACATTTTTTAATTTTGCATTTCTGAACTTCCAAACCTTAAAGTTCAAAAGTTTTTAGATTTTTAAATTTTAATTTCAAAGTTACCATTATATGTAATTTTAATTGATTTTAATCAGATTTATAAATTTACAAGTTTCAAGCCTTACAGATTTACAAATTTACAAACTTACAAAATGACAAGTTTTCAAGTTTAGCAACTCACGAATTTACAAACGTAGAAATCTCTTAGGGGTTTCCTCGTTTTCGAATTCTTCAATTTCCAAATCCCATATTCACAAACTCGTAAATTTCTAAATTTCCCAACCCCAACATCTAGAATTAAAAACTTCCAAAAACCTCACATTTTTTTCAACTTCCCAAGTCATCGAATCCCCCAATTTAAAAATTCCCAAGTCCCCAAATCCCCCAGCATAAATAATTCCCAAATACGCGAAGCTAAAAATCGAAAGTTCCCAAATGTGAAAATCGACGAATAAAAAATTGATGTACGCCCTGGCCTCGTTTTCCTCACGAAAACCCGCATTGCCGTCCATCGTGCACGATTCAGATAGCAACAAATAGAAAATGGGTAATTTTTTGATAAGCCATCGAAGTCGATTTAAGAATCCAAATACCGAAAGGAGGTTAAGACGACACTTAACCCCCCGTCGCATATGGTTTCCAGTTGGAACGGTACTGGTATGTCGCAATACAGCCTTATGTGTATACTGTATGTACCTAATTAGGACTATTGAAGAGATGGAAAGACAGACGGAGATGTTGGATATAGGGCGTTCGTCGTTCGTTTTTGCCTCGTCGTTCAATAATGACATACGGTTTTCGAGGACGTTACCTTTTTCTTCGTTCCGTTTCCTTTTCTTTTTTTCTTCTTCTCGTTTTCCTTTTCCCTCCTTCGTCGACGGGAGTTTATACAGTTTGCGCGACGGAACAAAAGTTCGGTGTGGAAACTCGATGCACGAAGGTGACGTGGAAAAACGACACGATAGGTACAGCGGAGAATGAAACCGTGTCTTTCTCTATCTCCTTCCTTAATATCACGTACACACGCGTACGTATACATAAATACACGCGTCCGCAGTGTCGCGCTGCGGCAGCAGTGACTATCTTATCAAGTCAGGCTACACCCTAAGAGGCGTAAACGATATTTTTCCTATTTGCTCCGGAAAGTAACAGTGGTTCCCCCCTCTGCTGATGATTGACGAGCGGCCCTTCCATAAGGTCAGCCACGGGGTTTTTAAGGTCAACGCAAATAGAAAGGGCGAGATATGCCGATGAGATTTCATCGAGTTCCTGGCAGAGCATGACTCGGCTGGACGGTTGCCTGTCCAGAGTTCAAAGCAGATATCCTTATCCATCGTCGACCGCAAAGGATATTCCGAGAAACCACGGGGCCAGAAGGAAACGGTAGGCCGTTGTTCGTTCCTTCGTGGCCGTACTTTCTGCTTTATTCCCGTCTCACTTAGGATTCTCACGGAGAAACGTTCCGATTAGTAAAGCGGAATACTCAAACTGTAACTAATGAATAACGGTAAAGCAACGTGGTAGCCTCCTGTTGTAGTCTCGCGTGGTGATTTTCCGTCTCGTGAACGCTGCCCGGTCGTTTTTCGGGAAATTCATGGCGTACTCGTACGGGAAGAGGGTGAACGTTTCACATGGGGGAAAGTTAGAAAGGAATCGTAGAAGAAGATTCCGTCGTTCGATAAAAAGAGTCGGTAACCGTGGAGGCGAGTAACGGCGTGCATACCTTACATATACGTTAGGAAGGGGATGACTCGAAGGGACATTGCTCCCTGGCCTCGCCTGCCCTGCTCTGCTCTGCTGTGTCCAGAAAGGATCCACCTATCGTCCTGCACTCTCACGGCCCTTACGGACCGTGACACCTTCGGTTCGGCTCCTTCCGGCGGCAGGTACCTTGCAAGAAACACTTCCTGTTCAATTGCCCTCGGGAGCGACGAACAAAAACGGAAGGACTGCACCATCGCCACCCAACCACTCTTATATATCCGTCGATACCATCATTTACTCTCATCACTTGAATGGTAATTTTCAAACAACGAAAACAAACCTTGCTGCATCGTAAACGTATTTGCTTCCTTCATCCTTGGTATAGTCGCTTCGGGGGATACAGCGAGAACGTAAATGTCGGAGCTCCACCGTGGTGATATTCGAAAGTTCATGCGTTTCAACGTTTCAAGGTATCGAAATTTCGAGCCCCGAATTCACGGAAATATCGAAGAATAATTTATAATTATACTTAAGAAGAATTCATGATTAGTTATTAATTATTAATTTTTGTTTAATATATGGTTATTTATCCCCTTGCGGTTGAAATCATTTTTAACTGTAGCATATAGCAAGTGTAAAACTTTCTCTTTGGAAAGTTTGGTAAATTGTTTGAAATTATTATTTTTTTATTATTAACCGCGAATATCGTGTGTTCCGCTATGTCCAAACATCGCGTCTGTAATACTATAAATTTCGTTAGAAATTATTCATTTAAAATTGTTGCATTAGGTCAAATGGCGAGTGTGAGTCGCCTCTCGAATGCGGAGGGTTAACAAATTCTAAAATCTGGAAATTCAAAAGTGCCAAACACAAAATTCTAGAATTTGAAAACACTAATATTCCAATATGTGGAAATCTCGAGGTTGCGATATTAAAAAAAAAAACAAGTTCAATGTCTTGAAATACTAATAATTCCAAAGTTCAACAATTTAAACATTCAAAAAATCACAAAGTTCCAAAATCCTTAAACAAAACAGTATCAAATATTGAAGCCCAAAAATTATGAAATGCCAGAATGATTCAACTCCAGAGTTCCGAAATCACGAAATTCCAAAACCTCAAAATCTCAACGTCCTCAAGTCCTATAGTTCTACAGTCCCAAAATCCAATAGTCCCAAAGTTCGATAGTCCCAAAGTCATATAGTCCCAAAGCCCTATACTCCAAAAGTCCTATACTCCCAAAATCCTATAGTCCCTAAGTCCAATAGTCTCAAAGTCCTATACTCCCAAAGTCCTATACTCCAAAAGTCCTATACTCCCAAAGTCCTATACTCCCAAAGTCCTATACTCCCAAAGTCCTATACTCCCAAAGTTCTACAGTCCCAAAGTCCAATACTCCCAAAGTCCTATACTCCCAAAGTCCTATACTCCAAAAGTCCTATACTCCCAAAGTCCTATACTCCCAAAGTCCTATACTCCCAAAGTCCTATACTCCAAAAGTCCTATACTCCCAAAGTCCTATACTCCCAAAGTCCTATACTCCAAAAGTCCTATACTCCCAAAGTCCTATACTCCCAAAGTCCTATACGCCCAAAGTCCTATAGTTCCAAAGTCCAATAGTCCCAAAGTCCTATACTCCCAAAGTCCTATACTCCCAAAGTCCTATACGCCCAAAGTCCTATAATCCCAAAGTCCTATACTCCCAAAGTCCTATACGCCCAAAGTCCTATAATCCCAAAGTCCTATTCTCCCAAAAGTACTAAAGTCCCAAAGTCCTAAAACCCTACAGTCTTAAAGTCCAAAAGTCCTACAGTCCTAAAGATATGTAAAGTCTTATAGTCTTCAAGCCTTGGCAGGCCCTACCATCTCACAATACACTCACAATTACGACTGTAACTCTCGTGTTAATTCACGACCGCACTATATTCCCCGAAACGACTATAACCTACTGTTCGGTGATCGAAAGTGTCGCACACACGCTGCGTTTATCGGTACCTGCAGAACCCACGATGAGGATAAGGCAGCCATGATAAGTGGCGATAAATGTAGAAACAAAATAAAAGCTGCGAAATGAGGGTTAATGAAATTTAATCTCGTGCGACAGAAACAGACGTTACGATGACTGGACAGGGAAACTATCCGGTATATGGACCTGTATATCGTTCTTACGAGTTGTAAAACAGATTTAACGAGTGTACACTGAACACGGTAATGAAATATCGAGAATTTAACACAAGTTATTATATTACGTGTGGTTTTGCCTCGATGGTTGCCGTCTTCTGTCAAAAGGGTGTACTTCCGCATATAACACTCGTCCAACTTTGCATATTCGTTCGATTGTTTTTTATTATGAATCGTTCCTTATTTGTATCAATCGACTTTACAACACACAATATACTTCATATTAAACGTACATTCTTTATATACAAACGTATTTAATATCATACGTACTTTACATCTGATACATACGTATCTTAAGACATACATGTGTACGTTCTCATTCATACTTTTGTAAAATGAGTCTTTAAATTATTATAAAATAGACTCGGTTAACAGGTAGTGTTATCAGAACACTTAGTTTTAGCTTCATGTTTAAGCTGACGGTATTAAATATCCCTAAAGTTAGATAAATTAACAATCGATTACTTCCGTGCACTAAATGTACTTTTGAAATATTAAAATATATTTAAGATCATAAAAATAAAGGTTCAAATTTTCACTAAACAATATCATGGTAATTAATCGATGAAGACTTTGTACCGTCATGTACAATAATATCATGTATTAAGGTATCTCACATGTTTCTGCCTTTTTTTATGTCATAAACATGCACATTGAGGAATACAATATTCTGAAAATTATCCCCAATAATTTTGGAAAGAGTGATCTTGAAGGGTGGGAGAGAATAATAGAACAAAATGGTTCATTGTCAATGCAACAAATGCCCTAAACAGCAAATATTGCAAGTTATCCCCATTCATTTTGAAAATAGTAAATAATGATGATCCTCCAAGGTGGGAGAGCATAATAGAACAAAATGGTTCATATTCAATTGCAACAAATACCTTAAAAAACAAATATTGCGTATTCGTTTTTATCAAACAAGGAAGAAACTTAAGGGATCATAATACAATAATGTAATGTATCGTTACAGTCATGTACGATAACGTATATTGTTACAGTCACGTGCAACAGTGCCACGTGCTGTTACAGTCATATACAATAACGCGATATATCGTTACAGTCATGAACAGTAATGACATGTATCGCGACAGTGACGTTCCCCGAACGATCGTCGAGCAGAAACAAAGGTACGAAAGTAATTGGATAACATCGGTAAATTCTCGGAAATCCAGCACGCGTCGTATGTGACCATACACGGTCCCGTGGTACGGTCATATATCCGGACGTATTCGAAAAGAGAGATTATAGAAGAGCTGTAACGGTAGCCCGAAGGATATTCGAAACGAACCGAGGTCGAAAAATAAAGGGCCGGTTGCGCTGGATCTTAAGTGGGTTCGAAGGCGGATTCACCACCCCAACAGGTGGTTACGGACACTTGGACCGAAAGACGAAAGTTTCTACCCCCACGTAGCAGGGCTGGACCGGGTCCTGGGTTACCCCGTTTTTCGGCTACGAACCTGTCTTCCACGTTTTCTATCCCTACGCTTCTCTCACGACGCTCTCCCGCCTTACCACCCAACATGGACTTTCTATCCCCGGGCTGCCTTTCAGCTTTTTTCCCTCAGCCGTCCATCCCGTCTCCCCGTCGCCTCCTTGTCCTACATCCCACCTACAACCCGGCTCTATCTATCCGTGTACCTACGTGACTATCCGCATCCCTATTCCTGACTTCTAAATCTAACCCTAGCTCTAACCCAACCTGGAGGCGCCCTTATACCCAGACGGCGGCGTCATGGATGGGGAGGTGTATATATATCCCCACCACGGCATCCCTCATCGAGGGGTCGTTGATCCCCCAAGGACAACGACCTTGCGTCTGCGGCAGCCAACCGTTCGAACGGTTCTGGGTTCCCGGATTCCTCGATTACCAATATCTTTCACTCGTCGCTTCTCTCTTTCTTACCAACCTCTCGTTGCACCCCGACTTTGTTAGCCTAACCTCCTCTCCCCCTCTCCCTTCACCGTAGTCGTCGTTGTGACCCTCCCTCCGTCACGTCGAAACCGTCGCCCCGGCTCCTTTCATTTTCCTTTCCCATTTTCTTTCGCTCTTGCCACCGCGATTTTTCATCGACGCGAACTATCAATGGCGAACACGCGAGGCGGATAGTGACGGGTGCACGCCCGTGAATCCGTGAGTCGAGCACGGTTTACTCCGGTTCACGAGCAACCAGGTGATCGTGACGCGGATCCTTCGCTGGGGTCATCGGGTTTATGGAATCATAAACGAACAGCCGCTTTTCAGAATCGTAGGAGAGTATGAAAAATTCATACGAGCCGTCATCGATATGCATGACTCGACCCCGACCCGCATACCTCTCCCACCGTTCCTCCCTGTTGCTCCTTTTCAGTAGTCGCACGCATAGAAACCGTTCTCGTAAAAACCCCTCGTGTCACGCTGGAAATCGACGTAACACGCACGGGAAATCCGGAACGAAATTTTACGATAGCCCGGCGTTCGCTTGGATGACTGTTTTTCGTTAGGGATATTTCTTTTTCCTTTAAAAGAAAGAATGTCGAACGCGCTCCAAATCCTTACGTACTCAAAATCTTATGCCCCCAAATCTCTATGACTCTAAATTCCTATGTCTCTAAATCCCTATGACCCCAAATCCCTACACACACAAATTCCTACGTTCCCAAATCCCTGTAACTCCAAATCGCTACGTGCCCAAAATCTTATGTCCCCAAATCTCTATGACTCCAAATCCCTATGTTCCCAAATTACTATGTCTCCAAATCTCTACGTACTAAAATTCCTATGCTCCCAAATCCCAACACACACAAATTCCTATGTCCCCAATTCCTTGTAACTCCAAATCCTTATGTCTCCAAATCCCTACGTACCCAAAATCTTATGCCCCCAAATCTCTATGACTGTAAATCCCTATGTTCACAAATTACTATGTCTCCAAATCTCTACGTACTAAAATTCCTATGCCCCCAAATCCCTACACACACAAATTCCTATGTCCCCAATTCCTTGTAACTCCAAATCCTTATGTCTCCAAATCCCTACGTACCCAAAATCTTATGCCCCCAAATCTCTATGACTGTAAATCCCTATGTTCCCAAATTCCTATGCCTCCAAATCCCTATGACCCCAAATTCCTATGTCCCCAAATCCCTGTAATTTCAAATTCCTATGTCTCCAAAATCTTATGTCCCCAAATCTCTATGACTCCAAATCCCTATGTTCCCAAATTCCTATGTCTCCAAATCTCTACGTACCAAAATCGACGTAACACGCGCGGGAAATCCGGAACGAAATTTTACTATAGCCCGGCCTTCGCTTTGATAACAATTTTTCGTTAGGGATTTTCCTTTAAAAAAAGAATATCGAGCGCGCGCGAAGCTCGAATTCGAACATGACTGATACCTGGTATGTTAAAACGTAGCCATAGTTCTGTAAGTGGGTGGACGGGTGGGTGGTCAAGTACACACGTAGGAACAGAGTCGGTACACATGTATGACATATCTTCACATATACCAGCGGCCACGATACGTGCACTGTTGGCTGTCCGGGCGCGAGTTGGGAGGCGCGATGACGTAATCTTCGAAGGGAAGGAACAACATCGCCGTTGACCTACTAAAGACTCGACTTTTCTCTTCGTTCCTTTTCAGCCCTATCGTTTTTTTTCTTTTCTTTTCTTTTTTCTCGTCTCACGGTGTTCGTGCCCGCTTTGTACGGTATTTCGTACAGAAAATCGTAATATTGTTTTCGATTGATCGCGAGCGGATCGGGTATCTTGTGCACGCGTACGCGTGTGTGCGTTGTGTTCTAGATATTGTACGGGCGAAACGTGGACTGTGCGTTATATCGGGACGTATATTCATAAATTCCGAAATAGTTGTGTATTGTATGTAGGTCCGCGCGACACTAGAACGTCGTGTTCCTAGATCTCGATATCTCTAGATCTCTGTATCAATTTGTGGATTTGTATGTCCTTGGGTTTCTCTGTTCTTAGATCTGTACATTTATAGATTACTATGTTTCGAAATGTTTGTGTTCCTGAATTTTCGTATCCGCAGATCTCCACATTTCCGGATCACTATATTTCTAAATCTTCGTGTACCTGAATTTTCGCATTTTCAGGACTTTGAATTTTGAGATCACTGGGTTTCTAAATTTCTACGTACGTGGATTTGCATATTCTTGGACCTCTGAATTTCAAGATCACCGTGTTTCTAAATTTCTAGGTAGCTGGATTTCCATATTCTTAGGGCTCTACATTTCCAGATCACTATGTTCCTAAATCTCTGTGTACCTGAATTTCCACATTCTTAGACCTCTACATTTTTACATCGCTATATTTCTAAATTTCTAGGTACGTGGATTTCCATATTTTCAGATCTCTGAATTTCAAGATCACCATGCTTCTAAATTTCTAGGTACCTGGATTTCCATATTTTTAGAACTCTACATTCCCAGATAACTATGTTCCAAAATTTCTATGTACCTGGATTTCCACATTCTTAAGGCTCTACATTTCCAGATCACTATATTTCTAAATCTTTGTGTACCTGAATTTCCATATTCCTAGACGTCTACATTTGAAGATAGCAACGTTTCAAAATCTCTATGTATCCGGATTTTCATGTTTTTAAATCTCCACATTTTTAGATCACTATGTTTCTAAATCGCCGAGTACCTGATTTTTTATGTTTCTCGATCCCTATATTTCTGGATCATTACATTTCTAAATATCTATGTACCCGAATGTCCATATTTCTGTACTTCTGTATTTCTCTATGTCCCTGGACCTCTACGTCCCTGCATCCCCAATCCGTAAATACCTGTCTCGCTCTACCTAAATATCCCCAGATTCCCAGACCCCACCATAATCCCTAACCTTCGAGCGATAAAAAAAATATGAAAATTTTTTCGAGTAGTATCTCGTTGAATGTAACATTCATCTACGGAGCAACAGTCACGTACGTAGGACATAGTAAAGGCCGTGAAGCGAGAAGAATAAATGCGCGACAAGTGGTATGCCAGAGAAATACCAAAGTAGGTCCTATAGGTCTCTCCATGGACCACCCTATCGTTACGCTGCGGTGACTTCTGACGCGTGAATACGCCCTTTGTTCGTTCACTGCCTCTCTGTCCCCCGTGTTTCCTTTCATTTCACGTCCCTCACCTCACCCTGAGAGAGGCGGCAGGTAAGCAGGTAGACAGGTAGCAGAGGCAAAGTCAATTTCAATTCGATTCAAAAAGACCTAAACTCGTATTGTGTTCGACGAGGGTAGCATGCCGTAGTCGAGGATTACTCGAAATAGCATTACCGATGCCACTCCACATAAAACGCGATACCTTTGCACCTGTTCTCCGATCTCGCGATAGAAATTCGCGTTTTCTGCAATCGATGTAACAGCATCGATCACCTGTAATGTGTTCTGAACTACGACGATGTTGCATCACGAAGATGTTCATTCGCTAGGACGCGAGAAGTTTACTCATTGTGGACGGGGGTGGTTTCGAGTGAATCGAACCGTAAGGCCGACTCCACGATAGTTATTTAACCCTTAACGAACCAGCGCAATTTGTGGAACAACGATTGGTGGATCGACGGAATTTTGAGAAATTAGTTGCTTTATTGCTAGAGCTAGAGAAAGTGCTTAATATCGTTCTTGTTGATCTTCATGGAATTTTATGTGGGCAGATATGGAAAGATACTGAAGTGATGATTATAGAATGATAATGGGGGTGAAATAAACGAATAGATATATGTATGCATATGTAATGTATAGATTTGTACACATTTATACATTGATTCTTTTATAGATTTACAATGTGGTTATAAATAGTATAAAATGTAAGGAAAAAAGTAAATATTTATATATAAATCATATATACATATATAAATTGAATATAAATTGAATACGATCTTGGATATACATATATGTACCTATATATTGAATATAATCTTGAATATACATATAAATACTCAACATTTTTTCTACAAAAAATTGAACGCTGCCATACAGGTGATATGACGTGATATTTATCAATTTTTTAATTTTTTGACTCACAATCAGACCACTTTTATAATGAACACTAAATGAATTCCATATAATGTTGAAATCACAACCACTATCTAATGGTTCATTGTTAACAATATCCTAAAAATTGCATTCAATTAATTTATTTTAAAATAATGTCGTTGTGAAATGGCTGATAAACTCATTTGTTTTTAATTCTTGACTCAGACCACATTCATAATGAACACTAAATGAATTCCATATAATGTTGAAATAACAACCACTATCCAACGATTCATTTCTGACAATATTCTAAAAATTACATTAAATTAATTCAATTTAAGATCATGTGGTTGTGAGTTAATAAGAAATTAATTTTTTCTTAATTCTGACCTAGACCACTTTCATAATTATGGTCACATATACGAGTCTTTCGACCCTATAAGTTATTTTCGCCGAACACATACGAGTGAATCGGCCAAATCGACGGTTCAGAACGCACATGTGCGGCGTTCGTTCGCAAAAGAACGTAGGAAGGTATCGCGTACAAAGTTATTCACCGAACAACGTCGAAACGCTTTGTTGGCCGTTCGTTAAAAGCGCAAATTCGCGATGGAAACATGGCTGCCGTTGGATACGCAGTTTCTCAGCTCGCCACGGACCTGTCGGACGTCTCCCGCTGGCTATGGCGTGTCGGGGTGGTTGCAACAGGTTGTTGCTGTGGCTGCACCATCACCAGCGGCTCCCTTTGGTCCACCAACCAACCGTGCTTGGCTTCGTTTTGCTAACAATCGTTTAGGGAATCCCCATAATTGTGGCGACCTTCTATAACGCCCGTTAGCACGCCCGCGAGATTATGGCGAGGATTAACCGAGAATTGAGAGTGACGTAATCGTTTGGAGATCGTCCAAAAACGAAACGGAGAACTCACCGGTTGCGAACGGGGACTTTTCCTTGTCTGCACGCGACGCAGATTTATTTGAAATTTTATTCCTTTAATTTAGGCTACGATCGTACAGTTTTAGTTATAAGTATGTATATTTAATTATAAACATGTAGTGTTGAACAAAATTCTTTCTAACATTCATTGTCAACCCTGTTTTAAGATCACAATCTGATAGGGTCACTATTTTTATTTAAAATTGTATTCTTTTCATTGCAGCTAGGGTGGTACAATTTTAATTATAAATATGTATTTTTAATTATAAACAGGTACGTATAGTGTTGCTAAAAAAAAAGTTCCTTCTAACATCATTGTTCATCTCGTTTTAAAATCACCATCTTCATTTAAAATTGTATTATTTTAATTGCAGCTAGGCTGGTACAATTTTAATTATAAATATGAATATTTAATTATAAACAGGTACGTATAGTGTTGCTAAAAAAAGTTCCTTCTAACATCATTGTTCATCTCGTTTTAAGATCACCATCTTCATTTAAAATTGCATTATTTTAATTGCAGCTAGGCTGGTACAATTTTAATTATAAATATGTATTTTTAATTATAAACAGGTACGTATAGTGTTGCTAAAAAAAAGTTCCTCCTAACATCATTGTTCATCTCGTTTTAAAATCACCATCTTCATTTAAAATTGTATTCTTTTAATTGCAGCTAGGTTGGTACAACTTTAGTTATAAATATGAATATTTAATTATAAACAGGTACATGTAGTGTTGATAAAACAAATTCTTTCTAACATCACTGTTAAAAATTTGACTTTACTGAGCATCCTGTATATGTATGTCCAGTATTGCATAATTTCATAATAAGAAAATAATAAATTTTTAATGAAAATATATGAACCAGACATTGTCGATGATGAAACAGAAATTTTCAGATTTATTCCAAAGAAGTCGCAACCCTACTGCAGTTATAGATAACTAAGGTCAACTGTTTTTAATTAAGGCTAGGCTATTTCATTCCGAAGACTATTAAGACATGACTTTTAAAGGTACAAAATATTGTTGAATATATAAAATCTTTTTATAAACAACTTCGAAATATAAAAATTAAATATACGGAGAATTGTACTTCGTTTTCAGGCCAACATGTAGTTGTTATTTTAAACACTTACGTATAAAGGATAGAACGGACGATAGAGTACGTGAGGGTTATCTTAAAAAATGTCAGTATCAAAATGAAGAATAGCGATATCGTTTCATTTTCTTATGGTATCGTCGAACACGATAAGAGAATATCTCTCAATCTCCTATTATCATCCTTGGAGAAGGGCATTGCCTTGGATTTCCTCAACACGTGTATACTCGGAGGCTTGATAGGTTTTTTTTCTAGGTGGATATCCACACCGGCGAAAGTTATTGGATTATGGCTCCTCAGTTTATAGATTTATATTAGAGCGTCTCATAAGTTTCTTCCTTTTTTGATATGACATTAAAACAATGTTCGAGATATATCTTGCAAGGCTCAACGATTTTACAAATATAAAATAATGAGGTTTTCTGAGGAATACAAGAGGATGATAGAGCAGGACAATTCATATTTAATGCAACAAATCAGCCTTAAATAATACATATTGTGAATTCACGTCGCATCAGAAAAGGAAAAAACTTATGGGACATCCTAATATATCCTCTAACATAGAAATTTCGAATTGAAAATCTGAAAATTCAGGAACTTGGAAATTGAAAATTTAAAATTAGCAAATTGGAGAATTTGGAAATTGAGAATTGAAAATCAGAAAATTAGAGAATTGAAAATTAGAGAATTTGGAAATTCAGAAATGGGAAATATTTGAAATTGAGAATTAAAAATCCGAAAATTCGGAAATTTGAAAATTGAAAATTAAAAATTAACAAATTGGAGAATTAAAATTTAGAAAATTGAGAAATGGCCCTATTTTGATTAACTATGTCTTAATATTCGCAAAATCAGGATATTATAATTGCATGAACATGATGCAATTTATTGCGAGGCGATTTAAAGATACCTTTCCTGTATCAGAGGTTCTACTTACGCCACTAGTTAAATGGTTAACTCGATGAATCGATAAAAGTAGAATTAAATCTCTCTTATGGCTTCGATAACGTCTCATGTCGTATCCAAAGTCACTGTTCCTTACATTTTTTTAGTTATACATTGTACCTGCGTATTTATTAGTCAGTAGATTCTTAAATTTCTAGATCCTCAACTTAAGTGTTCCCAAAAATACCAAATTTCAAAAATTCCAGTGACTCCAAATTTCGAAGTCTGCAACTTCCCAGCTCCTCAAATCTCTATCTTCCCAAATCCTCAAATTACAAATCTCCTGATTTCGAAATCTCTATGTCCCAAAATTTTTAAATTCTCGTATCTAAAAATTACCAAGTCTCTATATTCCCAATTTCGCAGGCTCCAAATTCCTAGATTCCGAAATTTGTTTATCTCCAAATCCCTATGTTTCGAAATCTCAAAATCTAGAAATCAATGTGTCCCCAAATCTCTATGCAGCCAAGTTCCTACAAAAATTCCTATGTCTCCAAATCCCTGTGACCCCAAATCCCTACACACAAATTCCTATGTCCCAAAATCTCTATGACTCTAAATCCCTATGTTCCCAAATTCCTATATCTCTCAATCTCTACGTATAAAAATTCCTATGTCTTCAAATCCCTATGACCCCAATTCCCTACACACAAATTCCTATGTCCCCAAATCTCTGTAACTCTAAATTCCTACGTCTTCAAATATCTGTAACTCTAAATCCCTATATCTCCAAATTTCTATGTACCCAAAGTCGTATGTCCCCAAATCCTTATATCCCCAAATTCCTATATCCCCAAATTTCTATGTCCCCAAATCTCTGTCTCATCAAATCTCTATATCCTGAAATTTCCATGTCCTCCAATTTCCACGTCCCCAAAATTCCTATGACTCCAAATCTCGATGCCTCTAAATCCCTACATCCTCGAACTTTTATGCTTTCAAATCCCTACGTTCCCAAATCGCTGTCTCCCCCAATTCCCAACTCCCTAAATTCCTATGTCATCGAATTCCTGACGACCCCAATTCTCTAGGGCACCGAATCACCATGTCCCTATATTATTAGCCAGTCTCCGAGTTTTCGTATGAAAGGTAGTTTAGCTGTTGACTATACAGGGTTGTTGGGGAACAGTGATCGTCAGGGACGAGGTCATCGACCCTCCCCCAAGTGCTATGCCGCTCCCACACTGCATTACGTCAGGCTACGTCCACTGCATCCTGCTCATCTTCTCGACGTTTTATGGAGGCTTTTCTACTCGTTCGCGGCCCGGGGTTGCTCTTTCCTTCATCCTTCCGTGTTCACCGACAACTTATCCGCGCTAACGGTCCAAAACTGGAGCGAATTAACGAAAGTCTTTCCTCGAAGCTGACGCTGTTGCTCTTCTGCTTACCAAACAGGGAAGATTACGTACCGAGTCGGGTAAAAGGGGAGGGGGCACGGTTACAGGCAATATGGACTTCCTTCGAACGACCGGCAATTTATGAACTTACTTCCTTGAGAAAATCAGAAAATTGAGGCATTTGGAAATTAGAAAATTTGGGAATTTGGTAATTGAGGATTGAAAATTAGATTATTTGAGTACTTGGAAATTGAGAATTAAAAATTAGAAAATCGGAATGTTGGAAAACCGAATGATAATTAAACATTAAGAAAATAGAGAATTTGGAAATTGAAGATTGAAAATTAGACAATTGAGGAATTTGGGGATGGAGAATTAAAAATTAAAAACTGGGCAATTTAAAATTTTTGGAAATTGATCATTGAAAATTACAAAATTGACGAATTTGGAAATTAAGAATTGGGGAGTATTTGAAATTGAGAATTAAAAATCCGAAAATTCAGGAATTTGGTAATTGCGAATTAAAAATTAGTAAACTGGGAATTTGGAAATCGAGAATTTAAAATCGCAGAATTAGAGCATTGAAAAATAGAAAATTAGGGAACTTGGAAATTCAGAATTGGGAAATATTTGAAATTGAGAATTAAAAATCCGAAAATACGGGAATTTGGAAATTGAGAATTAAAAATTACTAAATTGGAGAATTCGGAAATTGAGAATTAAAAATGATTAAGTTGGAGAATTTGGAAATTGATAATTAAAAATTAAAAAATTGGATAATCTGAAAACTGAGAATTGAAAATTAGAAAATTAAAAACTTAAAAATTTAAAGTTTCAAATCCCGGAATCTTCAGGTTCCAATTATTCCCAGATCCTAGGTTCTTTACATTCTCAAATCCCCGAGCTTCCAAATTTCAAATCCCTACAAATCATAATCATCGAAACTGCTGATAAGATCCAAAGAAAATTCTCCACCAATCAATCTTATCAATCTCCCAGTAACCGCAAAGTACACCATATCCTCGCAAGATCCCCTCCACAGTACGGCAACAGTAAAATTCCACCCTCTACGTCGGGACTCGAAGATCTCGTTCGCGATTTACAATATACTACAATACAACAATCGTTCCCTCTACTCTTATTCTATCTATGACGCTCTCTAAACCAGACTGCCACGGTGGGCGTGCAACGACGAAGTCCGTAACAGCGTAAACCGATAGAGTCCCTAAAGCGACTCGAAAATTCCATCGTCCTCGCAGGTGGGCGTAGATGGCAACGAGAAAGACATAAAAAAAAAGGAAAAAGAAAAAGAAATAATACGACCAACGCGGAGAAGAAACGGCCGGAGAAAACTACGAATTTCGTGAAACCCCGTTCCACGCGTAAGGATCGAAGGCTGAAGTGAGCTCTCAGGTGATACCGTTAAACTGACTTCCGTCTGCCCACCTACCTACCTACCTACCTACTTTCGTCCTCGTACATCGTCCGGCACCGTCCGAGCCGCGTATTTCGCAATCCACAAGCCGAGAGAGAATATCTCGGAGTCAGGGGCTCAAAATATTTGAACGACTCGGACCACACCACGCTAAATTCGTTCGGCAACTAATGCCGCTCGCTTCATCATGCTTTGCCACAATGTGCCTCCACGTTTCTACTCGTGTCTCTACTACCTCGAGCGTTTCGTGTCCATCGGTTTCGTGAATTTGTTGTTGGGCGAATAAAAATTGAGAATTGAAAATTACAAAATTCGGGAATTCGAAAATTGAGAATTGACAATCAGAAAATTGGAGAATTGTAAATTGGAAAATTTAGAATTTGAAAACTGGAAAACTGGGGAATATGGAAATTCAAAACTGAAAGGTAGAAAATTGCGGAATTTAGAAATTGAGAAGTGAAAATAAGAAAATTTGAGAAATGAAAATTAGAAAATTGGGGAATTGGGAATTGAAAATCAGAAAATTGGGAATTTGGAAATTGAGACTTGAAAATTACAAAATTGGGGAAACTGAAAATTGAGAATTGAAAATCAGAAGGTTGGAGAAATGAAAATTAGAAAATTTGGGAATTGAGAATTGAAAATCAGAAAATTGGAGAATTGAAAATTTGGAACTTGGAAATTGAGACTTGAAAATTAGCAAATTGGAGCATCTGTAAATTGAGAATTGGAAATCAGGAAGTTGGAAAAATGAAAATTAGAACATTGGAAAACTTAAAAATTCATAAGTTCAAAAATTTCCAAATTACTAACACGAAATTTACAAAATATCACATATCCTGTATCCCTCACAGGAGAGTATCCAATCCATATCGAAATACGGATCTCCCTAAAGGATCTTCTCCCCGAAGGTGTGAGGTATCACACCGTCGTCTCTAACTAATTACCATCTAATTAATACAATCTCAATACTCTTAATATCAATATCATAAAATAATTCACAACCCATCACTTCATAGAGTCGAGCACTGTTTCCTCGACCACGATTAACTCTTCATCTCGCCCAGCCAAATCCACACCACCCAATTCAGCAAAACTTACAAACAAACGTAAAACTTCAGCGAAAGAATCAACACCGTATTCGAAAAGAAAGCAACGGTGCACGCACGCTTTCATAGATTACCATAGGGGGCGTCGCGGTACCAAACAGCATGTTGGTATCAGCAAGTTCGCCGATCGCAATGGAGAAAATCCGGCATATAGAATAGGTCACACCCTCTGGGGACCATTATTGCCGAGCACTGTACGTGCACGTGACTTGTATAGGGTCGGGACAAGTGGGTTGGTGCAGTCGTTACTGTTGTCCTCGGTACCCCCTGCCCGTACAACGACCCCGCATGTACATACTCTCCGCGATGGTGCACGCGTGCACGCATGCATGCACGTGACGGGAGACTCGACTCGGCTCCGCTCGGCTCCGCGCGAAGCGTAGGATGGTGACAACGAAAAAAAAAACCTTCGAATCAGAGTGAATCCCTCGTCCGTTATCGTCGTAGGGTTTTTGATCGAGCGAAGCTACGGCGCATGCGCACTTCTATCATAGACAATCGCTCGCGACGGTGAATGTAGCCGAGTTAACATCCGCGACCACGCCAGCTAACACGAGCGTTTCAAAAAAAGATAATCAACCACTATGATGAACTTATTCACGGGGATTCGTGGATCGGGAAACTCGAAACGAGGATACATTGATCGTGGTAGCACAAAGGGTTCCGTTCACGAATTTTTTGTTCAACGTTGTATAGTGAAAATGATGACGAGGGTAGAGGGGGGGTTTACTACCGCTCATGTTCACCGATCTTCGAATTGTAGAAATGTTTACACTCGGAATTTTCAGAGTCAGGAAAATTTGAGGACGGCAAGAAATATGTGTATGTTTGGTAATTTGAAGATAAGGAAAATTGAATTAAAAAATTAAAAAATCTACACCTTTGTCAATTTGTATCTACAAACTTTTTAAAATCTGAAGACTTCCATATGTTTAATGTTCCACCTTGATAGCATTCCAATTTCCAAGTACCTCCGTTCAAAACTTCAACAAAATATAAAAATCTTCGAACATAAGAATAAATTTCCTTAATTAAATATTCCCGGACCTAATCCTGCATCAAGGTATGTTCTTGTCCCCGCGTTGAAATGTTCCCCGGTGAACGAAAGCTAGGCGGCATAGTTCGATCGTAGTCGAAAGGGTTCGTCGGGTAGAATTTCAAAAGTGGCGCGCCGTTTAAAGCGTATGCACGTTACGTGGGCGCGATGCCACGAGTTCGGCATAGCGAGGCGCGCGCGTTCAATCGAAATTGCGTCAGTCGTCGGCGCGGGGTCACGTGGGCTAGACGAAGCGGGACCAAGGGTCACGAGAGACAGGAAACGGTAGTATCGTGTACCGGATGTCGTAACTTCCGAGTCCTTTGGCCTCGCTGTTTCCTTTCGCGCGAAACGCACCGCGAGGAGCCTGTGCCACGGGGGCAGATTTCCTATCGGTACGAAATTTCGAAACGCGCACGAATCAGAAGCGTTTAAGATGCACGAGTGGCTGGCTGGTTGGTTGGCTGGCTGGCGAGCGCCCTAACGCGCCCTCCTCGAGAGATCAGCCGAGCGAGTAATAGAACGAGAGAGGGAGAGAGACAAAGAAAAAGTGTGTACGAAAGAGAGAGAGCGAGAGCGCGACAGAGAAAGAAAGAGAAAGAGAGCACGAGTGAGGTCGTACAGTCGAGGTTCTCTGATAAGAGTGACAGAGAGAGAAAGGGAGAGGGAGAAAGAACGAGGGAAAGAAAGAGAGACGGGGCGGGAGGGAGAGAGGGAGCAAAGAAAGAAGGGAGAGAAAGGGACGGTGGCGAGAGAACGAGAGGGAGGTGGCCGCGAGGGGCGGGGGGAGGGTATAGTCGTCGTGAGCTCCTTACAGTGCATTGCCTTTACGATCCCTCGAGTCCCCGTCACACCCCGTGCCCCGACAAATCGCGTACGACGTGCCTCTCATGAAGAGATCCACGAAACCAGCTTCGCCGTCGAGCGATTCGGGTCGTCGAGATTCATCGAGAGGAAGAGTTTCTGTATGCGTGACAATGAACACACGAAACTATATAACGGAGACGACGTGTGCGAGACACCGGCGCAGGGTATACCGCACCCCATGGACTTAGCCGATCTTCACCGAGCAAAAGAGCGCTGATCTCCTGCGCGACCACGTTCTCCTTTCGTTCCCCTCGAGAACACTGAACTCGCGTCTACCGTACAGTGGAGACTTTCACCGGTATCTTGTACGCGTTTCGAGGGTAACAAGATTATCACGTTGGCCTCACTCGATTCTCCGTTTACGCTCTTCGCCCGAAACGCGCTACCGGCCACTGTGAAACGATTCTATCGCCACGGTTTTCGTCGCGGATTACAATTAGATGAAACCGTCGCGGCACTACGCTCGGATCGCTCCGTTTTACTTCGTTCGCGGATGATCGACTGCAGGGGGAGGAGCCCCTTCGTCGTCTATCTCAAATTCTAAGAAAACGCGCAAGAAATTTGCGAATTCCCGAAATCCGAAATTTCCGAGTCCTCGAACGCGTAGACTTCGAAACTCTCGAATCCCAAACTCGAAATTTTCAAACCCCCGAATATCTAAATTCGGAACTACACGACTTTAAAATGATACCGTTCGAGACGAACGTGGCCTTTCTCCCCAACATCGCCATTTTCCCTAGAGAAGTCTACGCTCCTTTCTGGGAACGAAAAAAGAAGTTCGTTAAAAGATCGTAAATCACGATACGGAGGACCTTGGGGTACGTTCCAATATCGTTGTCCGGGTTAATAGAGGTTCGTACACCTTCGAAAATGATTTACAAGTCGAAATGGTTTATAGCATCTAAAATAGGTTCTTCGAGTAGGAAACTTTCGAAACAGCCACGTTTCACAGCACACGAGCGCCTTCACAAGAGGGGAGCAGAAAGATGTGCTCGTCCCCATCCCCACCATCCCCATTTTCGCTCTGTCTTGCTCGACACGTTTCTCATCTCGATGTCACGACAAATACGTCGCTTCCTTGTCGGTCGTATTTGATAATGTACAGTTTCGATACGCACCGTGTGTACATAACATGCATGTACCTGTTTAGGTTGTTTCCCGGGTCCAGCTGTAGGTCGTGATAAAGGAAGTCGGCAAAGTAGGGAAAGAACGGCGTTGCGCAAAAAATAAAACGCTCGACTAATAAGAAAAAAAAAGAGGTGTGACGTCCAATGTTAGTCAAGTGGTAGCGGTAGTACCGTAACTCGTGGATTCGTCGGTTGTCCTGTTTCACCTGTGCCTGCAGTTCACACCGGTTCACGCCCTTCTTCTTTTGCACCGCTCTCACTAACGGTTAATCGACGTCGACCACTTCTTGTGTTGTTCGAAAGAAAATTCAAGCACCGATAGCGACATCTACCGATAATATTTGGGAATTTGCGTCCGCGCGACTTTTGCCCGTTTCTTCCAATTTGAATATGGACCTGGGAATATAAGGGTGAAGCGTAAGATTGCGGTTATAAACGAAGAGAACGAAACTGGCACGCGAGAAGGAAACAGAATCGACCTTTTCATTTCCAGAGACTTCCAGAGATTTAGAAGTTATAAACTCGCAAATGTAAAATTTTCAATCTTAGAAATCCAGACATTTTGGAACCTCCAGATTTAAAGATTGATAAATGTGGAAATTTCGGATTTACTGATTTACAAATGTTCGATTTGGAACATTTTAAACGTGTAGATTTAAAAAATTTCAAGTTTGTCGTAACAATTACAAATTTTGAATTATAGTTGCACATGGCAGCCAATCAAAAGTAGGGATTGGTATATCTTCTTTCGTCCTTATATTTCTAGATGCATGCTGCCGCAAAGCTCGCTGTAAACATAACCTAATAAGTTATTATTAACTTAGAATTTAATGAATAATTAATACGAATATAAAAAAATGGTATTGTTAGTTGATAAACTAAAATTAAGACAATTGTTGAAAATACCTGTTCGATATAAAAATCCAAAACATCACTGGGTTTGTACTCTCCTAACCTTGCAATTACAATAAAAATGTTAAATTTCATTATACTTATTATCCGATTATAACACATGTGGAATAATTTATTATCACTGAAAATTTATGAATTATATATTTATACTTTAATGACAGCATGTATAATTTTCATTTACTAATTTACGAATACCTGTAATATTATCATGATGGTATTATTTATAATACAAGCTTCGAGAAGACCCCAAAACAGATTTAAAAGCTGCTATAATGAAGACGTTTGTAATTTATTATGTAAAGTACCGCACATATTGAATACAAGTTAATAAGTATACTAAAATTTAATATTTTTATTGTTTAGTAATTTAATTTGTCTTTCAAGGTGTACTAACATTAATATATATTTTCTTTTCTTAGTCAGTGATTAAAAAAAAAAAAACATCCATAGACAAAGCTTTAGAGCATTTTGATGAGTTTTATGGATCTGTTTATGGAAAAGTTTGGGATGATATACGTGGTGTATTATTGGGTAAAAGTACTAAATATGTGGCTGTTGTAAATAATTTCAGTGATACAGATAAAGCACGATCCGATTTAGAGGTATATTATTATTGTAAAAGGAGCTGCAAAATTAATAATGTTTAATATCAAATAAATTATTTTAGTTACTTGGTGCAATAAATTTAAAATCTGTATATGATGTTTATAAAGAAGAGATAGAAACTAGAAAACAGACAAAGGGACAAAATGAGTCTCAAACTCCTAATAATGTATTAGATGATGTAGTATCAATGGCTCATTTGGCAAAACTTCAGTCAATTTATCCTGGTGATCATTCCAAGTTAACTGATTTATTAAAGCCAGACGAAGCTACCGAATCTCAAGTACAGGCCAGAGAGACCACTGAAATAAAACTACAATCTATAGATCAAGAATTAAATGAAGTTGAGATTGACACTAGTCGCATTATTAGTCCAGATGTAAACTTATCTTTGCTGCATGAATATGTGCCTGCGACAAAAATAAAGGGTTAGTTTTATTAAGTTTTAACATTCAAAACAAAATACTATTTTTATATGAATGGATATTACAGGTTTGGATGACTGGGTTCTGGAATCCGAGCAGTATAAATTTTACACAAAAGCTCAAGACTTCAAAGTAGATGTAGTAAAAGAAACTGTTCTACCATTTCCAGAGCATTTGCATATGTACATGTTTGAAAAAGGAAACAATAGCAGATTTCCAAATCCTAAAATAGGACCTACTGGTGTTCGGGGTTTGTATATTTTGTTTTACAATGTAGTAAATTTTCAATGACTCTTTCAGTCATATAGTGAAACTCCCTATAATAAAATATTTGCATGTTCTTGACTGTACTTTGTAAATGATCCATATAAATATTACTAATACAAGTGCTTTTTTCTTTAGATTACTATTTGATGGATGCTGGTTCTATACTACCTGTATTAGCTTTAGATATACAGCCAAATGATATTGTACTTGATATGTGTGCAGCACCTGGTGGGAAAAGTTTAGCTATTGTACAAACTCTTTTACCTCGTGTAGTAGTTGCCAATGATATTTCACAATCTAGAGCAAACAGGATAAAGGATGTTGTAAAGCAATTTGGTTCAGACATACCCGAAGCAAAAAAAATGTTTGCCGTAACGGAAATGGATGCTAGAGGAATTGATGAGAAAGACGTTTATAATAAGGTTGATCATAATGTGTAATTTTATTTATTTATTATTTCTTGTATGATTAACTTTATTAATCTTTTTAGATTTTAGCCGATGTGCCTTGTACAACAGACAGGCATGTTTTACGTACTGTCGAGAACAATATATTTAATCCAACAAGAATTAAAGAGAGATTAAATATACCAGAGGTTCAGTCCGAAATTTTAACGTGAGCGGATAAAATATACGAAATGTCGTAATATACGTGTTTCTTCATTTGACAACATTTAATCGAGTATTTTATTTTCGTAGTAACGCATTAAAATTGGTGAAAGTGGGAGGTACAGTTGTGTATTCAACGTGTACTCTTAGTCCTATACAAAATGACGGTGTTGTACAAGTTGCATTGAAAAAGGCGTGGGAAGAGTCTAGTTGTGTTATGGTGGTAAAGTAAGTAGTCCACGCATGTTTTCGTGTAACTTTTATTGCTATTATAATATCGCATTTCCTCATCACATGCCATATAATATTTGCAGAGATATGTCTGAAGCATTGGAACCCTTAAAGGCTCTATATAGTTTCGGTAAAATCGATTTAAAATATGGTCATATTGTTATTCCTACCATGAATAGCAATTGTGGTCCAATGTATTTTTGTAAAATAGAAAAAGTACAAGAACTGTAAGTAATTAAAATTATAGCTCTGCGCTTGTAATATAAATATTATTGTATATAACATTATAGCATTTTAAATATATTTAATACATTCGCAACATTTTATTCTATAATTATTTGTACTTATGTATTATCATTATAATAAATGACATGAAACTTAAACAAAATTGTTACGAGAAGCTTATTTTCCGGCGAAATTGAAACAAGTTACAATTAATAATATTATAATTCTACTGTATGTACAAGAAATTAATTAGAGTGAGTATTATGTATTAACACGATATTTATTTCTTAGTGTCTTCTTTTAGAGGCAATGTTTGATCGCTCGCCTCTTCGTCAGTTACCCTGGTTTTGTTCCACGGTTGTTCTTCGCCGCTTCCAAAAATAGTATAAACTATTACCTCGATAATGTATAAACCCACCGTCGTGAAGAATATGATTCTCCATGCTCCTATAGTTTGCTGTAAAATAAACATTAAACAGGTCTCTATAATATGTAGTCATATGTGCGTATATTCACTCATATTCTTTCGCAATCCTAAAATAAATTATCGCGTATTTGAATGAACACTTACGTTTCCGTGTGTCAATTTTCCTACGAATATCGGTACTACGAATCCAGGTATAGTAGCGACACAATTAGTGATAGCAACGAGAGTTCCAGCAAAATTCGGAGCAATATCAATGTGATTGGCTAAGAATCCACTATACATTCCACCAATGCAAGTCACTCCGATGGTCATCAATGCAACCGCTAACGTTCTACTGCATCCGACGTACGAAACTCCTATCAAACAAATCATGGGGACGACAGATGCTGAAATAAAAATGTTTCAAATAATTTCTAGCTAGTTCTGTTTCGTTTCACAACACGCGCAGACTCATCAAACTTACAGAGCATCGTTGCAATTTTTCTCGAACTCGTTACCGTGATCAACCCTTTATCTTGTACAATGGCCAACGTCTTGCTAAGGATCATGGTGAAAAACCACATGCACAAAAATGGCATGGACGAGAGGCCAGCATTCTATGAACAGAAAGGATTGTTCGATATCGTGCCAATAAACAATCATTAAATCGTATAATTTTAATATTTACCGAGCTCATGTCGAATTTCAATATTTGATTCATAAATGTAGGCAGCTCGATAAGCAACATGTACCACCCGAAATTACTGCAGAAATGAGCGATTAAGATTGCCATGAACGGTTTAGATCGCAACACCTCGCCCCAAGGAACCGATAATTTCTGGAAAATTAAGAAACAATTATAATATATCTGTGAGGAGATTATTGTTTAATTTTAACGAACCTCCTTCGGCTCGTTATTGCCTGCGTGATGACCCAAAGATTCCAGAATGTAATCCTTCTCCTCCTGGCTGATAAATTTGGTCTGTTCTTCGGGACTGTCCGCGATCATTATCCACCAAGCTGTGCACCAAATCAAGCAAAGCAATCCTTCGATGTAGAATATCCATTTCCATTCTAAATTCGCCGCTAGTATACCGGTTAGGAGGATAGAGATCACGGTACCAAGCGCAGTTCCTATCGATAAAGAAATAATTTATACATTTTACCGTAATCATGATAACAGCTTTAGCTTTCTTAGCAAATATATAATCTTGAGTGTCACAAAAATTTTGAGAAATTGTATGATTCGGATGGGGTCATCAAATGAACTGAATAAAGTTCGAATTAAGCTCCATGATAGAAAATTGCAATTTGGTAGATGAATAACACATAATATTATAGAAAATGAAAGATCAGCTTTCATATGTAGATTCTATCTGGATAAACAATGGATAGGGGCATCAAATGACCCTAATAAAATTTTTGACTACTACTATAATTAGCTACATCATATAAAAATTGCAATGTGGTAGATAAACAATATATAATGTTATAGAAAACGAAAGCGAAGCTTGTAAATAATATGTAGATTGTATCTGCATAAACAATGGATAGCATCATCAAATGAACCTAATAAAATTTTTGACTATTATTAAATTTAGCTACATCATATAAAAATTGCAATGTGGTAGATAAACAATATATAATATTATAGGAAATGAAAGATCAGCTTGTAAATAATATGTAGATTGTACCAGCATAAACAATGGATAGGATCATCAAATGACCCTAATAAAATTTGTGATTACTACTAAATTTAGCTACATAATGTAAAAATTGCAATGTGGTAGATAAACAATATATAATGTTATAGAAAATGAAAGCGAAGCTTGTAAATAATATGTAGATTGTATCTGCATAAACAATGGATAGCATCATCAAATGAACCTAATAAAATTTTTGACTATTATTAAATTTAGCTACATCATATGAAAATTGCAATGTGGTAGATAAACAATATATAATATTATAGGAAATGAAAGATCAGCTTGTAAATAATATGTAGATTGTACCAGCATAAACAATTGATAGGATCATCAAATGACCCTAATAAAATTTGTGATTACTACTAAATTTAGCTACATAATGTAAAAATTGCAATTTGGTAGATAAAAAATATACAATGTTGCAGAAAATGATAGAGAACCTTGTAAATAACAAATAGATTTTACCTGCATAAACAATGGAAGCAAGGATACTTCTTTCATTAGGTGGAGCCCATTTAGCGATCATAACGTGCATCGCAGGGAACGTTACACCCTACGATATAAAATATCAGTGTCAAACATTATACTTTGTTATAATTATTATAGTAGACTCTCGTTACGGCATCGGTCTTTGATATTGCGCCGGTTTTCGTAGATCTTATGCATATTAATGTCAATAGACGCGATTATGCATAAAAATGTACGAGGGCGAGGAGAAACTCGACCGGCAATATAACGAGAGTTTATCATATTTAGTATACTAACTCCTCCAATTCCTTGGATAACTCTCATCGCGATGAAAAGAGAATAATGAAGTTCGGCCGCAACTGGCGATAAAACGGACGCTACAACGTTTAGGAGCACCGATCCGTTCATCACCCATTTTGCTGATAACAATTCGGCCATTCTTCCACCCGGAAGCAGGGATGCCATGTATCCCCAGAAATATGACGATAAAATGAGCCCTTGCAAAGGTTCGTTCCATATAAAAGGACCATCCTGTAAACGAGCGACGTTCAAATCAATTTTTTCGCTGTGTCGTTCTTTTTATTAGAATTACTCGTTCGAGTAAGTATATTTGAATATACCAAGTATAATATTAGGTTTTTCAGAAAGTGATTTCGTTTCTTCCCAACAAGATTGCTCATGAAAAAGTTTGATCGATTCTATGCAATAGTTTGTGATTGATAGCCTATCAAATATGGAAAATGACTGGTTTCGGGTTTGACATTTTATGTCATAAAATTTTGTGACCGACCTTCTGTCAAAATATCTGTTATGTTTTATTGAGCTAATGATTGGTGGTATATGTTAGATGCTGCTGCAATATTTATTTATTTATTTTTCTACTTCATTTTCAATTCTAAAGTGTGCATTTAATGTTGGTATTTCTAATGTTAAAAACGCTGTTCAAACGAGAAAAAAGTATGCGATGAAAATCGTCTCTCATTTTAATAAATAAAAAACGAAATTACTTTCGGAACGACCTAATGTTCGACGGAAAATACAATTTTCATAGTACAGTGTTCCAGAACACGATAGCTATTAATAGAAAACAAAGTGCATGGCGAGATAACTATGTACCTCGTCAACAATCTTCGACATGTTAGAAGAAGTATCATCGTGATGACATTCTTCCACGACGATTGCACTGGTATTTGCTTCGAGTTGATGCAATGTCGACGATAATTTAACGGCGGTATGATTCACCATTGCAACGATCGCCACGCTGACGTTGACTTTGAATCCGTAGATGATAGCGAGACCGATGGAACCCATGATCGCCATCAGGTACCGTATCGGGAACACTACCCCTCCGGTTTCTGTAAATAAGTCCCAGTTATCTATAAATAGGCAAAAACATATGGCTGGAAGCGGCATGATCATTCCGCAGGGCGATGCCTTCCGAGGGAAATCGTGACACAAGTTATGAATGGTGGAGAACGTGTCGATGAGCATGAAGCGCAGGTGAACGTGCTTCTCGGGTCCTCGACTCCTTCGTTTTCTTGCGGTTAACAGCCAGGGACGGATCGTTTAATAGGTCATTCGAAAAGTTTGTGTCATCGTTCTACGTTCCTCACGATGCATTCTTTCGTCCTCGCACGAGAACGCTCAACGATCAAGTTATCTAATCAAGTACGACGTGGAAAGGACTTTATAAAGTGGTTTTATTTTTAAAGTCTTTTTAAAAGAAACAAGCATGAAAATCATTTCACTAAATTTACTTCTGTGAATTTCAGGAAGAAAATGACTTTATAAAGTGGTTTTATCTTAAAAGTTTCTAAACGAAATGAGCACGAAAATCATTTCACTAAATACTTGTACGAATTTCAAGAACAAACTGATTTTGTAAATTGGTTTAATTTTCAAAGTTTCTAAAAGATGTAAGAACGAAAATCATTTCATTGAATTTACTTGTACAAATTTACGGAAGAAAATGATTTTGTAAAGTTGTCTTATTTTAAAAGCTTTTCAAAGAGATGAGCAGGAAAATCATTTCATTGAATTTACTTGTACGAATTTAAAGAATAAAATGATTTTGTAAATTGGTTTAATTTTCAAAGTATTTAAAAGATGTAAGAACGAAAATCATTTCATTGAATTTACTTCTATGAATTTCGGGATGAAAATGATTTTGTAAGGTGGTCTTATTTTAAAAGTTTTTCAAAGAAATAAGCAGGAAAATCATTTCATTGAATTTACTTGTATGAATTTCAGGAAGAAAATGATGCAACAGTTACTTCAAACAGTATATGTGCAATCAGTGACAAAGTTTGTGCACTTATTTAATTCGCTGCGTGTAAATGAAGCGGACGAATATATGTAGTTGTTCAGAAGGTTCAAAGATATATTTAACAATTTTTTGTTTTTTAGCTGTATCGTTCTTTTAATAGATAGATGATATATTCGTTGTGCTTCATATTCTAAAAAACAATTTTATTACATAAAACATTCGTGTCTAATTTTTAGTAATTCGATACTTTTCGGTCATTAAATATGCAGTTAAAAGATATAAAAAAATGGAAAGGTATCAAATTAAAAACACTTAGGGATGGTCAATTGACGGAACGAATTAAATGTCCCCATTTATTGTTATAATTTTTATTTGCGAACATAATTCTTTCGCACGCGTTTATTTCCAGTCACAATATAGGTCAACAAACACATAAAACGTGGATCCAGAATATCCTCTGCTCACGCGCTTGTCAAATAAAAAGAAACCAATACGCAATGATTAAAGCGGCGAAAGAATTGGTTCAAGATCGATTCATTAATAAAATTGATATATCTAATTTCAACATTATCCATATATATAATTATCAACGATTTATAATTTGTATTTTCTATCTAAAAAAAAATCATGCAAACGAAGAAATTTGTTTAAATGCTGTTTTATTTAAAAAAGAATCGATTTTCAGTGCCTGCCCTTCTGAATATTTTTTCCCAATTTTTTTTCTAATATTTTGTACATTAGTACTTTATTGATGTAATTAAATGTTTTCTCGTAGAAACTGTAAATAATTCACTTCGACGACAATATATCGCCACGGTCCAGTTATTAAGCAATAATTTAAAAAAAAAAAAGATATCAGCATCAGATTGATTGTGGGGTCAATACAACGTTGAACTGTTAACAGAAATAATTATACCTTTCGAAACTTCTAAAAAAAAACAGATATCGCACTCTAGGAATATTCGTAAAAATATTCGTACACGTTGCCCAGAAAAAAATTACGTATGCATGATCGGACAAGCTATTTGCAACGATTTTTGCATAAAAAAAATATTTCGACCAAGAAACATCCATTCTTGAATTCAAATTTATCCCGCATAGCTCTTAGAACGAGCGTCGAATGAATATTTAAAAACCATTTTTCGGAAAAGAAATCTAATCGCGAATTAATTTGCATATTAAGCGCGCGTAGATTGCAGGACGCAACATACGCGTCATTGGCCGTCTAGTGAACCGAGTTGCATCAACCGCACGAGTACATTACACCTTTTCAAATTACATCATACGCTTCATCTTTCCGTCATCAGAAGAAAGCGTAAACTTTACATTCTCCTCGTCTAATTTTAGCACCGATTAACCAGTTTAATATTAGAAAGCAAAACAGAGAAACTAATTTTATCCGTGATATGTGTCTATAGAAGGATCTGGAGCGGAGGACGTCTGAAGGTCACAGGATGTCCCGACGCGAGAAAAAAAATCAATCAAATTTCCCGCTTCCGCAATTTCCCGTTCAACGGACAATTTACAAATTCGAAATACGACACAGCGTGATTTAACTTAAACACTTACCCTTGTAGTTCTTTTCAGACATGATTTCTCCGTTGAGCGAACGACACCGAATAGTTTGACTATTTTAAACCGAGACGTTTAGAACACACTTTCGAACGCGGCTATACGACGCGATGCAAGTTTACCATCACCTGTTAATCACTGACCATGTTCACTTCGAGTCGCGTTAATTCGCCGAGCAAATCTAGTTCGTGGTAGCGAATCGAGATCGTAATAGCGAATCGAATTGTTCCGATTATCGAGTTCGAATCGAAGAGGCACGGATCGGAAATCCGTGAAAATCGTCGAGTTAAGACGAGAGCGTTAGGATTTGTACGACTGACTCTCGTCCGTGTGGCGTGCTACTCTGAAAGCGAGTGTGATGCTTCAGGTCCTCCGAGGTTTTCGAAGGAACACCGGGCGTGCGCTCCTTCTATAAATGCCGTATCGCCGCCCCAACGCAGACTCGAATTTACCGCCTCAAACACCTTTCGTGCATGGCATACCTCAAACTTACGCTAAATCCGAACATCGATTCCGAGAACCTTTTCCCCACGATTTCGAACGTTCACGGAAAGCACGTACGCCTGGTTATCGTAGAAAGGCGACGCTATGTCGCAACCAATTTTCGAACTTGACGATAAAAAATACTATTGTTTTATAGGAGGCATGTATTTGTTACGGAATTTTACGTTATCTTTTGTTTGTTACATAAATCGACGATGGATTAGTGCCATGCTGCGATAATGATGGGCAGTCAATGTAAATCTGTAAATCTGTAAATTCGTAACTCTTTAAATCTGTAAATTACTGAATTTGTAAGTTTTTAAACTTGTAAATTTCTAAATCTCAAAATTTGTAAATACCTAAATTTAAGAATTTGTAAATCTGTGAATTTGTAAATTTGTAAACTTGAAAATTTGTAAGCTTGTAAATCTGTAAATTTGTAAATCTGTAAATTCGTATATCTGTAAATTTGTAAATCTGTAAATTTCTAAATCTCAAAATTTGTAACTTTCCAAATTTTTTAATCCCTAAATTTAAAAATTTCTAAATCGGTAAATTTGTAAATCTGTAAATTTCTAAATCTGTAAATTTGTAAATTTTGTAAATCTCAAAATTTGTAAATTCCTAAATCTGTGAATTTGTAAATTTGTAAACTTGTAAACTTGTAAATCTCAAAATTTGAAAATTTCTAAACCTGTGAATTTGTAAATTTGTAAATTTGTAAATTTCCAAAATTGTGAATTAGTAACTTTGTAAATCCCTAAATTTGTAAATTTCTAAATCTGTAAATTAGTACATTTGTAAACTTGTAATCTTGTAAACTTGTAAACTTATAAATTTATAAACTTATAAACTTATAAACTTATAAACTTATAAAATTATAAACTTGTAAACTTATAAGTTTGATATGTCCTTAATTCGAAATTGTTAGATATTCTGCCCCTCAGCGGTATGAGTTATATTTTGGAACGTAGTGTATCCTGTCGATTTGAAATTTAAATGATTCCGAAAATCCCAGCCGTCAAAGTGTTGACACCGGGGCGCCCAAATCGATCAAAATGATAGATAGCAAATATCTTATCTTAAATTATAGGAGTTATTAAGACTCTTTTGCACACAGCTGAGTTCATATTTATATTTATAGCTTATTCTCTTTTTTCAAACACTTTCAATTTGACAATAATACGACCTTTGCGACATCGGGTGAAATTAATAATGATATGTTTTGACAGGAACACCCAGAAGGACTTGTGCAAATATAATTGCGCAAATAATATAAGGAATTTTTCCTCATAAGATTTTTAATCTATCAAGCGCACTTTGAAAATGTACCATCAGCGGCATCTAGTGATGACTGAAAAAACTAATTAGACAGAAAATTACTTTTTTTAAATGTATAAACTTTATGTTTAATTGGTTGCAATATAATATTCTATGATAATGAAACAACTTTTATAAACAACAATAACATAAATTACTTATATCATTGATACGGATAATTTCGATAATTTTACTGAAATATATACAGTTATACACAATGGTGTTCTAACATTTTAATTTTAATTTCTTGTACAATATTATTGCTTCGGTTATGTTGTTTTCTCAGAATATTTGATTTACGTTAAATTCTAAAGTATAGAAAAGGAATAATTTTCTGTCATTGAATTTTCTCTAATTTCTTCGACATAGCGCCAATAATACAGCTTCAAAATTGTGCAATTATTTAAAAATTAAAAAATATTTAAAAAATAGGGTACTATAATAGTAAAATCTATCTGATTGCTACATAAATGAATTTACTATAATGTATACTATACTCGTGTCGTTATCGGAAAAGAGGATAGTGAAGTTTAAATTAAAATTAAATTAATTCACTTAATTAATTCCGTTTTATTTACTTTCTCACGATGTTTCGTATTGAATTTTTTTTCTGTATAAAAGATATGTAATAATATCTTCTCCGATGCAGGACGCTTGTTGTGACAAAAGCATCCCAAAATAGTCGAAAAATATGAAGTTGCATTCGCAAGGAATGTGCTATGCAATTTACGTCAGTTCAATAAAAACTGCGGACCGATAGAACGTCACAAATATAGAACGATGACGTTCGTAAATTTTAATGTATAAAGAAGTCATATTCGGATTTTCCCTGTTGTAAATAACGTGGAAACATGAGCGTGGAATCGGAATCATGTGACAAACTCGAAGAAATCTACGCTTGGATCGAACAAATAACATTCTCTAGACCGAAGAAAAATTTAGCTCGAGATTTTTCTGACGGTGGTAAAGACTGAAAATTGCCGTATTATTATGCGATCTTTCAATTTTCGACGTACATTAAAGCTTTGTCCAATAAATTTTAGTTTTCATGGCAGAACTCTTAAAACGATATTATCCAAAATACGTGGACATACATAATTATATCCCGGGAAATAGCGTCGCAAAGAAGGTAGATAATTGGTGTACATTAAATCGCAAAGTATTTTCGAAACTTGACATTAAATTGGGAAAGGATTTAATTAATCAATTGGCTAATTCGCAACCCGGAGTAATCGAGAAAGTTTTAATTGATTTGCGAGCTAAAATTTTGAAAGATTGTAACACCGATAGAAGCTCTTTGTACTGTGAATATGACGAAAATGCAAAGAGTGGTAAGTGAAGTGTTACGGTAATTGTCGAAAAATGTTGAAAAACTATTTAAATCAGATATTACTATTTAAGAGGAAGTTAAGTCGGTGCTTAATCCTGATGAAATAGCAAATAAAACAGTTCCGCGTCATGTTTTCGTCCGCCTCAAACAAGAATTGGAAGATAAAAATGAAGTTATAAGTACTCTGCATCAAAAAATATCTCATCTGGAATCTTTGATAAAGCTCAAAGATCAAAGGATTTCAGACCTTACGACACAAATAGTAAAAACTGGAGATTCTACATTATCTGGAAGTACAACCAATTCATTCTACAAAGTTGCGAAATAAAGTGCACAAAAGTTTTTGTAGCGATATACTGTAAAAGTTTGTATTGATTTACCATAATTAAATTCATGTACTGGTACATACTGCATATTCTGTATCTATTAGAATCGAGTCTTTTGTCTTGCTGAGTTTCATATCACATTAGTCAAGTATTATCAATACAAAATGTAACAATATTTAATATAGAAAAGTTCTACTTTCTTGTACTTAATTTTTTAAATTTGTTAAATATAAATATAGATCTTATATTGGTGCTCTCATACTAGGTGGAGAGACCAAAATCACTCCATCACCACGTACAAAGAGCATGGAAATATTTCTCTTGGTAGTACGATAAACCTCTTCATAGGTTTCTTCGTCTATTTCTACCGTAGTTACAGTTTCTTCAGCTTCTCCTAATACCATATTTAAATGTTGATCATACGCCTGGAATACAAATTTTTAACATAATTGATGGATTCGAAAAATATGAAGCAGCTTAACAATTATATTCCAAAGATGTAAAAATGATATTTACATGCAATCTGCCACGTAACTCACGTTCATTTCTCATCTTAACATATATTCTTTCATCAAGACTTAATCTAATGAGATCTAATGGTTCTTTAACATTTATTGCGGGTACCTGAAACAAATTATGTGTAAGGTTATGATAGGTTAGATATACATTTAAAGCTACAAATCAGGCACTTATACCTGTTCCGTCTCATCAGCCATGGTACACTAAAATTCTTTGCTATTTATAAAACGTTTTCAATTGATTAGTAGCTTCAGGCTAAGGTTTTGCGCAACAATAAACACAACGTTTATTTGTCACACAATTAAAACATACCGCGGTATCATTCAGATAAACCGGTATTTCCTCCATTTTACTTTTCATTACACCGTACCACAGGTAAGTGGCGCCACATATTTCTTTAACATCCCATTCATTTTATTTAAAAAAATAGCTACATGAAAAATATTCTGTCATCTATTCTTGTAATACCGATGTATCAGATACGATTAAATATTTTGCCACCGTATTTCATTTAAGTGCGAATCGTTTGTACACGTATCAGATGATAATTTGAATCGACCATTTGTACCATATTTGTTAGCACGGTACAGTTTTTTACGTCTGCATACCGATTAAAAAATGTGGTGTCATCTAATTTAATTCTTAAAGAATGTACCGACTGTACATATCTCGAGGAAATAATTGTTAAATTTTATTTCTAGTCGTATGTCCGCTGGTGCGTTATAATAACGAGGGTGTAACAATTCGTAACTAAAAACGTGTATTTTCAACTTCCCGCGCAACGTTGCGGCGTTCGGCCGTATCGAATGTGCAGCGCTAGCGATCAACGATAAAAAATCAACGTAGCTCGAGGTATTGCTAGAGCGGACTAGCGTGAGAGAGCAGGCAACGCCATTTTCTCGATTCGCGGGTGAAGTCGGTGCGCAATCGTTTCGCGGCGTATTTTCGCGTTTCGTGCGTTACGACAACGATATTAAGGGCTGTAAGTCGGCCCTGGTGAATTGACCAGTGTTATGCAGAGACACACGGCCAGTTGTACGATGGATATAGCGAGTTTCGTGAGATCGAAGCGCTCCCGGGAGACGTGACGTCTTGTCAGTCGGCCTTTTCCCGTTTCCCCCTTCTCGGTGAGCTCCCGCAGGGATGGGTCGTGGACAGTTATCGTTCATGATAACGTAACAGGCACTGAAACCACCGTAATCGCGTGCGATTCTGAAATTCCTTGCCGATCGCGATCTCGCGTGCAAACGAAACTGTTCGTGGAAAAAACCGGGAGCCGTAGAATGATTTGTTCGGGCCAATGGGCGGAGGTTTAGGGCGGCACATGGCTGTTGGGGCGCCGGCTGTGCAGGGGGTGGTTTTCCCGACGCTAGCTCGAACCGACGAAAATCATTCTCCGTGACCAGTCCATGTATCGTTTATACTCTGTGCGTTACGTGTGTATCTCCCGATCGGGATCGTTTGTGAATCGTGGCCGGTCACGGTTCGAATAACAAGTTCACAGTGACAGTGGAAAGAGAAGTACTCCGTTATATGTCTCTGATTCTCTTGACGAAGACGAGGAGCTGGTTTTCGCCTATCGCGGATTACGCGTGTGCTGGCAATCTGTATCTCGTGCACGTTTAGGACAACGGAGACGATAATTCTCTGGGTAAATAACCCAGGAGCCGATCTTTGTGCCACAGAAGCGGAGACAACGTAACGGGTAACGTAACCTTCCTTTCACATTTTGCTTTTGTAAATCTTTCAACTCCGTGCGAACCGTTTAATTTCACCTACCTACCAACCAGTGATTTATCAATGGACCGTTAGCTCGTACGGAGCGTGTATGCGTCAGCATTATCGATTTACGGTTGTTGACATATTTCGCTCCTCTTTTCGTTTTCTTTCTAGAAACACGTTGCAATTACTTTTATACTTTATTCAAGTTACAATGAACGTAATGACTGCAATCGTACTCCGAACACAAGGGAGACTTCAAAGTACTTTGGTCCCTTTTGCGTAGAATGTATAATTAAGTTTCTCATTCGTTTTACTGTGTACTCTGTGCCAGTTTTATTACTGTATTTTTAAAATTTATGAGGTTGTCATAAATTTTGTAAATTGGTGTTGACTAATTGATTTAAATTCATATCAATTGTGTTGTTATTTGATAGTGTGCAACTTTCAGAAAGACTCCTCTAACATATGAGGTTGGTACTATACATAACCTAATACATATTATTGAATAGGTTTATTCGTTCTTTAAATGTCTTTGGTATAATGTGACTTATAATGTTAAGAATGTAGTCAAATGAATTCTTATTTACACGCTTTCTTCGAAAGGTTACGATGATATTTCAATGTTTCTTGTTAGGTTAGGTACAGGTATTACCAACCTTGTGTTTTAAAGAGCATTCTTAACATAATGAAAGGTAATTTGAAAATATGTATATTTTTCTCCTATGTTTCAATATTTTATGCAAAAATGTCGTGAGAAGCCTTTAATTAAAATTAAATTTATTGACTAATTTATTGAATAATTTCATTACATCTGCAAGACGTTTAACTTTGTTCTATAGAAACTATGAGGATATAAGTACTGTGAGACTATAAAGACTATAATTTTATGTATCCGACTGATTAACGATACAGTTTACGCAGGTATAAATAATTGTTATGCTTTTAAGGATGCTTTAACCGCACGAAAATCGAAAGATAAATTATATTTATCCTACGGGGATAAATTTTCTCCGATCTTACGTTGTACGGCGGTGATTAAAATTTGCCATGACATTCATGCGCCAATTAACTTCGAACGGCCTTTCGACCTTGCTGACATTTTAAACGTTTTCTGCCCTCCGAGAAATCCGATAGCCAATTTCTCCCTTACTTTCAACGGTTACCACGCTAATCTTGGATCATCTTTTTCCGATAGGTCTTCACATGCGTGTCACCGCGTTGTCATTCCGCAAATTCATCTCGTTCATGCGTGTTAAAGCCGCGTTCACACTGCGTTGCGTTTCACCACATTTAACACTAGAACTGCCAACCAGTCAAATTGACCAGTTTCGGGTTTAGCATTTTTTATTACAAAATTTGGCTATGTACACTTGAAATTATTTCGGTATTATACAAATCAGTGGATTCATTTTTAATTATTTGATTAACGAAATTGAACTTATCTTTTGTTCTTAAATTTCGTACAAGGTTACAAATTTTTTCTCCTTTATAATTTTTGTGCCACGTCGAAGTAGTTAGCCTCTTTACAAAGTAACTTAATTTTAATCAAACTGCAATTGACTATTACTATTGGTGCAATGTGTGAGAGGCTAGGTTATTCTTTTTCCCTGCTGTTATTATTCTGTACATATATTTAACATAATATGGTAATAATTTTATTATCGATACAAGCTACGATAAGGCATAGAACGGAAAAATAGAAGTCAGTAGGCCAGTCAGACGAGTGTTTGTAGTTCAGAAGGTTAAAGCTTGCAACCTGAAATTAGGTACAATACTAAGTCCGTACTGCTAGCGTGACACAAAAAGCCATTCTTTGCACAGTTCTTGCGAACATAATTTATCGTTCGCAGGTTGCGATTTCTTTCCTTGGCAATTAACGTGACAAAGCTACAGAATCACGCAATTAGCATTGTAATTAACAGCAATTTACACGTTGCAAATTTTCGAGGTAGATCGTTGTTTTTGTTGAATATTTTCCACGACATTGCTCGACAAATTCCACGTGCCATTTTGTTTCTATTTATGATACAGCTCTGTATAGCGAGTATTCGATTAACTGGCTTAATTGGAACCGTGGCAAGACGGTTCAATCGAAACTCATTAGATAGTCGAGACTAAAAACAGACTACACGATCTATGTTTGCTTATGAAATATAAATTTCACAGATTTCCATAAATAATTATGCCACATTGTTTTTTTATGAATTCACGATATATGTGAATTATGCACCTTAGCAATTTTCTGAATGAAATATTCATGTATAGAAATTGCAAACACATAATTAGTACTTTTATCTGTTGCAAAGAGGAAAGTCATGTTTAATGCGCAGTGGCTGTAATTTGATCACACACCGTAAAATAACAGAACAAAGGAATTTCACCAAGGCGATTGGTATTCCTATGATGATATAACGTTTACTTTCTATCACTCGGTCAGATGAACCATCGCTATGCGATTCTGCACGCTCACGATTTATAATTAGAAAATAATTAACCTTTCGAATCGATTCGTCCAAGCCTGTTTTCAATCGTCGTTTTGTTGTCGCACGAATTCATAAGACTCGAAGGTATAATTACTCGACGGGGAGCAGCAACGTGTATATTTTCGGTAAAGTTTAAAATAGTTTGTTAAAAAAAGGAAAAAAATCGAGTCATTTAATGCTACATATTGGGTTGTCCAATATAACTTTTAACTCTTCAATTTAAAAGCATAAAACTTTAATACGGTTTCGCGGAGATAAATAAATGCGTCGTAAAATAGCACTTAAACCGTGCCAGTTTGAAGCTTAAAATTCGTTGAAAGGCCGTATACACGCTCTTCATTATCGTTGATGACTGATCTCGGAATATGTAAAGTGCGACGAGATTTGGGAACATGGAAATACATAGTGGCATTTATGTCATAACAGTTTCGAGTTTAAGGGTTCTTTTGATATTGAATCGGGTTAAAAAAGGATTCTTTAATTTCGGAATTTGAGGATTTGCAAAATTTTAGATTTGGGTATTGGGCAACTTGCTGATTTGGAAAGTTGAGTTTTTACGAATTCGGGAATTTGGGGAATTTCGAGATCTGAAAATTTTTGGATTTAGGGAATTTGGTGTTTGTAAAGTTGAAAATTTGGGGATTAGAGGATTTGGGAAAATTTGGGGAATTTGGGATTTGGAAATTTGGGGATTAGGGGATTTGGGAAAATTTGGGGAATTTAGGATTTGGAAGTTTGGGGAATTCGGGATTTGGAAATTTGAAAATTTGGTATTTGGAAGTTTGGGGAATTCGGGGTTTGGAAATTTGGAGAATTTGGAGATTTGAAAATTTGGGGATTAGGAAATTTGGGAAAATTTGAGATTTGAAAATTTGGGGAATTTGGGATTTGGAAGTTTGGGGAATTCGGGGTTTGAAAATTTGGAGATTAGGGGATTTGGGAAAATTTGAAATCTGAAAATTTGGGGAATTTGGAAGTTTGTGGATTTTTGGAATCTGGTGATTCGAAAGTTTGGGAAATTGGGGGTTTGGAAACTTGAAACTTTGAGAATTTGGGAATTTGTGAAAATTTGAAATTTGGAGATTTTGGAGAATTTGAATATTTGAAAATTTCGGGATTAGGGGATTTGGGGAATTTGTAGATTCGAAAATTTCGGAATTATCGGATTTGGGGTTTGGAGATATGAAAAATTTCAAATTTGAAAACTTAAAAAGCTAAAATCTTGAGAGTTTAAAAATTGAAAGAGTGAAAAGTACAAAACCTGAAAATTACAAATCCGAGAGTTTGAGAATTCGCAAACTTCAATTTCGCGAACATATAATTTTCGAAATGAAGGTCTCACTGCAGCCGAGTGTACCGAGACAAGCGTTACGACGAAGCATAGTAATTGAAACACGCATGAGCGATCGCTGGTGGAATTCGCGGTGGTTTGCTACTTTCTATTTTTCGAGAAAACAGAACCAAGTGGTTGCGCGGTATTGTCAGAATCGCATTCAGCGCAGATCCAACATTTTCTCGTTTCTTGCGCTTGTTCTTGTTTCATTTCGCTGTTGTGTTCTTGTTCTGTCGCGTTCAATGCGTACGCTCGAATTTCTTCGCGACGATCCGGTGTCACACTAGCCCGACAACTTTTTCATTCAACCACCACGATTTTCGAGTTGCACACCGTGTGCTCCTCCGCTTTTGATATCCGAATGTACACAACTCGTATAAAGATTATTGTCTCGAAACATTAACTGTTACTGTATGAGTAGGCGTGTTTAGTATAACACGTGGTAGTAACGGTTATTAACACGAGTACGTTTTATGAAAGTATAGTAATATCACACGATACAGATACTGGTGTTATGAAAGACACTATGGTTTATTTTTCAGGGCAAAAATAAATAAATAATTCTGGGCAAACATTTTTAAATCCATGAATTACTAAATTATAAAATTATATTTCTACATTTTCTAATTTTTACATTCGTAAAGTTGCGAATTGCCAAATTTCTACATTTTCAAATTGTCAAGCCCTAAAATTCCCAAATTTCTGAATTTGAAAATTCCGAATTTTTAAATCTTTATATCTTCGAATTTTCATATTTTCATATCTTGGAATTTCCAAACTTTTAAGTTTTCTAATTTCCAAATTTTCAAGTCTCCCAATTTGTAAACTTTCGGGTCTGAAATTTTGTAATTTTCATATCTCCAAATTTCCGAGCACCCAAATCCTCGAATCCTCAAATTTTCACATCTCTAAATTCCGAAATCCTCAAATTCGCTAAATCACAAATTCTCGAATTTCAAACTCTCCAAATCGCCAAATTTCCGTATCTCAAAATGTTGCATTCCTCAAGTTTCTAAATCCTCGGATCGTCCAAATATAAGCTAGCAACTTTCTAACCTTCATAAATCCAACCTTAGCGCATAATAACAAAGTTAGAAATTTTGCACCAAATTAAATTGACACGGATAAAACGATCCGGTTGCTCGGCATTTCACGAAAGGGAAAAGTGGCGATAAATTGGCCGTCAGTTTACTCCCATTGGCGATCCTTGTCCGAGTGGCATTGAAACCAATTTTGATATCAAAGCAAGTGCCTCACGGCATGGAAGAAAATTGCACCTCTATTTCCTTCTACGAGCCAGTATTACGCGATTATCCGTGGTTAGTCATCACGGATATATAGTCGATCAGGATCTTTCATAATAGTCAGAAAGTTGCTTCTGTACTTTGCTAATTTCAATATCTTTGACCAATAAAGGTAATTACCCTTCAATCTTCTATCCGGTGCTCCTTACCATGTTCCTAATTTCTAATTCAATGTCGCTAAAATTCACTATTTTTATTTAACACCGTTCTGAATCTTTACACGTTATTTTCGTACGAATATATTATTTTGGCACGTACCTAATAAAATTATATATGTACATATATTTATGTTGCATATGCACTGATAGTATTTGTACATTTTAATTCCATCAAACTTGTTAGTTGAAAGAATTTTATTTAGATATTAAAGGATATTATAATCACAGAAGAATATAAGTGAAAATAAAGTAATAATAACGTAATAGTGACCGGAGTGTACGACAGGTCCACGCACGTGTTTACACTCTGCCATATTGAACAAAGAATGTCGATCGAGCATTCTAGATCTTACTTCCGCTTATACCAGAGTAGGATGTAGATGTCGCGAATGTCATTCGAAACATATCGACAAACTGTTATGATAGTCGTAGCAATTGTTATTTAATAAATAATCATAGTTTCAGATTTTAATAATTATATATGTTTGTACTTCAATAATTATACATATATATTTGTACATTAATAATAGTATGTGTCGATAAATTTATACACTAATTTATAAAAATTGTTCCAGTCTATCTATTAGCACCTTTGATCAAATAATTAATCAATGAAGGACTTCTATTTAATCAAGTGAATGTATCAATTTATTCAGTTATTATTAAAATAATGACACTGTTTCATACACTGTTTTATATAATTTTACTAAATTGTACTGTACTTAATTAATCTTTATAACCTAAAATAATAATCTGATTATAATTTCATAATATAATACAATATTTTATCCATTATATGATTATATAATTTATTTTATCCATGCATTATATGATTATATACTATATTTTATCTATGCATTACATGAATATATAATACATTTATATATATACGAATATATAATACATCGCAATTGTACTTCACGCACCGACGCAGAAAATTTCATAAACTGGCAGCAGTAACGGAATACAGAGCGTTCTCTATTCGATAGAAAAGAAAGTTTCGAAGTAGCATAACGTATAGCGGGATTATTTTTAATGATATCCCGGTCCATGTTTAAACGGAGCTTTATAAATGGTCCGGAGCAAAGGCTATTTACAACGATCAGCTTATTGCATGATCAGCTCGTTGATTCCGTTAATCTGCGCCTCGCTGTTGCAGCTGCAACCACGCCGTTGAAAGTCGCCGCGAACGATGAAAAGTGCATACCCGTTTACAAGAAAATAGTCGAGCAATTCGTAATGAAGCGAGGGCAGCGTTCTCGCTTTCAATTTTATTGGTACTTGACGTGGCGAGCGCTCGACGTTAATTACACACGAGAGGGATTAATTTAGATGGTATCGCGTTGCCGACGCTGATTCCACTTCCAGTTCTAAACTAGACCGAACGATCGGCAAATGCGTTGATCTGCCATTATTATAAACAATTTTATCGTTTAAATTGCGAATAAAACGGGCATGTTTATGAGTCGGGGATAAAGTATTTATTGGAATCAATTTTCCTCTTGAATAAGAACTCGTTCGAGTAATTAATGTAATATATTTATTACTTGGTGTTATATGCAAATGTTCGAAAATAAGGTACAATTGAATATTTACAACCTTGTTGTAAAATGTTTTAATTTATTTATTTTTGTTATTTTCAATATTTTCTGGTAATTTTCTTATTAGTCATTACTTTTTTTTTTTAATAGAAATTAATGTTTTTCAATATTTTTCTGGTAAAGAATTTTTTTTATAAGGTCTATGAATTTGAGGAAGCAATTATTCTTGGATTTTCTGTGTCTTTACTTTATGGCGACAGATCATTGAAAACAATACTGAACTTCGCGACGCGGTTCTCGGTTTGTGCCGCGTAATTAAAAATTCTGCATAGTCGATTTAACTCGATGGTTTGCAGTTGTATCGCAGCCGTTTTGAATTAATCGAAAGCGCTTCGTCTGTGTTCCGATTAGATTTCTGTCAATTTTTCGATACGTTTGTGCGCAACAGAAATGTGGTTGCAGTTGTTGCAACGGGCGTTTGATTATTTTGTTATGGTGAAACAAATTGAAATGAAAAATCGAAAATGGCACGAATTGGGTAGAATGGAACAATTGAAAAATGAAAGTATTAAAAACGAGGAGATTGGAAAACTTGAAGAATTGAAGGAGATGAAGAATTGGAAAGTTAAAACTGGGAGAATTGAAAAAGGGATGAATGGAGAAATTGAAATTTGAAAAGTTTGAAGAATTGAAATACTGAAAAACGGAATAATGGATAAATTGACATTTATGAAGTTGGTAGAATGGGGGAATTGAAAAAGTGGAAGCATTAAGAAATTGAAATTTGTAAAAATGGGAAAATTGAAGACGGGACGGATGGGAGAGTTGAAAAATTGAAAACTCGAAGAATGAGAGAATTGGAAAATTGATAACACGAAGAATGGGAGACTTGAAAAACGGAAGACTCGAAGAATGGAAGAATTGAAAAATTGAAAACTGGTAAAATGGGAGAATTAAAAAATTGAAAACTCGAAAAATAGAAGAATTGAAAAATGGAAGACCGGGCGAATGGTAAAATGGTAGAATTGAAAAATTGAAAACGGGTATAGCGGGAGAATCGAAAAATTGAAAACTGGTAGAATGTAAGTATTGAAAAATTGACAACTCGAAGATTGAGAGAATTGCAAAATATAAGACTGGGCGAATGGTAGAACGGTAAAATTGAAAAATCGAAAACTGGAAGAATGATAGAATCGAAAAATCGTAAAATAAAAACTTGAAACAAAGGATAAATGAAAAAGACAGAAGAATTCAAAAGAACCTAAATCCCAAATACGAGCCGTCGAAAATCAAGGTGAACTTACAATTTAAAAACCCTCTATCTAGAACCGAATCGATAGCGAACAACCGATATAAATCAGCAGTAAACGCGTTCCCGGTGTTTCGTATTCGCGCAACTCGATTAATTGCATCCTCTTAAATGTCATCGGGTATAAAAACCCGTTTCACCCGCAATCACCGGTATCCTTCAGCGGCTCTCGACAGCGAGAGACACTCTCTTCAGCGTTCTGTTCAATGCGCACGAGCAAAAGGTGTTCCAGCTCTTCTCGTACGACAATTTCAACGAACCGTCTTCCATTTAAACGTCCTCCATTTAACCGTCCGCCAACGAGATCCGCGTTTCGCGCGTAATCACGGTGATTCTTCGCTCGCGTATTCGCCTAACGCGGTCGGATCGATGGTAAAACGCGAGCAATATCCCGAGTTGACGACCGACGAGGGGCGTCGAAAAGCGGGACATGGAAAATGGATTAAAAAAGGGGAAAAACAGGGAAACGCGAACAACGGAACAGCCAGATGTTAGGGGATTGTTTCGCGTTCGGATTGCACAATTTTTATTCTCTCGCGTCGCGGTGAAAATCCTGTTTAACACTAGATTCACGGAACTCGTCAAAATGACGGATCTTAGATTTCTTATTTCGCATTACAAAAATTATTAAGAAATTTTTGTGAAAATGTATGATAACCTTGAAATAAAGAATCTTTCTATAAATTGATATACATATGTATTATTCATTGTTTACTTCTTTTCATAGTTCATTTTCAATTTAGACTTGAGTGGTCACTGAATTTCCCTAAATCTAGTGTTAACGTTGTGGGCTTACGTTAAACGGCGATATAGGTAGAGGAACGTCGATGATAGTTACACGATATAATCGAATAATTTTTGTGACGTTCTACTGTTAAATTTGTATTGGATGGTTGTTAAATTAATATTGGCTAGATGTCCATTAATTTTATCGAGTTTCATTAAAGTTATATTTCTATCCAATCATGTATATGATTTACATCGTTTGATGAAATTGATTATCATCATAGATATTCGTCTTTATGATTTGATAATTTTATTCGTTTAATATCGACATTAAAAAAGAATAAATTATTTCTTGATACTAAATATGTATTTTAATATCAATGTTAAGAATATTTGACAATGTCAAATATTTTTTTAGTATCGATATTAAAAAAAAATTATGTTTTGCGGTACAAAAAATTGTTTTCTTCAATATCAATATTACAAAGGAATTTAATATTTGTTAATATCAAATATCAATGTTAATCATTTGTACTCGAAGATATTCTTATTGATAGCAGATAACAACTCTAAAACTTGTTGTTTGAAAGTTTTAATGAATTGTCTTGAAGTTATTATCTTCCTATTAGTAATTGCCGCTATTAGTTGCATCATTATGTGTATATGTCATACATGCAACACTACAGATTTAAAAAAAAAATACCTGTTCTAAATTGATGCACTAAACAAAGTGGTGAGTGTGAGTCATCTTTCGTGTGCAAAGGGTTAATATAGATATTTTATTATGGTTGGTAAAAAAGATTTCAATGCGGAACAAGATGAAATATACAGTAGTAAAAAGATGGGTATCAAGAAAGAAGGGAAAGAAAAGTACAGAAGGCGGTGAGAGCGAAAAGAGATTAATACGAATAAAAAGAAGATGTTAAAACCTTGAATAAAAATTCTGAGGGTACATTTGAAGGAAACATGCAATTACAGGAAGAGAAGAAGAGGAAAAAGGGATAGAAAGTTGGCGTCCAGTCAGGTCAATGCGAAAGTGTCATGCAATAACATTCGATCGATGATACCCCGATCATACTGAGGTAGATTACAAGAACCGATGTCAGTGCCGCGATTGCAGTAACATGTTAAGCACCAAGCAAACGCGTACACGTGAGTCTACATGAATACGATTCAGGTCATTGGCAGTAGCATATTAACCCTTTCGCCGCGGGAGAATTTCAACGTAAAATGGTAATTTCCAACCAGTAAATTTGCAACCGTGACACACATCTCGGAGTTAATTAGCGCGATAATTATTCGTTCTCGAGAGATCGTAGTTTTATTTTACGTACATTCCAAGTACCGTGATTCGGTATTACATATTTTTACGTATTGGCGTTCCGATTTGTAAAATTACAAATTCTTATATTTTGTCATTTTTTAACTGTGAAATTTAGGAATTTTTTACATTTTCAAATTTCTGAATTTTTGAATTTACAAATTAAAATTCCGAAGTTTGCGAGTCATCAATTTTTGAACTTTCGAATTTACAAATTTCTAAATTTTCCACTCTCGAAATCTCCGCATCGAAAAATTTCCATATTAGCAAATTCCCTAATTCTCAAATTTTCAACTTTCCAAATCACCAAATCCGCAAATTCCCCAAATTCCAAACTTCCAAATCCCATATTTCTAAATTCCAAATTTTCGGATCGCCAATTCTCAAAAATCCAAATATCAAATTTCCAAATCCTCCATTTCAAATTTTCCAAATCTGTCAATTTCCCAAATCCCGAATTTGCAAATTTCACATGTTCGGATTTCCAATTTCCAAGCATCCAAATCCGAAATTCCCCAAATTCCCTAGTTCTCAATTTTCAACTCTCCAAATCACCAAGTCGGAAATTTTGCAAATCTGAAAATTCCCCAATTCCCAATTTTCAACTTTCCAAATCACCAAATCTGAAATTTTCCAATTTTCGAAATTCCCCAAATCCCAAATTCCTAAATGCGAAATTTCTAAATTCCCTATTTCTGACCACCCGAACATTCAAATTCTCCACTTCCAAAGTCCCAAATTCCAAAATTTGCAATTTTCAAATGCCCATTCCCAAATTTCAAAATTTTTAAATCTCCATTTCTAAATTTCTAAATTTTCAAATCTACAACTTCCCAAATTTTCGAATCCTCCACCATCGAATTCCCCGAATCGGCTTAACACCAGCGCCACGCCCAATCTCCTAAATCGAGATAATTTCTCACCGTCGCCCCATTATCCGCGGCCTCGTCCTTCCGCGAGACAATCGAGCACATTTCTCTGTCCGTAATCGGAAGTTCGAAACGTCTCGGAAATCTCGGGAGGAGCCTTTTGTTCCTCGCAAAACGTCACCGGGGGTCACTGACTCTCCGACCCGTACAAAATTAAACCCTGTCCACGATATTTGCCTCAGAATTCGACTCCGAGAGCGTCTCATCTTCGCGGATGCGAATTTCCTTAGCCGGCTAATTACCGCGGAGGTGGAGGTTTATCGAAGTCGACCGGTCGTTCGCGAGTAACTCGATCAACGTCAAGGTGTCCACCCACGACGCCGAGTCTACGACCAGTCTAACCGCTTATCGACATTTGTAAGTGCACCTTGAACGGGTTGCGCGACGACTTTATCCGTCGTGGTGATTCAGCACCGGCATTTATCGATAAATTATCGTCGCACGCCTCTATTCCTCCGCCAAAATCGGAAAATCGTGGGATGAGTGCGCGGCCACGACGATAACGATAAACTCGTTATCGCGAATATTCCGTTGAATACTACGCCCTACAAGTTTCATACCAGGGAATATTACCCCCATTTTGTTATGGGGAGAAAAGAAAGTATCGAAGTAGAATGACTTATCACAGGATTGTTTTTAATCCATTTGCTACTGGGATCCGAATGCATGCTTACTTCAGAACTGAAAATAAAGTAGAAAAATAAATAAATAAATATTGCAGCATCGCCTAACATATACAACCATTCGTTAGCTCAATAAAACATGACAGACATTTTGACAAAAGGACGGCGATAAAATTTTGTAATAAAAAATTCCAAACCCGAAACCAGTCATTTTAACTGGTTGGTAGTTCTAGTGTGAATTTATATTACAATGTATCGTTTATTTTATTTTTATTTTCTCTTTTAAATTGTGTTGTGTTTTTTCAAGTATGTAAATCGTTTTATATATTAAAATACGTTATTTAGTTTATAACCAGGTACTTCAGTTTGTTCACCCACAGCAGCGCACCAATCCTCACTACATACATCTTTTTGAAGAGAACATTTCTTTTTCTCTTCAGCTACTGCTGTCTCTCAAAGAGTCCACAACCAGATCAATGTATTTAAAGTCCGTTGTCTGTTTATGAGGTGTTACCTTTTTTCTTAAGTGCTAAGTAAAAGTTCTTGTTTTAACACTAGAACTACCAACCAGTCAAAATGATTGGTTTCAGGTTTGGCATTTTTTATTACAAAATTTGATTGCCGTCTTTTTGTCAAAATGTCTGTCATGTTTTATTGAGTTAATGGATGGTTGTATATGTTAGGTGATGCTGCAGTATTTATTTATTTATTTTTCTACTTTATTTTCAGTGTTGAAGTAAGCATGCATTTAATACCGGTACTTCTGGTGTTAATGAAGCAGAGAATTCATTCTCATCGGTTGTTTAGTAATTTTTGCTATTCAAGTGGATTCACTGATTCCACGCCCTAACTCGTGAGTCATTAAGTTGAATGCCAGGACAGAAATACAATTTTTCGTGCAGAAAAACAGACAACGGAGAGATTTTTAACGATGATGGTTCGCGGCGAGCGTGGAAATTAGTTCGGGTGTTATTTATTAGATTTGCGTGCGCTCAGGAGATTCATAAAGCTTAATTGCGATTGTGGGTCTTCGGCATAACCCAGACACGGGTTTAGGTGCAACCGTACAAGAATACTTGTTAGGAAATACCGGTCACGGGTTGGAAGCCTCTATTAATGTAATAACGCGATAATGAACCTCGTTTCAGTTTATATTAATTCTCGAATACGTGCACTTAACACTTTGCACTCGAGAGTATTTATACTGTTGGTAAATAGCAACTGCAAAATTTTCTAATTGAAAAAGTTTGATGAATTTTTTTGCTTATCATTATTCTTATTATTAATGATTATTACTTTTTTGTTATTATTTTTGCATTATTAATTATCAGTATTGCCTGTTCCACTGTGTTCAAACATCACGTGTATAATTCTACAAATTTAGTTACAAGTTATTCATTTTAAATTGTGCTTCTTAAAATATAAAAGTCAATTAAAAGTATTCAATAAAAATTAGAGAAATGTAAAAGTAACCGAATTAAAATTGATGATACTTTATTAAAACGTTTTCATTGAATTTCATTAAAGTTCATGAAATTTCAAACGGTTTCTTCATATTTCATTAACATTTATGAAATTTATTACAATTAGTGAAATTTTATTGAAACGATTTCACAAAGTTAACGATACATTTATTGCTTTTTAAAATTTGACGAACTTTTCTTTCCAGTACTCTATTGAACAATAGTTTATCTAATCAGACGATACACCCACGTAGTTTATAAAATAATGAACCGCCTTCTAAAGTTATTACAACTCGATAAAGTAACGCGTTATTGGAAACCTATAAAGCACGCGGAGGTATAGTGAATGTAAAAATAGCATGAATCACGTATAACATTTCCAACATACAGCGTGCTTAGAATCAGTCATTGTTTGCTTTGACTGACAATCAAACGATTTGTACAAGGAATTTTTATGGGGCTCTTGTCTTGCCATGTTCTTCGAACTTCAAGCTTTAAATTGGTCTATCGTAAGTGCCATTTCATCAAACTTTTATGTCATCAATTCGAATAAGAATTTAATTCCATGCCATCAATTTACATCAAACTCAATATTGTCTCAAATAAGTAACTGCTCGCTATAACTGGCTGTCGGCCATTTTGTATTGAGGAAGTTAATGGAGCGTTTAGGTAGAAACTTTATTCGAACTTCAAGCTTTAAATTGGTCTATCGTAAGTGCCATTTCATCAAACTTTTATGTCATCAATTCGAATAAGAATTTAATTCCATGCCATCAATTTACATCAAACTCAATATTGTCTCAAATAAGTAACTGCTCGCTATAACTGGCTGTCGGCCATTTTGTATTGAGGAAGTTAATGGAGCGTTTAGGTAGAAACTTTATTCGAACTTCAAGCTTTAAATTGGTCTATCGTAAGTGCCATTTCATCAAACTTTTATGTCATCAATTCGAATAAGAATTTAATTCCATGCCATCAATTTACATCAAACTCAATATTGTCTCAAATAGGTCATTGCTTGATATAACTGGTTGTCGGCCATTTTGTATTGAGAAAGTTAATGGAGTATAATATAAATAAGTATCAGTGTTAATACAAATTCCTCATATGTATGAACTCTACCGAATGCACCCATAAATCGCAAAGTCCCCAAATAGTTAAGTCCCTCGAAATCCCAGAGGATGAGCAAGCAGGAAGTCTACTGGTGCGTTGATTAGCATACTTTTCCCTGGGTAGTGTTATTTGCTCCGGACTGTGTACACGTTCACGGTGCTACCATGATACACGAGGAACTAGTCCAACCGGAGCATCCCGCGAGGTCGATGTCTCCGCATTCACCATGACGAATGTTACCCGATACCTTGCTCCGTTCTCTGGATTCTTCGCCGTTTCGTTCGTACCTTGAGGCGTCCTCATCTTTCATGGACCACCTCCCGTTTCGACTCTTTGACGTTTTCAAACCACTCTGCTGAATATACACGGTGTCTCGATATTACGAACGCTGCAGTTTATTCGAGTCCAGCAATTTATCCAAGTCGAAGTCGAGCCTTTTCAACAACTGCTTCGGAACATTGTCAATTATTATTTTATCTCGTTGAAACTTTCAATCGGTATTGGTGAATAACAATTGTCGTTCGTTTTTTGGACAAACGTCGTTCGTCTTTGGTTAGAACAGCTTTTATGGTAAATTCTTTTATGGCAAATGTTCAATGAACCGATACTGGCTATTGTTTAATTACAGGGCGTTTCATATTTACGTGTTTGTATATTTACAATGCAGTATACCGCGGATTCAGGTAATACGTTCGCAAATGAACGTAAGAAGAGGTTAGGCTAATCTTTACAGAGAATTGCATTGTATATTTCGAATGAAATATACAAGCAGTTTTATATAGAACGTTCATAAAAGAACGTAACGATAGGTTAGGTTAGATCAGTCTGTACAGAGAGTTTCATTATGTACTTAAAATGAAATATAGTGCACTTTCATTTAACATGTTCATAAAAGAACGTTAAGATAGGTTAGGTTAGATCAGTCTGTACAGAGAGTTTCATTATATACTTAAAATGAAATATAGTGCAATTTTATTAAAGCACGTTCGTAAAAGAACCTGTCGTTGAGGTTAGGTTAAATTAGTCATAGGCGTAGACTCGAAGTCGAAATTGAACACGATTCGATGATCATAAAGCAACAAACAGTAATTCGAGAATAATGAACCGGTTGTCTAACAAAATAACGCGAAAGTATATAAGCTGTCTAGGAGTGTGTATATTTAACCAGATCTGGCCGAGTAAATAGTCTGTCCTGCTTTTAACGTTGTCAGGTAACCTGTCGTCGCCAACGCATTACCACCGAGGTGTCCAAATAGAAGATCGTACACCACATATACCGGGGAAGATCGATAAACATGTTTAAAAGCTTCGTCTCTATGCAGCGACCAAGTCGCTGTGTATATGTCGTTATTTCTGTCGCACGGTTCAAACGGAACACTGATATCGTTTTTACGGTCTAACCTTATCAAATAACGTCTGCATAACCGACAAAAAGTAGGTATGTATGTATGTATACTTCAACATGAGTCGGAGTATACGTACAATAAGTGACGCTTTTAAATAATAGAGAATCGATACGAGCGTCGTTCGAGGTGATGCGTGTATTGAAATTTAGAGAACGTAGACATTTTGGGGTTAGCGTTTTTGATAGTGTGGTTTTGGAATTTTGAAAAACTGGGAATCTGAGTATTTTTAAATGTGTGAATATTCTGGAAATCTGGGAATTTGGAGATATGGGGGATTGGAAGTTGGTGAATTTGGGGCAATGAAAATTAGGGAATTTGGGGATTTCGAGGTTGGTAATTTGGGAATTTAAGGAATTGGTATTGGCGAATTTGGGAGTTGGGAAATATTGAATTAGAAAATTTTGGGATTTGGGAGATTGATAATTGATGAATTTGGGAATTCGGAAGATTGGTAATTGGTGAACTTGGAGATTTGTGAGATTGGTAATAGGCGAATTTGGGGATTTGTGAGATTGGTAATAGGCGAATTTGGGAATTTGGAAATTAGCAAATTTAGGGCTTGGGGATTTGAGAAATTGGAAATTAGAGGATTTGGGGATTTTGGAGATTGGTAATTGATGAATTTAGGAATTTGGGAAATTGGAAAATTGGAAATTAGAGAATTTGGGGACTTGGAAGATTAGTAATTGGTAAATTTGGGGATTTGAGAAATCGGAAAGTTGAGAATTTGGGGATTTGCGAAATTGGTAATTAGTGAATTTGGGAATTTGAAATATTGGAAATTGGTGAATTTGGGAATTTAGGAAATTGGTGAATTTGGGAATTTAGGAAATTAGAGAATATTGATGATCGGAAATTGGAAATTGGGAATGTGGAAAATTGAAAATTTGAGTAATTGGAGATTTGGGAGATTAGAAATTTTGCTAATTTATATTTCGAAAATTGGCAATTTAGGAACTACAAGATTTTCAAATTTACAACTTGGAAACTTGGAAATTTGAAAATCTACAGAACTCAAAAAAATTTGTGGACTGAAAAGTTAAAAGATTTGCAAATAGCAAAAGCTGGAATTCTAAGAATGATCCAGTTCATGTACGCGTACGTGTGTAAAGGCGGTGTACATCGCAGCGGCGGGTACACGCGGTCTAACAAGTCCACGACAAATTTAATCCTCTCGGGAGAACAGCCGACTGGTCCGCCGCGTGTTCCGACATGTAACGCATGAAAACAGCGAGACCTCGTTTTCGTCGCGGGATTCGTGGCCGGTCGTTGGCCGACGAAAAACATCATCGACGAGAAACGGAGAACGTCAGATGCCGGTATTCGGAGCTCGTTCACCAACTATCTATATAGTAGACCATTGTGGTGAAAATATTGCTGTGCCGGAATTCGTGGCTGGATCTTTCACAGAGCGATTGTTCTATGCGGCTCGTCAGCTAGTATTCTCTCCCTAAGGGCACGTTTTCACGCGACGATAAATAGCGACTTTACTCGTCACGGAAAATGTCACTTCTATACTGGCGAAAACTGTTCCATCGTTGCTATATGTTCAAAAAGATGTTTAAAAGACGAGTATGCTGTCACAATTCAGAGTAAAGCTTGTACTTCCACTTCTGTTGCAGTGATACAAGCTTAACATGTTCGGTACCAATAGTGTTATAAAACACCTGTCCAAATTTCCACGTGGTCGCTGTTTTAATATTTATTAACGCTAAAATTATTAGCATTAAAATGTTGAATAATAAATGAACAATGAAATATACATAAACACATATTAATATACACATTAATCCTTTCCACTCGAAAGGTGATTCATGCTCTTTGTTTAACACTGCAATTTGGAATATGTATTTTTTACGTTATGTTTAATGATTACATCATTGAACAACATTGTAAATGAACTTCAATATATAAAAGTATGATTATAATTGTGTAGTTATTAACAAAATATTAACCAGTTAACTGTGGTGCTGCATTTTGCAAGTATACTCCTCAATCACAGAATAAGTGTCGATGTTACAATATTAAGGCCATAAAGATGGGTCTATTTTATAAAATAGACAATTTTGTTACTAATATTGACTTATTTAGTGAACCAGTTAGCTGTGATTTAGGAGTATACTCGTCGGGACACAAAATTCTGCCACATCTACATGACGGATATAGTCGTCAACACACTTGACTGATTAACTGTAATAATCATGTACACAAACTGTATGTATAAATAGCAAATTGTGTATACATACTGTATGTATAAATAGCCACATCATTTATTCTTTAACCCGATAAGTATAATAAGCGAAGACATCGAAGAGCGATAATCAATAATTAAAATCGCAGATCCAATTAGCGAAATTGAAGTATGTAGATAACTCGTTGATTCCAGGAAACGTCGATTCCAATATAAAGTGGATCGAAAGAAACTCGAGGGGTATTTGATTTGATTTATAACGCGATGCGATGTCGATCATCCGTAATCGACATCGAACTCCTCGCGTAACATCGATCATCGGAGACGAGCAAAACAGCCGGGTTCAATTAAAAGCCTTCTAACGCGTAATCACTTACGTTGCTCTATCTATGAGCATGATTGATCGAGAAAAGTAGGCGCGATGTATTGCTGTAGAGATCTGTAAACCCGGTGCTGTTTAATTTCGCGTTCCACCGCGATCGATCGTCGGATTTTTAAATTACGGAAACGATTCGCGCGCTTGTCGAGTTTATTGATATTCGCGATGCTTGAATTACGAATTTCAAGATAGTTTCTATGATAGTTTGCCGTGTTATCGAGCGATGAAACCATTTAGGGTGGATCGCATCGTACGATGGATGTAAACGTATGTGTGGAGTGATACGATTTTATTGCACGATCGGAAATATATACATGTGATAGAATTTGATGACATAAAAGTATCACGAAATGGCACTTATGATATATGGAATTAATGCTTAATATTCAATGAAAATGAACACATACAGTCACGAATAACATTTTCAATACAAAGTGGCTGACTGTCGATTCAAATGAAGAATAGTGGGTGTAGAAACATGTCGCGTTTGACGCAGTTTGGTGACATAAAAGTATCACGAAATGGCACTTATGATACATCGAATTAATGCTTAATATTCAATGAAACTGAACACATATAGTCACGAATAACATTTTCAATACAAAATGGCTGACTGTCGATTCAAACGAAGAATAGTGGGTGTAGAAACATGTCGCGTTTGACGCAGTTTGGTGACATAAAAGTATCACGAAATGGCACTTATGATACATCGAATTAATGATTAATATTCAATGAAAATGAACACATACAGTCACGAATAACATTTTCAATACAAAATGGCTGACTGTCGATTCAAACGAAGAATAGTGGGTGTAGGAATATGTTATGTTTCACGCAATCTGATGACATAAAAGTATCATGAAATAGCACTTATGGTACATTGATTTGAAGGTTGATGTTCGTGGAAAATGTCTACGAAAACTTGGGGATGCAGGAACATTAATGAGATTGACAACTTGGAAATTTGAAAAAGAACAAATTTGGCCACTTGAACATTTGGAAATGAACAAGTTCGACAACTTGAAAATTGGGAAATGAACAAATTCGACGACTGGAGAATTTCGAAATGAACAAATTCGACGATGTAAAAATTTGGAAATGAACAAATTTTTCAACATGAGAATTTGGACATGAACAAATTTGACAACTGGAGAATTTCAAAGTGAACAAATTCGACAACTTGTATATTTGGAAATGAACAAATTCGACGATCTGAAAATTTCCAAACGTACAAACTTGACCACTTGAAAATTTGCAAACGAACAAATTCGACAACTCGAAAATTTGTAAATGGACAAACTTGGAAACTTGAAAACCATCAAAGTGAACAAATTCGACAACTTGAACATTCGAAAACTTGTCGAAACTCAGCAACTTCCTATACTATTTTACAAAATAATGCATTATAACCCATCGCACGAAAAACGGGCATATATTCGAAGCTAAAAATTCGCGACACACAAATTTTGTGTTAAAACTTCGGTTCAACGCGTTAGAATAGAAGAGTCCGATGTTCTTTACGCGCAAGATCTGACCGGAAACGTCCACGCACGCGACAGATCCGCTTAACCGAGGGATTAGTAAAGGTAGACAGAGCAGAGAATCGTATGGGGTCAAGTTAACCCGAACCCCATACACGAGGACGGCACTTAAGCGCTCAAGTGTCTGCGTTGCCACGGTCAATATTCTGCCTACGTTCCCTTCCTCGTGTTTGATCGTTCCTCCGTGTTTCGATCCTTTTCTAAAGTTTCCGCTTCGCGCTTCAAAGCGTTCTCGATTGCGTCGGGATTTCGATCTCGCCGGTTTCGGCTGTCGCGATAATACTGTCCAACAAATTTTTACTTTTTTCCGACGCTTTAAAATCCGATCAGTGAATATTATAGCGTTTATTGAGCTGATTACAAATCTGCAATCGACTTTCCAATACTCCTAAATTCCTACATCCTAATATCTCCAGACTCTCATAACCTTTAATTAACCCTGAATTCTGAAGTTCCTAATTACTTCCCTAATTTCTAATTACTTCCTCCGCGAAACGTAAGGTACTATAACATACAGATATAAGGAAGAGACGCTACGAGGATAAGGCAATTAAATAGCAAACGTAACTGAACGCACGATTTTTGAACCGGTTTACATGCAGGATATTATGTATCGTATCTATGTACCGTTACAATGCGCTTGTCGCATACTCATTTGAATATTTAATTAACTAACTCCATGTCCTGCTACCAGCCGGGCGTATACATACATCCTAATGAGTCTCGTATACGTATCTAACTAACCTAGAGGAACTCGATTAATAGCATGGACCGCCGTGGTAAGTGCACAAAGTGGATGTTAACCCGAATGATTAGGTATATCGAGCACGGAGGGTGGGTAATTGGCTAGGCAATCGGGAAAGCTATTTTTAGTAACGAGTTGCAAACATATTTGGAAACAAACTTATCGTATTTTGTCGTTCGGACTAATTAATAGCGATCGGATGAAATTATCCTTTCGATCGATCGATTCGAATTTGGTCATGTCAGTGAAATTGAAATTGAACTGTTTCGATTGTTCGGAATTTGCAAATTTGGAAAATTACAATTATTAAAATGGCGTAACGAACAATTCACTTAGCATAACTTAAGTAACTAAATTTGCTAACTTATATACATATTGCATGTATAGATAGATAGTCAATTGTATGTACATACTGTATATACAGATAGCCACATCCAATATTCAATATTTATTAAAATTAATATGAAGATTTGATATATATTAAAATTGCTACCAACATTTAATACTCATTAAAACTATGTAATAATCGTGTATATATTCTGTATGCATAAATAGTCAATTGTGTATAAATATTGTACGTATAGATAGCCACGTCCAACATTTAATATTTATTAAAATTATAATGAAGACTTGATATTTATTAAAATTACTACCAACATACAATATAATATTCAATAAAACTACGTAATAATTGTGTACATATACTGTACGCGTACATAGCCTCATCCTAAAAATTGATATATTATTTATAATTATTAAACGTCTATTAGTAACTTTATACCTTAAAGTTAAAATAAAAAATATTCCAGAAGAACATAACCCATGAGCAATTATTATTATATAAGGCCCTAATAACCCTAAATTTATTAAAGTTATTTTTGAAGATATTATAATATTATTATGTAATTTTCGGGGTCGCAAAAAGGTAATATCCGCTTAGAACGTACGTATTCTTAAAACACTGTTCGCGTCGATGAAATTATACCCGGGGAACAGTATCACGACGAAGTTTCGAGCGTTTAACTCGCTTAGCTGTAAAACGGCATGAAAGGATGGAAGTTAAGTGGCGGAAGTTGCGATGTGTTTTCAAGGAACTCGCGCGACGAAGAGTATCGCGTAACTCCTCTGTACATTGTACTCTTGCTTGCTCCATTTTCCCGGCACGGTTCATCATTCAGCTCTTTTGTAAACACTCCTATTTATAACGCGGCCGCGTAAACGCACGTGCGACACGCTCCAACGATTTTTAACCCGCTCGAACGTACGTCGCGTGTTACGTGAAACACAGAGACGCAATCGTGGGATTATTGTGGCGGTGGTAGATAAAAATCACGCGCCGGATTCAAATTAGACTATGTAATATACTTAAGACAACTAAATACACGCAACGACTAATACAGGCGGCCCTCGACTTTCGTACAATTCGCTATTTCGCACATTTAAAAAAAAATCAACTTTGTATTTAACTTTCACTGTGAAGACTTTGGCAATTAAAAATACGAATGAAGCCATTATGCATCTAGACGAATTTTGAACTATTATGGAAGAATGCGATCCCAATGGAGAACGCATATCTCGAGTAAGTAGGGTAATACAAAAGGACTGCGTGTTATAGAAATTTTTATCACGAAAAGAAAAAGAAGGAGGTGCTCGACTAACTCTTGACCTTTAATTTCCACCATTAGCTGTTTCATTGTGTTTATACAACGTATATGCAAGACTATGGATTTAGTTAAAAAACAACTATTCCAAATTATTGTATCAAACGTACTGGTGAGTGTGAGTCACCTTTTCTGACTTCATCCACATAGAGGCTCCTCCTTAAGGGGTTATACCTACTTGGGATCGGGAAAATACGTGATTTTCAATTTTTTTTTGCCATTTTAATAAATATTTTAAAAAACTCACAAAACACTATCAAAACGTTCATATTTTAAGGTGTATATATAAATTTGTGTATGAAAAAATATTAAAGAACAAATGAAATATAACTCGTCTCCTATATCGTCAGTCTTTTATATCACTTGCGGTGACCAATCTTCGGAACAGCTTATCTGAAGTAAAAATAAAAAAATATTGCGTTACGAAGGGCCTGAACGAAGGGTTTCGTAAAAACCCTTGATTTTTGCAAAAATGACAATTTTACGAAAAAGTCAATTTTTCGAGGTGAACAGATATTGGTCTTTCTGCAATAAAAAAAATTTCTTAATCGAAATGAAAAATCCTCGTCGTGAATTCTCCAAACTTGATGGCGATCGACGATCGTCGCCAATTATTTATATTCTTCGGATCTAATAAGATCTAAACATCGGAAATACGTATGAGTCGATGCGCCAACTCCTGGGTTACGGACTGTACGTGTTTTACCGTCCTACAGAATTATGGTCGTGGGAGCCCTGGCCACGGGTCTGACGTCATTTACTCCCCCATATAGTTTTTTTTCCCTTTTTATCGTGGCAGGGGGTAGCTTTCGAGAGAACGGAAGCGTTACACCCCGACACGCGTTTCCGACGATTTAACGGACGACGTGGGGCTCGACGAAAATATCTTCTATGCCCCGCTGTTTCCCGCCTCGCCACCGTTAACACGTCTGCTCGATCGCTCGGAAAATCCTGTATCGTTTCGCAGTCGCTGGGGAAACTACGGTAAATGTTTGTTCATTCTGATCGCTCGTGTTTGAAAACGTTCGATCTTGCCAATTTCTGCGGTTATAGGGACGTTCGTACGGTTCGGCGGTTTTGAGCGGACCTCTATAATGTGTCGTTCGGTAGATTTTGGTTTTTGGGTACTTTGGAAATTTGGGGAATTTCGGGACTTCGAGAATTTCGGCGCGCGGGAATTTTGGGAATCTTGGAAATTATCGGATTTGGGGTATTTTCGAAGATTGGACGTTTTGCGATTACGGGAGTTTTGGTAATTTAGGGAATTTTGATACCGTGGGAGTTTTTTGATCTTGGAAGTAATCGGACCTGGGGAATCTTTGTATTTTAAACGATTTGGTACCTAGGGAATTTTAGAAGCTTTTAGAAGCTGGAAATTTGGAGGTTTTTGTAGTTTTGATGCTTTAGGAAATTTGGTACCTTGGAATCTTTAAGCCCTTGGAAATTGTTAGATTTGGCGAATTTTTATACTTTAGAAAGTTTGGAACGTAGGGAATTTTTGAAGTTTGGAAATTTCGAGATTTTGAGATTTTGAAAGTTTTGATGCTTAAAGTTAGGGACTTTGAGAATGTTAGAACCTTAGTAATTACAGAACTTAACAGATCTTTATGCTTTAAGAATTGTGAGTCTTTGGGAATTCTGATAATTTAAGAATTTTGCTGCTGTTCAAATTTTAGATCCTTGGAGGCTTCTACTTCTACTACTCTCATAATAAGTTGGCATATGGCCCAATATCTTCATACTGTTCCTAGCTGCCAACTTGCCAGGCATAATTCTCCACATTCCCTTACAATGCAAACACCTTAAACTCTCCAACTAAAATCGAACACTCTAGATTCTCCCATAAAATCAAACAGTCACTATATTATTCCCATCGGAACTTTATTAAAAAGATTAAAGAATTTCTTACTACGACAAATTAAATCTCCGCACTAGAAAGCATTTTTACTGTTGAAAAATAGCAACTGTAAAACTTTCTAGTTGAAAAGTTGGATGAATTTTTTTTTGAAATTATTATCTTTTTTATTATTAATCATCGATAATGTCTATTTCACTATGTCCAAACATCGTGTGTATAATACTGCACATTTAATTTACAAATTATTAATTTAAAATTATTACACTAAATAAAATGGCGAACGTGAATCGCGTCTCTGGAAGGAAGACTTAATTTCACTAGGTGTTTAGTTGATCGTTGATTACAGTCATTATCGATAATTAAGCGATTAACAAATGCTAACAACACGCCGCTCGTTCCATACGTAGAATATAATAAATAAAATTACACATATTCTATTACATAATTTTGTTATACAATAGTAATGGCTATTTTTTATCGGGAATCAAAAGAAGGAAACGCAAACGGGATTGCACCCCAGTGGTTTCGATCGAACCCTTTAAGAGGTTTCGAGGATTACAGAAAATCGCGGTTAACGAAGAATTCATAGGGATGTCACGCGGTTTTGTAAGCGTTCAGTTTAATTAAGCCTTTGCTCGATAATGAAGTAAATACCGCTAATGAGAACCGGCTGTTCTCAAGGGCGGCCGTGCACTTCAGACATCTTCTCGGTGCACTAACCCGGCTATACAGATGTTTCTGCTAGTTGACTTTCACTTGATGCCAGCATAGGAATTCTGGATAATGAACTTGCTACGTAAAGACTAGAAAATCGTTAGTGTAACGGAACTGTTTGCAACTAGATCATGCATCGGTGTCTTCATGCATCGTGCACCGTAATATTACAAATTAATAACTCGGCAAACTGTTTTTCTTCTTCCACATAACACGCGTTGCATCAATTTAACCTTTGAATGTTGTATGATCCGAAATGTTCCACATAATTTAATAAATGGGAAAATTGCATTTGTTAAGTTATTATTTGATACTTGGAATTTACGTAGTCACATATGATCCGTGTGAGTATGAATAAATAAATTTTTATATTTGTAGTGGTTGTGGGTTCTTTAAGAACATCAAATAGAGTTCTAGAATAGAGTTCCCTGAATTTAGTTATAACTTAGTTAGATTTTTTATTTTTAATAACAAGCACTCTAATAACATACTCCAAGCAGTATATCCAGTATATACACTAAAATATATTGTAATATAGTGTTGTAAAGTAAAAGATACATTAAGATAATATATTTTTTATGTATTGTACTATGTATACATAGTGTGTATACAAAAATATTACAGATAATATATTATAGCATATGCTGTATGCATATATGATTATTACATATGTAAATGTACAGTGAAGAATAACCCACAGATAATGTATGCATATATGAACATAACGCATTTTATAATATTACAATATACATTCTAGTATATGCGTAGTATGCTACATTCATAAATGTATATTACATACAATAAGCCAGTATAATGTGTGCACACACAAGTACAACCATAAAATCGTCTAAGTAAATTTTCACTGGTAATGCAATTGCAATAACTCACATTTCACATGTATTCAAATAACAACCATTTCACGGACATAAAAATAGAATACGATAATGTGTTATCTAAACAAATAATGTATGATAACTAGCAAATATTATGTCATTTGTCTGCATACACGCACGCATATGTACGTGTGTCTTGATAATTTACATGGGCACGGAAAAACAAATGAAAGTACGAAGCTATAAACGAAACGTGAGAACATTTTATAAACCGATCTGTAGGATGATGTTGTAACACGTAATCATCGGTATAATTTATTCAACCTGTCGTTATATGTATAGTAACCTCAACGACTCATATCCTTCCTTTATCAATGACCCGAATACATTGACGGGTTACCTGCATAATAATATTATGTAGTTCACGCTAATGAAATCTTTCTACATGTGTATCTCAAAAACTTTATCCCTATACACCTGTATCCCCAGATTCTTAGATCTCTACACACCTGTATCCCTAGATTCTTAGATCCTTATACACCTGTATCCCCAGATTGTTAGATCCCTACACACCTGTACCGCTATTGTTTTGGATTTCTATATACCTGTAGCCCTAGCTTTTTAGATTCCTGTATACCGGTATCCCATGTGTATCTGCAAAAAATTGGGAATACAGGGACTAAATTAGTATAGACATTCACACACTCATGAATCGTAGAAGTACCTGATACAGTGACAAAGAAAGTCAGGAATAAATATATACATATCTTGCATATAATGCATTTAATAGATTGTATATAATACACGATCGCGTTTCGAGCATGAAACGTCGATAAATCAGTGGCCGAGCCGCGTTCATTAGCAGCATCCTTAATCAATTTACAAGGTTATAATGGCGAGCGCGATAGAAGATAAATGATGGTGGGAATGTCGTTAAAGGAGAGTTTGATATTTCTATTTTGCCCGCGAGTAAACACAGCAGGTGTACACCATGTACCAGTTTCGATCAAGGTGGATTACTTCGCCGGATAATTTCGCGTAACCTACTTTCCCTTATGTAACGTTTCTTGGCTGACTCCGGTGAACGGAATTTAGGAAAATTGGTTGCCGTCCAGTTGACATTGTTTTCTTCTACCGCGGCATTCGAAGCGCAACACGGAAACTATGTAAACGAGGAAACTTTTCGACTTTGCAAGGATTCGTAGAGATTTTGGAATTTTAGGAATTCTCGGAGCATCGCGAATTTGGGAAGCAAATGGTTTCAATGTTTGGGAACTTGGGGGTTTGAGAACTCGAGCATTTGGGGATTTGGACATTTGAGGATTTGGAGATTTGGGGATTTGGGGATTGGAGGATATGAAGATATGGGGATATGGGGATTTGAGGATTTGGGGATTTGGGGATTTCGGGATTTCGGGATTTGGGGATTTGGGTATTGGAGGATATGAGGATATGGGGATTTGGGGATATGTGGTTTTGTGGATTTGGGGATTTGGGGATTTGGGGATTTGGGGATTTGTGGATTTGGGCATTTGGGGATTTGGGTATATGGAAATTTGGGTATATGGGGATTTGGGGATATGGAGATTTGGGGATTTCAGGATTTGCTAATGTCGAGTTTTGATATGTTAAGGATTTGGGAATTTCAGGATTTGGTAATTTCGAGTTTTGATATTTCAAGGATTTGGGAATTTCCGGTGTTGGTTACTTGTGGATTTGAGAATTTGGGAGTTTGGGAACTTGGAGATTAGATAGCTCTGAGATTTGCTAATTTTGTGTGTTCATATTCTCGTGGACATGAAGATCATTTCAAATATTACATTAAGATCACTTTAAATAGAAAATGTAAGGACTATCAACTTTCTACCATTATGAAAACCTATGATATTAAATGTTTTAAGAGCTGAATTAAACACGAAACAGATACCGTTTCAATTGCTGTATATCAGTTTCTATATTTATCAAGAGAAAATTTAATAACGAAGAATGTATTAATGGTCTTATGAAATGATCCCATATCAGCAGTGAAATATGGGTGCTGCCGCAATCAGGTGTACACGATAGGTTTCGTAAATCCGTTCGACGAAATGTGGGTAGATAGCGTCGAGTGGCTTCTGTAAATGTCAGAAATAGCGTTTTATCGAACCTGGTGCCTCGTTCGAGTGTTGTTATCGACGGGCAAGGTGAATTTTCACCATATTCACACTGGATATTCTCGGCTACGTCCTAAATTTCGCTTTGAATTGGGCCAACGATGCAAAATTTAACATTTTCCTACTGTCAAATGTCCAAATTTATTGTTTTTATAAATTCCCAGATTTACTACTTTCATAAATTTTCAAATTAACTATTTTTAGAAATGTTCAAATTCTGAAACTCTCAAATTCCTAAAGTTCTAAATTTTCGAATTCTCCAGTTTTTTAATTTTCAAATTTCCAGATTTGTAATTTTACCACGTACCTGGATTTCTAAATCGTTATATTTTCAAATTTTTTTTACTTTCTCAGATTCTGAAATTTCCAAAATCCACAAATACTTGCGCGTGTTTAATCTTCACCGCGAAGGAAAACGTGTACGCAACAGCGCGAAAAATCGAGTTCCGAGACCGTACACAAAGGGTTAACCGTACATACGCGACCGTGGTATCTGTTTTTCGACGGTCAGCATCGCTGCAACATGAAATATTTAACGAACGGGAAATTTAGGTCGTGGTACTGCGCCAACTTGTAAACGCGCTACTTGGCCAGGTAATCCAGGACACGGTATTCAACGAATTCCGTGCGTTACGTTTATTGTCCTCTCCTTTATATCCCGGTGTGTTTGCCAACATCTTCACCTCCGGATCAACTTCCCGGGGAATTTATTAACCCTTTGCACTCCAAGGTATTTTTACGGATAACAGATAGCGACACTAAAAGTTTTTGGTTGAAAAAATTCATGAACTCCTTCGAAGTTATTATCGCTCTATTATTAATTGCCACTATTAGATGTTTCATTATGTTCATACATTATATGCAACGTTATTGATGCAGTTATTATTATAAATTCAGGGGATTTGGGGATATGGGGATATGGAGATATGAGGATATGGGGATCTGGGGATTTGGGGATATGGGGATATGGGGATATGGGGATTTGGGGATATGGAGATTTGGGGACATGGGGATTGGGGGATTTGGGGATTTCGTGATATGGGGATATGGGGATATGGGGATTTGGGGACTTGGGAATTTGGGAATTTGGGAATTTGGGAATTTGGGAATTTGGGAATTTGGGAATTTGGGAATTTGGGAATTTGGGAATTTGGGAATTCGGGAATTTGGGAATTCGGGGATATGGAGATTTGGGGATTTGGGGATTTGGGGATTTGGGGATTTGGGGATTTGGGAATTTGGGGATTTGGTGATATGGCGATTTGGGAATTCGGGGATATGGAGATTTGGGGATTTAGGAATTTGGTGATATGGAGATTTGAGGATTTAGGGATTTGAGGATATAGGGATATGGGGATATGGGGATATGGGGATTTGGCGATTTCAGGATTTCAGGAACTACACAGTAACGATTTTCTCTGAAAACAAGATTAGAAAATAAGCGATAATGTAGTGCAATCGATGCGTTACGATGTTATGAGCAGTCGAAAGATGCGTCCGGTTAACCGGCGTCACCGGCAACAAAGAGCTTATGCAAATGTTGCTACGTGACATGATTTTGCAATATCGGTCGAATGACACGCGTGCCTCGAATCGAATCTACTACTTGCCGTTGGTTCACGTGCACACACACGTTTCGAATTGCTCGTTTTCCTCGACTGACATTCCACGGCTCTCTGTCGCGTTGCCTTCTTCCTCGAACAATCGAATCGCAACGATAATTTGTCGATACACGTTGTAATTCAGCCAGCGAAAGTGACAGATACTCCGCGAGATGATCGCAAATATATAAATTCGGTATCTTCCGAATTCGTGTGTTTCCGAACCTTCGACTTTTCACCCTTTCAAATTTTTGTGTTTTGTACTGCTTTTTTTTTTTTTAATTTTTATATCTTTAAATTGTCCGCTGATTAAATTTTTATATTATCAAATTTTTCAGTGATCGAATTTTTATGTTTTTAAATTTTCCATTTATAAAATTGTTCTACGCTTAAATCCTCCACTGACTAAATTTTTATATTTTTCGGCTTTCCAGTGATCAAATTTTTATGTATTTAAATTTTCTAATTAGTGAAATTCTCATACTCTTTAATTTTCCTTTTATTCAATTTTTGTGTTTCAAATTTTGTAATTACCAAACTTTTAACATTTCACATTTTTAAATTATTGAATTTTTATCTTTTAATCTGTCTGTCACTCTATTAAAAGATAAAGCAAAATCACGATTTATATTGAAAATATCTCGTTGACGCCAAATCTACCTTCGTATAATGCGCGTCTAATACCGAAAATAAAATCAAAATTAAAAAACAAGTATATTAACGACGATTCACAAATTATTATAGACATTGATTCTTTGTTTTAGCGTTAAAAACAATGCACTACAATATCTACTTACGTATGTACTTTATGTACATATGTACTTAAATAGATACTAGTGCTCGCAAGTTCGTTATACGATCAAGATCATGGTACAAAGAACACGAGTGGACAAAACTCGAACACTCGAAAGTAGGATTACACAGTCCGCGTGTACATCGTGCACGTTCACAATGCGAGTTCTTACATGCGTGGCTGCATGACCATATGGACACAGCATGTGCAGCGTTGGTTTTCATGTAGCCACACACGTGTACCCCAGAATGGATCGCGAACCGTACGTATAAATGATTAAACCGAGGATAAAGTCTTTGATATTTCTTACTAACCTTCTAACTATTTAATTCAACATCCGTTCATGGTTATTTTTCATCGACAAGTCATCGACGTGCGCGTGCATTTCCGTTTGTTTTTCAATTTGGTCGTTTTTTGTCGAGAAACTTTTTGCGATATTTTGGTTGCCGGATTTTAGGTTTTTGGGACTTTGGATTTTTGCATTTTAGATTTTTTCTAATTTTGCGACTTTGGAAATTTCAATTTTGGGACTTCGGGTGCTTGGAATTTTTGGATTTTGGGACTTTGGGTTTCTCCATTTTAGATTTTTCTAATTTTGGGACTGGAAATTTCGATGTCATATTTTTGGGATTTTAAGTTCTCAGAACTTTGGGTTTTATGATTGTCGGGTTTTTGGAAATGCGGAATTTTTGGATTTTGAGACTTTGGGATTTTGGAATTTTAGGATTTTGTGACTTTGGGTTTCTGCATTTTAGATATTTCTAATTTTGGGACTTTGGAAACTTCGATTTTAGATATTTGGGATTTTAAGTTTTTAAAACTTCGGGATTTTGGGGTTTCGGAATTTTGTATTTCTGTGATTGTGGGTTTTTAGGTTGTCGGGTTTTTGGGACTTCGGTATTTTGAAACGTTCGATTTTTGGGACTTCGAGTTTTCGCAATTTTGAAGTTTTAGAGTTTTTGAATTTTGGAACTTGCAAACTTTGGAATTTGAGTGTGTTGGGGACATTGGAATTTTGGCTATTTTGGGAAGTTTAGGTACTTGTGACTTTACGATTTTTGGATTTTTGTGTCCTTACGATTTTGGTATGTTTGATCTTTGGTACTTTTTGTTTTTGACAATTTGAGATTTCAAGATTCCAGAATTTTTAGAAATTTAAATCTTTGAAATATTCTGACCCAGAGATTCTGTATTGTTCTAATCTTAGGACTTAGATAAGTTGAGATTTTGAGATTTTAAGATTACAAGATAGCATTTTGATATTTTAATATTTTGTTCTTTAAGATTTTCAAACTTTGCATTGTGATACTTCCAAACAATATAATTTTTGAATTCTGAGATTCATATTTTTTTGATCATGGTACAATGAGCTTCAGAATTTGTACACATTGAGTCTTAAATATTTCTGAATTTGAAAATATTACAACTTCGAAACTCGACGAAATATTGCATTTCATATTTTAATTTAGTACTCTCATACTTTAATAATTAATTGCCTGAATAATTTGAGACCTCTCGATTTTGTATCTTACGAATTTCGTAACCCTGTGAATTAAAAATTTTATACCGTTTAAAGATACTTCGTTCGCAAATTTTTTTTCTCCCGTTAATAAAGTTAATTTCGCTCGCGAGAGTTTCGTAACGAAGAGGCTTTTACGCGTAAAATTAAGGACGGCATTTTGAAACTCGCTTAAAGGTGTCGTAAATGCAACCGTTCTTATCACGGCCATTAATATCAAAGATAAGTTGTGTATACATTAAACCGGAGGTAGAAACATGATCACGCAACTTGGGCAAAGGATTATTCACGATTCGTTTAAATAAGTTAAGTAAATAGATTCCGTTTCTAGGGATTTCGTATCTTTTTAGTGAACGATATACTATACCTTCTTAATACCAACTTCTACATTTATGTCTTTTATTAGATTCTTTAATTGTTCCACACTTAATTTCAGAAGATATTCGTTTCTTTTTTATTGCAATAATTCACTCAAGATGAATCATGCGAATATGGTTCATTTTCGATTGAAAATTGATACAAGAATCGATTTGATTGTTCTAAAGAGATGTTACGTAACGATCATTATAGCTCGATTAAAGGCAATCAAGCCATGCTAATTGTACTGTTCAAGCTTACAACTTGGGAATATAAGACGAGGTTATATCCATCGATCACAGAAATTTATTATACAAACTTTTATAAATTATGGAACTTTAATATCGAAAGCAAATAACAAAGCACTCTCGTTATTATCAAATATCATTACAAAGGGTTATACATTTTATAAACCATATGTATACATTCATAATTACTACATATCAATATATCAATATATTTCAATATATTGATATATTGATATATTGATATATTGATATATTGATATATTGATATATATTGAAATATATTGATATACATTGATATATGTATATTGAAATATATTGATATACAGTGATACATTGATATATTGATATATATATATTATGATATACATATGAATGTATGTATATATTAATTTTAACAGTATGGTATATATTATACATACATATAGTACATGCTGATGTATATTAAAATCTTAATATTACATTGTATGTCACTAAAATTAATGTACAAACTGTTATCAATTATGTAATCATGTTATATAATTGTCGTTATACCTGATATGTTTCCATATAGAATATTAAATAACCAGATCAATTGTATCTACTGAGATTATATCGTGGCTGCAATCGTCGAACTTATTTCGTTAACCAGATTTTTACTTTTATTAATTAGGGTTATTAGGTATGCTTTACAAAATATGTGTATTTTTATTGATACAACGAATGTGTTCATATCATTGTTTTTTTTTTACACTGCATATTTTTCGATATTTTTCAATTAATTTGTATCAATTTGTATCATTAAATTAATGGCTTTTTGTGATGATTATGAAAGAGAATTTCAGCAATTCGTTTAGTCACTGTTTCATTATTTTCCCTTAGGCCCTGCAGTTGTCCTATAAATTTTGTCTACAATCTTTTTGCCGTCGTTTTTAACATACGGGGTGAAAGTGCAATCGAAGCTATCAGAAACAATCATCGCAATCGACTTTCTATTTCTTCACGAAGCATAACGTACATATTGTACAGCGTAAATGTCAGCCCACGTGTCGACACGACTTCTGTCGAAAGGTTTCATAAACCTTAGTAACGATACTGCTGTTAGGCCATTCGCATAAGCGTAACACTTTCCGTGTCAGCTGAAACGTACTTTGTCGGGCATGCTGAACGTTCTGTAATTTATAATATTATCGAACAACGACCACGTGCCTCGAAAATAAAATTAAGTCGCCGCTATAACGCTTTCGAATAATAGAAAGAGAAACATTTAACAGAAACATTTAACAGAAACATTTAACAGAAACATTTAACAGAAACATTTAACAGAAACATTTAACAGGAATATTTAATAGGAACATTTAATAGGAACATTTAACAGAGACATTGAACAGAAACATTTGACAGAAACATTTAATAGGAACATTTAATAGGAACATTTAATAGGAACATTTAACAGAGACATTGAACAGAAACATTTAACATAAACATTTAACAGAAACATTTAACAGAAACATTTAACAAAAACATTTAACAAAAACATTTAACAGAAACATTTAACAGAAACATTTAACAAGGACATTTAACAGAAAAATTTAATAGGAACATTTAACAGAAACATTTAACCGGAACGTTTAACAGTAACATTTAACAGCAACATTTAGCAGAATTATTTATTTCATTGATATCATAAAAGGGCTCATTAAAAAGTGGTTCTTTATTGGAACGAACGGATCGATCTTCGAATAAACGAGCAATGAATATTCCTTAGAATACTTTTTATAGCGTTTGTGAATCAAACTTTCGAGAACGGAAGGATAATGGTATTGAAGAAGAAAGCCGAGATTTTTAATTTACATCAGAATGAAGAATCGGCATTGAATTCGGCGGAGGAGTATTTCTTTGGGCAGATCAAAAGGAAAGGCGTAGACTAAGAAGAAAAAGGGATGTCGTTAAAGCAACCCCGATGTGTCATCGTGTTCTAACGTATCCGAGCAACGACCCCTAAAAACAAAGGGATCAGAAGGCAAAGGAAGGGTGTGGCCGTTCCCCTCTGGATACCGGGACAAGCCTTTTATTCGATTACAAGTTTATGAGCGATACCGGCGGCCCTTTTCAACGAGAAAACGAATAAAACTGACTTTCTCGCGAAAATTGTCTTCGAATAGTTTCGAAATGATCCTCTCGGGTTTTTGGCACTTTGGTATTCTGAAACGTTTGATTTTTGCGACTTCGAGTTTTCATAATTTTGGGGTTTTAGGGTTTCGAATTTTGGAACTTGAAAACTTTGATCTAACAGTTTGGAAATGATACTGTCGGGTTTTTGGCACTTTGGTATTTTGAAACGTTTGATTTTCGTGACTTCGAGTTTTCATAATTTTGGGGTTTTAGGGTTTCGAATTTTGGAACTTGAAAACTTTGATCTAACAGTTTGGAAATGATACTGTCGGGTTTTTGGCACTTTGGTATTTTGAAACGTTTGATTTTTGTGACTTCGAGTTTTCATAATTTTGGGGTTTTAGGGTTTCGAACTTTGGAACTTGAAAACTTTGATCAAATAGTTTCGAAATGATACTGTCGGGTTTTTGGCACTTTGGTATTTTGAAACGTTTGATTTTTGCGACTTTGAGTTTTCATAATTTTGGGGTTTTAGGGTTTCGAATTTTGGAACTTGAAAACTTTGATCGAATAGTTTCGAAATGACCCTTAACCGATTAAATGCCAAATTTTTATTTCAACTGTACTGTATAGGTTGCCAATTTATGTATTAAATAATTTTACGAGTTCGACGATATTGAAGAAAAAAATTATTTTAAAAACCGGAATGTAAGCATTTACCGTACACACAAATTATTTAATATAACGCTGTTGTAAGTATAATAAAAATGTATATAAAAATGCAAATGTGTTAATAAAGCAACAGTTTCAGTCGTGAGTGCAATTTGAAAATTGGAGTTGAGTCTCCGAGTGTAAAATTGTGTGAGTTGTTGCAACAATTATTGCATCAAATGTAACATGAAATAATTTATTGAATAAGAATGAATTAGAAATGTTGGACAAAATTTTGTTGCGTGGAAATATTTAAAAATATTACGAATATTTTTTTTTAAATCGATGGTTGGAGTTGGAAATATTGTACAGTGGAAACTCGCATTCTTAGGAGATAAAGGTTAAGGATATTTTAGGGTTTCAGCGGTTTCTTATCTTTGTAAGACACTCCGAGGGATAAGAACAAACAGGAACAAGGTTTTGAAGCAGTTCCTCCGGGACGATGATCGCACGATAGAACTCATTCGTTATCGATAAGCGTCCTGTGTTTCAAACGTGTGTCCTGTGTGTTCATAAGTGATCAAATCTCTCCACTATCACCCTCCTAAATTACCAGATCCTCATGTTATCGAATTCTCGAGTCTCCAAATCTCCAACTCACCAAATTCTAAAATCCTCATGGATTTATATCTGCGAGTAGCCAAATCCACAAATTACCACATTCTCAATTTTATAAAGAACCAAATTTTTGCATTATTCTATTCTCAAGTCCCTAAACTTGCAAATCCTCACATTCCAGAAACCTCGAATTCACAGATCCACAAATTACCAAATAGCCACTTGCATAATGTACTAAAGCCTCACGTTACCAAATTCTTGGATCCCCAAATCTCCAAATTGACAAATCCCCAAATTCCCAAATTCTCAGAACATCAAAACCTGAAATCCACAAATTACCAGCTCCCTACGTCCCTAAATTACCACATCCTCGCCTTGCCAAATTCTAAAATCCCCAAATCGCCAAATCTCTAAATCTCCAAATCTCCAAATTTCCAAATTTCCAAATTTCCAAATTTCTAAATCTCCGAATCTCCAAATTTCCAAATTTCCAAATCCTCAAATCTCCACTTCCCTAAATTACCACATCCTCACATTACCAAGTTCTCGAGTCCCCAAATCTACAAATTTCCAAATTTTCAAAATCTCAAAACCTCAAACCCTCAAATTACCAAATCCTCGCGTTGCCAAATTCTCGAGTTCCCCGATCTCCAAATCTCTAAATTTCCAAACCCCCAAATTCTCAAATTCTCAAAACCTTAAATCCACAAATTACCAACTCCCCGCTTCTCTAAATGACCAAATCCGCGCATCACCCAATTCTCGACTCCCCAAATCCCCAAATTACCAAATTCCCACATCCACAAATCCCGAAATCGTCGATCTTCCAAAATGTCGATCGTTCGTATCCCTAAATCTCCGAACATCGAAATCCCCAAAATCTCCCAGAACTCCCCAAATCGTCCCAAATAAAATCAGAAATCCCCCCATCCAATCAAAATCATCGTACATGCTCAATTTCGAGCGACGTTCGGAACGCACCGGGCCGATAGCTAACTCATCTTTAGTTGCACCTTCCGGTTGTATCAGCGACTCTTCCGGCGCTAATTATCGCAGCTTATTGACCCTGGGAGAGTCGTGGCGAACGATAAGAGGCAACAACCGGGGCAAGTTAATCGGGGCCAATGGGATCGCAAGGGGGGAACGTAAGGAAAGGAAAAGAGTCAAGGCGAGGCCTACAGTCGTTGCACTCGTTAGAGTATTCGTTAAGTCGATCGAAAGCTGTGCCGGCGATATCAAATAGATGCAGTGAGAACCGTGTTAGGGGATCCGTGAGAAATACCGTCACGTTTGTTCTGTGTAACCTTGTTGTTGGAAAATTACCGCGTTTCTTCTTATAAAGGGAATCTAGATCTCGCGTTGATTTATCGCACCGATGTCTTAATTACTTCTAATTACGATATCTCGACACGTTATTGATAACACTGCGAATTCATGGTTTCATTGATGACCGGCTTTCAATATGATGTTACTGTATGAAAATTGATCGTTCGAGCAATTATTATCTGTTATAATAGAAAATTATAATATTAGGGGACCGGAAAGTAATGTCGTTTTATTTGGAGTAAAGTCAAACAGATAAGTTTGTAATAGATCTTTATTTTTGATCAATGATCACCCTCGTTATCAGCAACATTTTGCCATCTATTGTACAAATTTCCTATGCCGGATCAATAAAAATCAATTGATTTTTGAGCCAAATATCTGAAAAAAAAAAAACGAATATCGGCATGAAACGACATTACTTTCCGGTCCCCCTAATATAGTCAATGATAATAAATTGTTTGGCGAAGACGAATATCTATTAGAATATTCGTTTTCTGTTATAATAGAAATTTATAATGGTATCTATAATAATACATTATTCGAGGAAGACGAGTATATATTATAATATTTGTTTTCTGTTATAATACAAAATTACACTATAATCTACGATAATACATTGTTCGGGGAGGACGAACATCTGTTACAATATTTGTTTTCTATCATACTAAAAAATTATAATAGATTGTTCGGGGAAAACGAGTATCTATTATAATGTTCGTTTTCATTAGAAAAGCGAAATTATATTCGAATACAGTCGTTTGCTCTGGGTTATTATACTAACACTAGATTCACGAACGTGTAATGGCCATTTATTTTTAAATTCAAATTAAAGGAGAAAATAAAATAAATAAAGTATGATACATAAATCAGCTTATACAATGCTCTTGATAAAAATTAATATACATGTGGATAAAAGTTAAGGTTTGAATATTTTTTCGGGGTATAATAAGAAAATGTCGATTCAAAACGATTAATTATTTCCAATGATTCATGTTGTTTTCATTTTACGAATTATAAATTGTTCACAAAAATTTGTTATTTCATATTTGTCAGTTTCCGTTAAAACCTGGAAATTTTATTGATTTTTCATAAAAATAGCCACAAGAGAATTTTTAAGTATGGTATCCTACATGCACGGAAGGCTGAGATTTTGAAGAATGTCGCTTTTCTGTGAAGTATGTAGTGTAACCGTATCTCCGCATACGTTATAGTATCTCTTTACTGATACGAAGAATAAGGAGGAAGGAACTGTTCACGGTTCTTGCGGTTTTCTCCAGCGTCGATAAAATCCGCCTGTATCGTTGTTTGCATCATTGGGTTTACGTAATTCTTATCGTGTATGTCATATTTATTTCAACCCGGGCATTAAATGGCGTCATGTTGGAGTTTATGGCATAAATTAGTATCGCAGCGAGCACAGACGAATAATTGTGCACCGTGTGTAACATTAAATCGATAATACACGAAGGTTGAATCATTCGTAACACGCATACGAAACACCAGCACTTTCTTGTTCCATCAGTTTCCATGTGCACTATGTATTAACGATAATAAAAGAACATTGTTATGTTCTTGTACTTGCTTCGTTACTGTGTTATTTGCGATACTCATTTTGGATGCTGTTACTTATCATTTACGAATACTATTATAATATATAATATACATAATATATGTTATTAGTAATTGATACAGTATGTATGAAAAGTTTGGGATGAACATAGGATTTAGGGAAAATGGAGGGCTTAGGAAGAATGTGGGACTCAGGGAGAACCTATATAAGATTAAAGGATAATTTAGAATTTAGGGAGAACCTGGGATCTGATAGTTGAATCAAGAGTCTGTGGAGAACGTAAGACCTATGTATACTAGAACATATGGAACCTAGGACTTATGGAACTTGGAACCTATGGAACCTAGGACATATGAAACCTGGAACCCATATGGAACCTAGGCCCTATGGGACCCCAAATCTATGGAATCAGGAACCTATGGAACCTATGTCCTATGGTACCCCGAATCTATGGAACCTATGTCCTATGGTACCCCGAATCTATGGAGCCTGGAACCTATGGAACCTAGTACCTATGGAACCTGGGACATATGGAACCACGAATCTATGGAACCTAGGTCCTATGGAACCTAGGTCCTATGGAACCTAAGTCCTATGGAACCTAAGTCCTATGGAACCTAAGTCCTATGGAACCTAAGTCTTATGGAACCTAAGTCCTATGGAACCTAAGTCCTATGGAACCTAAGTCTTATGGAACCTAAGTCCTATGGAACCTGGAACCTATGGAACCAGGAATCTATAGAACCTGGGGTCCATGGAACATAGTACCTATAGATCCTCGAACCTAGGGAACCTAAGTCTTATGGAACCTGGAACCTGTGGAACCTGTGGAACCTATGGAACCTAGGACCTGCGGAACCTGGGATCTATGGAATCTTGTACCTATAAAACCTAGGATTTATAACAACTACAACCTATGGAACGTTCCTCGTTTCTATTTCATTGCAAAGCAGACCAGGATCTTTAAAGAATCTACGACCTATACAACCTAATACCTACGGCACCTATGACCTATAGAACCTAGAACTTGTAGAAAACCTAGGATCTACAGAACCTCAGATCTTTAGAGAACCTAGGACTCATAAAACGTAGAGAACCTATCTCTAGGACCTCCAGAACATCGAACATACAAAGCTAGATAAACCATCGTCAGGAACACCGCTCTAAAATCCCAGGGAGTAAACGAGATACGCGACGCGATAGCGAAAGAAAATGTAGGCTGCAGTAGATGGAACTTCCTGCAACAACAATTCCATTACTCATCCGTTTTGATAAATGTTCCTGTAGATCATTTGTAACGAGCCTCTCCTCGCGCTAATGCAAAAAGCAAATATCTTTTTCATTACCGGCACCGAGTTTACCCTCTCATTAATACCCGTGAACCGCCGATAAGTTGATATTTATGGTTGCAGGTCTCCGTAGCGGGTGAGCAGCAGTGATCACCGACGGCGATATAAAAAGATGCCGCTACCGAAGCGACTGGTGGAACCGGTGCTGGTCGCACGCGGCACCATCCCCGAGGATTTTCCTTTGCCCTCTGAATTAGAGGCCGTCACCAATGGCACGTTGGCCAACACCATCAGGCAACTTTCTAGCCTGTCTAGGCACGCCGAGGACCTTTTCGGCGAATTAGCGAGAGAGGCGCACGGTTTGAGCGACAGGGCGAACTCCTTGCAGGCCAGGATAGATCGGTTGGCCGTCAAGGTCACCCAATTGGACAGCACCGTCGAAGGAGGTTTGATTTGATTAATTAATTTTGTTGAAATATTAGATCGCGCCATAAATTAATTTTGTTAAAATATTAGGTCGCGCCATAAATTAATTTTGTTAAAATATTAGGTCGCGCCATAAATTAATTTTGTTAAAATATTAGGTCGCGCCATAAATTAATTTTGTTAAAATATTAGGTCGCGCCGTAAATTAATTTTGTTAAAATATTAGGTCGAGCCAGAACTTCCGTTTTTTCGTCACACATTTATTTCGTGAAATTGCTGATACTCAATGTGCAACTTCGAGTTGGCCGAATACCTCGTTGCTTTGCACACAATATTAAGTTATGTTGTGATACGAAACGTAAACTGTATTTTATATAAAAGGAATTTGCATTTGGTATTTCAGTGTCACTGCAGGATATACATATGAGGAAGGCGTTCAAGAGTTCGGTGGTGTTCGATCAGCAGGTTGTCTCCAGGGATACCATGCCGACGGCCATGTTGGAAACCTACCATCAATGCGATACACCACCCCCTCTTGATAAACTTAACGTTTACAGGTAATTTTCATTCACTTTTAATCCACGTGTTATACTATTTACAGATCTAAAGATTCGATCGGTTGGTAATTTATAGATCTGATCATTTAGGTATTCGTAGATTTTAAAATTTAATACAAGAACACACCGGTCCAATTTAGTTGTTCCAATAATCTGCACTCTGCTTTAATAAACATTTGACAAATCTTAAAAGTCGGTGTTAATTTTAATGAATATCAAATCTTCATATTAATTTTAATAAATATTATTATCTTCATTCGTTTCAATAAATATTGATAAGGTTATTATTGTCATTAATTTTAATAAATATCAATGAATATTGTTCTTCATATCAGATGTGGCTATTTATACATACAGTATATATACAAGTTAGCAAGTTTAGTTAGTTATGTTAAGTAAATCGTTAATTATATCATTTTAATAATTGTGTACACATATTGTGTGTATAAATAACCAATCGTGTATACATACTGCATGTACAAATAGCCTCATCCTTAAATATTAGTCTTGAGAATGAAGATATCAGAAGAAAGAACCAATAACACCCGCTGAAAATGAATAAAAATAAAAATAATAATTAATTCCCCGAATTTGTCTGATTCCAGGGAGGACGGCAAGGACGGATTGAAATTCTACACGGATGCGAATTACTTCTTCGACTTGTGGAGTCAAGAAATGCTTAAGGACACCGAGAAGAAGTTGCACGATCGAGGGAAGAAGGTGAGGGACCGCCATTTCCTTCTTGGTTATCTAAACGTGCACCTCGAGCATTTCTTTTTTTTACGCTTTTTTTTTCTTTGAAATATGTGTCTCGATTGCTGTATCAATTATTCGCGAACGAAATTTTTATAGTTTTATATGCGTGTATCAATAAAAACGAGTAAAGAGATCGTAAAGCTAGGCACACTGTTGCATACACGAAGTAACTAACAAAATAATACACTATCGAGGTGCGCAATCGACACGATATACAATATTTTGTTACAATGATACTTGTGATACGATTCTAACGATTGAAACTGTCCCCTTACGTTATAGACCGAGTCTGAATATGCCGAACCGTTCAGAGAGGCAAGTCGATGGTTTGGATCTTTGTAGTTTTCTTTTTTTTCTGTTGTTACTTTACATTACCCTTTTATCCAGTTTTTAATGAATTATCGATCGCCAACCACTCACTCATACATAATCAAGCTCTCACTTCTTTTGTGGTTTTTTCATTAACCGATACCGTTTTTTGCGCTGATAGAAATTGCGCTGATAGATGCTCGCTTGACAAAGTTTGTAGTTTATACATGCTAGGGCTAGCAAATGACATCGCATTCTTCAATGTTCTCGATCACCCACTGGCAAATACGATTTTGTTGCGTAGATCGAACGTGTATTATGCGTGTTTCGGGGACGGTAAAAAATCTTGCGATGTTCGATCGTTTATAGCGAAGGTGAATATGGAGGTGACACGTGGACGGGTTTGGAATTTAGGGATTTGGAAATTTGGAAATTGGGGGATTTAAAAATTGAGACATCGAGAAATTTTGACGTATGGTGTTTGAGAATTTTGCAAATTCAGGAATTTCGAAATTTGAATATTTGGTAATTTGGGAATGTGGGAATTTGGAAATAAGGTAATTTATAGATTCAGCAAGTTGGGAATTAAGTGCTTTGAGGATTTTGGGAACTTATGGTTTTGGGGATTGGCCAATTTAAAAATTTAGACATCGAGACATTTAGTCGTTTGGTGTTTGAGAATTTTGCAAATTCAGGAATTTGGAAATTTGAATATTTGGTAATTTGGGAATGTGGGAATTTGGAAATAAGGTAATTTATAGATTCAGCAAGTTGGGAATTAAGTGCTTTGAGGATTTTGGGAACTTATGGTTTTGGGGATTGGTCAATTTAAAAATTTAGACATCGAGACATTTAGTCGTTTGGTGTTTGAGAATTTTGCGAATTTAGGAATTTGGAAATTTTGATATTTGGAAATTTGGGAATAAGGTAATTTACAGATTTAGAAAGTTGGGAATGAAGTACATTGAGGATTTGGGAAATTGGGGGTTGGGTAATTTGGGTAATTGATAATTTAAGAATTTAATAATTTAAGTGGAGAATTTGGTCATTTGGAGATGTGGAAACTTTATTTTCGAATTTTGCAATTGGTAATTTAGGGTTTTTTGAAATTTAGACATTTCAGTGTTAGATAATTTGGTAACATGAAATTGGAGAATTTGAGAAATTTGGAGATTTGAATATGTGGAAGTTTGGAAATTTTCGGATTTTGTTAATTTGGATTTGCTAATTTGGAAATTTATAAATGTAGTAACTTGGTAATTTAAAACAACAACAATTTAAAAATTTTTAAATGTCGTGATTGATCATTTCGAAAATTTAATAATTTAGTCATTTTAAAATTTGATAGTTTAACAATTTGTATATTCGATAATTTGGAAATATTATAATTTGTAAATTAGTAGGTTCGAATGTCCTAAACTTACGGTGTTTGAAAACTCGAGAAATCAAGCCATTTAAAGGAAAATCAAATCTTTAAAATGTTGGGAATTTGTCAATTTAGTCCATGAATGTTAATACTCGCAAATTTAGGAATCGAGAAATGTACCAACCTAGAAATTTGACATCTTACAAAATAATGTACATAAACAGCGACAGATATGAAAATAAATAATCGTCCACAAAAACAAAAAAGAAATTAAAAACTGATCGAATAAGAAAAATCGAGGAATATTATTATTTAATCAAATAATTCAATAATGTAATGAAATAAAAGGGAATATCGAATAATTTAGACTATTTCTTCAGGTATTCACGATATGTACCTCTATATTTATTTTTGACTCCGAGTTCGATCTACGCTGGAACACCCCTCTTTGATTCGAATCACACCTGTTTCCCACCCACTCAAACCCCTCGCTATTTTCTCGAAATGGAATAGTTTGTCTCACAATCACACGTCACGTATGTCGATTCACTTGTATTGCCGTTTCTGTGCCAGCCATGCAACTTTTGGATGTACTCGATAGAAGTTACTCTCATCATCATCATCATCATCACTATCCACGCGCCATCTTGCAATCGATACTATAGTCTCGAGTCATTTTCAGGATTATTTTGTTTCCGACCTGTCATGTTTCACTCGTGGGAAATAAAATTGCGTTTACGTAACGAAATAACGACATTTGTATGTGAAAACGATTGTTCATTTTCCGAAAGTTGCATTTTCGAGTGCAGAAAAACGCTATGAAATTTCGAAATTTTGTCGCGACGTCGAAATTTGCTGAAAGCAATTTTTCAGAATCAATGATTTTGCGTTCGATGAAATTTTAATGTGGAAGTGGGGTTGTATACACTTTGTTATTATAAATTAGGAAAGTTTGTGCGAAAAGCTGACACCGAAAAGGTAATAGTAATAATTTATTAGCGGAGTCTCTTTTAAAGAGATTTTGCGTTATCGTTTCTTTGGAAATTTTAAAGGTAATCTCTGATGTTGGAATATTTCTTTGTGTCCCTGCAAACTTTGCCTTTTTATTATTTCAACGTAAGTACACATACAAATGTCCGTACAATTAGTCGTATTTATCGGACGAGAGAACGATTCATTGTATCCGTGTGATATTTGAAAGAACAGTATTTTTATTTCCTACACCCCTTCATGTTCGGTGGTTGATCTGGTTTTTAATATAGTCTCGAAGCAAACGAACGTAGTGATTAATAGGAAACAATGTAGCTCGATCGTATATAACAAATAATTGAATATGATTATTGTGCTGAATTGAAACGTAAAATTATAATTAGGGTTCTAATGTCAAGATGTAGTTTGAGATATATTTGTATGCATATAAGTTTTGCGATCGTGCTATTTCTACCAGCACCAAGTATACTTATAGACAAGGGGTTCCTAGATTTTTACGGGCAGAGATTCATTTCTGACAATAGTCACTATTTGTAAAGTGTTATTTAAAAAATCGCAATGTAAAAAAATTCCAAAATCTCAAGTCACAAAATTTCAAAGATTAAAAATTACAAAATGTCGAAGTTTCAAGGGTGAAAAATTCGAAATTTACAGAGTTGCAAGGTTTCACTATTTTAAAATTACAAAACCCCGAAGAGAAGGAACTCAAAAATTAAAGAGTTTCAAAGGCTAAAAGTTTCAAAATTGACAGGTATCAAACTTGAATAGTCCCAAAGTTCAAAACATTCAAAAAACCAACGCCACAAAATTTGGAAGTCTTAGAATTCAATCATTTCAAAGTTTCGAGGTGACGAAGTTCAAAAATTCCAAACTTCAAAATTGCTAAACCCTGAACACAAAATTTAAGTGTCCTAAAGTCCCAATCTCAAGAATTCAATTATTCCAATATTTTCAGTATTAGAAGTCCCAAAATCTCGAAATCCCAAAACTCCAAAGTCTCCGGATACTAAAATCCCAGACTATCAAATGTCTCAAACGTCGAATCTACCAAAATCCCAAAATTCCAAATTTCTAATATTCCAAAGTTTCAATATTCCAAAGTTCTAATATTCCAAAGTTCCAGTATTCCAAATTTCTAATATTCCAAAGTTTCAATATTCCAAAGTTCCAATATTCCAATTTTATAATATTCCAAAGTTCCAAAGTTCCAATATTCCAATATTCCAAAGTTCCAATATTCCAATATTCCAAAGTTCCAATTTTCCAAAGTTCCAATATTCCAAAGTTTCAATATTGCTAAGTTCCAACATTCCAAAGTTTCAATATTCCAAAGTTTTAATATTCCAAAGTTCCAGTATTCCAAATTTCTAATATTCCAAAGTTTCAATATTCCAAAGTTTCAATATTCCAAAGTTCCAATATTCCAAAGTTCCAGTATTCCAAATTTCTAATATTCCAAAGTTCCAATATTCCAATTTTATAATATTCCAAAGTTTCAATATTCCAAAGTTCCAAAGTTCCAATATTCCAAAGTTCCAATTTTCCAAAGTTCCAATATTCCAAAGTTTCAATATTGCTAAGTTCCAATATTCCAAAGTTTCAATATTCCAAAGTTTCAATATTCCAAAGTTTTAATATTCCAAAGTTCCAAAGTCCCCAGGTCCCAAAGTATCAATATTCCAAAGTTCCAAAGTCCCCAGATCCCAAAATCTCAAACCATCAAAGGTCTCAAACTTCGAAATTCCAAAAATCCTAAAAATCCAAAGAACCAAAATCTCCAAAGTTCCAAAGTCTCCAGATCCCAAAATTCCAGACCACGAAGGGTCTCAAAATTCGAAATTCCATAATTCCAAAGCCCGAAATCATTCCGGGACCCACAGTTTGGGAATCTCTGCCTTGCACAAATTCGCAATGTCCGCAACGCAGCAAACGCCGGATCAACCGTCGAGTCATGCTTGATTGATAAATTTAAGCTTGTCTTGCACCTTTTGCTGGCGTGCACGTGCTAGACGAGCTTTTTTAACGAAGGATCTCTGCATCACAGCCGCATAGGCCACGGAACGAGGGTGGCGGAGGAGGCGGCGGCAGACACAAGAAGCGTATAAGACAACCGCACAACACCAGAGAAAGGCAGAGACAATTGGCCGTTGGACATGGGGAGTACATTATGCCAACGCAAGGTGTTCAATACAGGGCACCACATAACATACCCGACGAATCGTTGCTGGGCATGGTGATGACCGAACCTCGGCCTCCAAGGCCAAACAGCATCGAACTTAGACGAAGCTATCCACCGGAGGAACAACATCTTTATAGTCCTCCATCTTCTGATCACTATAGGTACGTTATCTTCTATATTACTTCTTTTATTAACTATATAGTATTGGTTCGATCGATACAAGTTTGTGCTGTACTAACATATTCGATTACATAGAGGGTGTTTTCATCTTCTAGTATGGAAGGTTGAAGAGATTCTGGTAATTTAACTTTTGTTTATTATAAATGTTTTTATTTTTTATCGTAAATTGTTTTGTCATAAATATTTTTTTTGTTTATCATAAATATCTTTTTTTGGGTAGGAGCGTGTATACTTGTGATGTATCACTTCAAGCTTTATCATATATCAAAAAGTTATTAATACATTCAAGGTTGAATATACATCTCTGTGAAAAATAATAATTCAACTTTATCGGGTAAAGATTTTCATCACGTGACAATCTAACTTCATGAACCGCTGCTTCAACTCCATCAGATAATAATTGAATTGCGTCAGATAATAATTTAACTGCATCAGATAACAATAGAAGTGCGTTAGATAATAATTCAGCTGCACCAGATAGTCATTAACTTCACGAGATAATAATTTAGCTTCATCAGGTACTTCAATTGCATCAGATAATTATTCAACTTCACGAGATAATAATTTAGCTTCATCAGGTACTTCAAGTGCATCACATAATCATTCACCTTCACGAGATGATAATTTAGCTTTATCAAGTACTTCAAATACATTAGATAATCATTGAACTTCACGAGATAATCATTTAGTTTCAAGTACTTCAACTGCATCATACAATCATTGAATTTAACGACATAAAAATTTACCTTCACATCGGATAATGACTTCATCGTAAAAATATTATAATCAAGTAAAAGTTCAGCTTCGTCGGACAATATCGCATTTTCACCAACTAACTTCGCATCCAAAAATAGCGTAGCACAAACTGTATTATTAAAACCGCCAGGAGAGTCTTAAACGCTGACGTGTACCGAGTGGTTGTGGGGTTAGAATTTGAGAGGTTATTTCGCCTAAACGAGAAGGGAGTGAACCGGAAGAAAACAATGCTTGTTGAACAAACAGGGCGGCAAATTACGCGGGCCAGGGTTACGAGGACAGCCTGTACGGGTCGCATTATGGCACGGGTCAAGGACAAGCGGGAAGCGAGACGTACCAGAGTCCTGGTGGTCAGAGCACCCCGAGCAGGGGTGGAAGATCGCGACCCTCGCAACCACCACCGGCTCCTCCGAGCAACGCATCCAGCAACTCGACTCCTACGGTTGCATCCGCAAACAATACCCCGACGCGAGGAAGATCGATGAGCACCGGCAGAGACACCCTTCCGCCGCCACCGCCGCCTCCTGTTGAAACTATGTCTCCTCCTCCCATGAACGGTAAATATCTTCACATAACTCTATCGTATTATAACAATATCGCAGGAAGAGATTTGACACGTCTTATTTCTGTATCCATGATTTAGTCTATAACCACTTTCGAGGAAAAGTGGCAGTTTATGGTAATTAGAGATTCGAGACTTATCATGATTCAGAGATTTTGTGTACGTGACGATTTTATGATAACGTATGTGGTGGCGATGTATGCATTTAAAGTGCATATTTCATGCATCTATAAAATAAGAAATAAACTGTACTTGTACACTAAAAATGCATATTGGATTAATTATTAATTAGATTGCATTACTTACATTCAGTTAATTATTAATTAAATGATTTTATAAATAAATGAACTGTTCTTATACATTTTAAATGAATATTAGATTAATTTTTAATTGTATGATGGCAATGACATTTTATTAATTATTAATTGAATAATTAATTCAAAAAATAAATAAACTACTTATGCATTGAAAATGCATAAAATATGAATCAATAATTAATTAAATGTAATTAATATAATCTAATTAATAATTTATCTAATATGCTCTTTTAATGTATGAATACAGTTTATTTATTATTTTATAAATGTTTCATATATGCATTTTAAATGCATACATCTTCACCATGTATATTACCAAACCTTTGCAGTCGAAAGCACTTTTACTGTTATCAAATGTTATCGTCATGTAATATGTACATTCGAAAACTTTATTACTGATAAATTATTCGATCATTTCAGGTTCTATACCGTCGCACTTGTTGAATAGAAGCGGAAGTCGCCCGAATAGTCCGTTACCGAGTCACCACTCGACACCGACCCCGCCAAATCATTCGACGCAGATCGGAAGCGACGAAACTGACCCGGCCGCTCCTCAAGATCTGCCTCCACCGCCCCCTACCCCGGATCCAACACCTCCTAGGCCCATTTCGCCACCCTGTAATATCCCACCGCCTCCGCCGCCACCTCCGCCTCCACCGATCGTTAATGGACCGTCGCCACTTGTGCCGTTGACCAACGGTGACATCGCCAAAATGATAGCGACCAACCCGCCCAAGCTGAAACCCCTGAAACCGTTGAAGAACACCGTGGACGGGCAATTGAGGAAGCCCGTCAATCCGAACATCCCCCTCGTCGATCCGCGAAACGATCTACTTAAAGCGATCAGAGACGGTAATTATCCCATGATTCAATTAATTAGAATCGAAATTCCGGTGTCCCGTTTGCGCTGGGATCGCGTATGGGTTCGGCTACTTTTATTCGACATTGTTCTGTATCAAACTTCTCTCGCGTTATTACTGAAGAGTGAAAATAAAATTGGCTGTAAGATACTGTAATACAAAAATTAAATAGAAATTGACGTTGCTTTTGGTTCGCAAATTACATTATTTATATATTAATGTTCATAAAAAAATGTTGACTTTGTACATATTTCTATGACATTTATAAAGAGTGTATTGTGTAAGAGGTAATGTTAGCACATATGCATGGATATACATATGTATAGATAATCATATTATACTGTAACATTTTAATTATTATATAATGTTGTAACATAATAATTGAGCACAACAAATTGAGTAATTTTTGTTATTACTAAGGACTTAATCGAAGTGTAAATATCTTTTATGTGATCAAACTATGTAATCAGAAGTATACATTTCATGAGAAGTTCACAGTTCAAAGCGTACATGTCAACATTTTTCTTCAAATATCTTAGTACAACCCCTAAGTGGAATGAACAAAAGTGTTGCATAAATGTATCCAGACCCATCGGGGTTTCATAAACGTTGTTTCTATATCTGAAAATCTACTGTTTCTTTTTCAGGGATTAAGTTGCGTAAGGTAGAGAAGATCGAGCAGAAGGAAGTGGAACGCGTGAACGCATTAAACGACGTCGCTTCTATACTGGCGCGACGTGTTGCTGTCGAGTTTAGTGACAGCGATTCAGCATCGGAAAGCGAGTGTGACAGCGAAGGATGGGGCGAACAGGAAACGAATCTCGCGTGACCCAATTCGCTCCCATCCGCCGCCACTGCCTCCTAGAGAAATGGCTGACGATTCTGTTGTTTTGTTTGTTTTCAACGAAACACCACCTCCGTTACTCGCTGCACGATGTTACGCGTTTTGCACGAAACTGTTCCATAGAAGCGTGTTTATAATTTTTTGCCATGCGCATTGGCATAACTAGGTAGGGATACGGGTGGTACTAGACCCATGGGGTTGGTTGTGTATCAGCATGTAACGAGAAATGCTTATAAGCATTTTAGAAATTCTCTAATTTTCAATTTTTTTATTGTTAAGTTCTTAAAATGCAGAGTTGCTAAATTGTGAGATTTTCTGATTTCCAAATTTTCAATTCTCCTATCCCCAATTTTTACATTTTCTATTCTCTCATTCACAATTTCTACATTTCAAATTCTCCGATCTCCAATTCTTACATCCCAAATTCCTACATCCTCAATTCTTACATCCCCAATTCCTACATCTCCAATTTCTATATTCCCCATTTTTGCATCCCTAATTTTTGCATCCCTAAATTGCTACACCCTAAATTCCTACATCTCCAGTTCCTACATCCCCAGTTCCTGCATCTCCAATTCCTACATCCCCAATTCCTACATCCTCAACTCTTACACCCCCCACTCTTATATCCCCAACTCCTACATCCCCAATTTCTACATCCCCAGTTCCTACACCCTCAACTCTTACTACCCCACTTCCCAAATCTTGAAGTCTCGTATACTCAATTCACATATCCATGATTTCCAAAGGTTCAATTCCTGCATCTCCAATTTTCAAATCTCCAACTTCCAAATGTTCACAAATAAAATTCCAGTCATACCCCCTATAAGTTGTCCACTCTACTTTGATGTCCATTAAAATTAAAGTCCCTAGCCAAAAATCCTAATCACGCCAATGTGCATGCGTAATAAAGAGGGCCATCGAACGTGAACGCAGGCAAAGGATTCAGCGAATTTCGTTGTTCGCTTATTTATATGTTAATAATATTTATGTTGATAATGAAAGCTAACACGCAAGAAATTTTTGTTAATATAGAAGGCGTGTGAATCACGTAGACGCATTATAGTTAGTAGTACAGATACAAATGTAATATTCTAACGACGATTATTATTTTTATTACGCACCGTTTTAATCGCCTTTCACAGGGTTGTTTTTCGTTTTCTCGTTAAGGAACAAAGTGTATTTAATAATTTTCTTTTTGTTCTCTCTCTTCTTTTTTTTTGTACAAAATAAACGAGGAATTCGTATTAAGGTTTAATCACAAGCTCAATTCAGCGTTGTATTTAATTGAATATTTACGATAATAATAATAGGCGGTTCAAAGACGATTCTAAGAATCGTCAGCCAGATATATTTTTATTTATTCATGCGATTCGATCGAGAACTGTAGGGTGACAAAGTATCCTTATATGAAAGTTTAACTACTTCTTTTTAACGGAGACAATTTCGGATTGTTTTATTGTTGAAAATAACGCGACGAGAGTTTACGAAATATTTCTTATGTCCGATATATTTACGATTTTAAATATTTCGAATAATATAGGTGATAAGAATTGTATAATTTCAAGAACATGCTATAATTGTGTCTATTTGACTTTGCGATGATCTTTGAACGTTTTGCGAAAGTCATATTAGAATATTTAAATTATGTAATATATTCTATATATGTATTGGATTCGTCAACGCATTTTAAGTAAAGAATTATTAAAATGTATTATAAAAAAAAATCTATCGATCTTGATATTATACAATTGTTGTCCGAAATTTTGTTTCGTGCCATTTATTCTTTGAAATAATTCATCGTTCTCAAATACACCGGACATACTTAATCGCATTTATGTTTTTCGAGTCTCCGATCTTTGAGTAGACTTCAACGAAGATAACGAGAATCGTAAAGTGATAAGGTATACGGATAAGAAGAAGGTACGCACAGTTAGGCATCGATTCCCTATCGATTGCTCTATGTCGATTGTAGAGGAAATAATTTCCTTCTCGACACATTCCATGATAATACTAATACTAATACCCTGTAACAAAGCATACTAATTTTCTGTTTTTTTGGACTCTGGGTCGTCCACTTTACGAGGACGTGACACGTATAAGTCTTCAGATAAAAAAAAAAGAAAACGAGCGAGTGCTCTGTGTACATGCATGCACGCGTACACGTGTGAGGATGAATATCGCGTACGTGAAGTTAAGAAACGAAAAAGAAGAAAAAAAGAACGACGAAAACCAAATTGCAGAGCTAATATTTTTCTGTTCTCCTTACTTGCGAACGTAAGCCTGTAAAAAAAATACCTGTACCTTAAATGTTTTTGTAATGCTCGACGAGTAGTATGTGCTGCGTTCTATCACAACGACACGAGTTTTCCAAATCATTTTCTACGTTTCCAAGTGATCTTCCGTGTCGCAGGATATGGCCGTGATGAACGGACGTTCGGTTTCTCGGTTAGGCGTTGATTACCAAAATACTCCATTACTTCTAAGGGCGATGTGTATAATTACCGAAACGAGTGAGAGGATTCATATTTTTTAGCGTTTAGAGAGGAGAAACTATGTAGCGAGATAATTACTAACTGTTGCAATGAGGATTACGGTTGCCAATGTTAAGCGTAACAGAAAATGATTGTGATTTATTTTGCATCGATGTTGGTGAAATACGATGATCACTATCGGTAAGATATGCTATATACAGAAATATATACCGTTGTGTGCTAAGTAATTGGTGGTACAAGCGAAAAATAGCGATGCGAATAAGGGGAGCGAATGACCTTTTGGAAACATAAGTTTGACTCGGATTTACAAGATTTATAGAGTACATGAAAAGTAATTTTGCAAAATTATAGTAAGCATTTATTTATGATAGAAGGATATTTAATACTGAAATTTTTTAGATCATGTAATAGCTTAACTATCACAAATATTATATAATTTGTTGATGTGGTACTAAATTAATGTTATTTTTAAACATAGTGAATTAGTCCAGTACACTGTTTCTGGATTGAAGTCATATATGCGATAATCTATAAAAAGAGTGGTTTTGCAAAAAATTGTTGCTCTATATTATCTATTTATATTTTCTTCCGCCAATGCTTGTTCCATCAATTGCACAGTACCCTGTATATACAGGGTGATCTTACAACTTTGTTCATCTGAAATTTCATTGTTACTGTGGACAATTTCGTTGTCTATAAATAATAGATCAAACTATTGCTTATAAAAGAGTATACAGAAATACGATATAGTATCAATAATTTCTTTAAAGGTCCACACAAGACAACGATCCAAGTAAATTGTGTTTTTCTAAATAGAATATTCAAAGTCGAGGTTGGATTTCAATAGAACAATGAATTCTGACTATGAAAGAATTGAAACACCTACTTTATAATCTGCAATCAAATAACATTTTTGCCTGTCATTTGAGAAAACAATGATTCAATGGCGGACAAAGTTGATTGACGAATCACCCTGTAAATTGCTCGTTAAGATTATTGTATAATCTTGCGTGTTGAACGACGGCAAAAAATGTTCAGAAAATCTGTTTCTTACTGCGTTCGTTTCTGAACATTAGCTAGGACCATCCTGCGAATAAGGGCGAGCCTTGTTGGTTGGTCCTCCGAGTTAGCATTTCGTTTTCTTTTATCAAATACTAAATAACGTTCGATTGATTCGAACCGCGCGAAAAGTAATTTATATTTAATAATTTTCGCTGATCGTCGAGAAGCAGCGTTTTATCCTTGTATAAAAAAAAAAGAATGTACTAAGATTGTAATGGAGGCGAGACTGGATCGCTCTAATTGTAGCTATAACGGATTCATCAGCAACGACACGTGTACATTCACATGATTTTAAAGTTATAGTCAAAACGCTATTATAATATAATGTAATATGTAAACGAACAATTGATCAGTCTCTCGTCTGTACTATGTTTATACATATACATATATAAATATATATAATATAAATATAATATAATTCGAAGTATAAACTCGTTAGATGTAAGTCGACTAGACGTAGGTATTATACTGGCTAGCCACTTCGCCAACTACGACACAGTATTTATGGAGAATTTTGTAACGCGAGACGAAACGAAACAAAACAGACAATCGTTTCGTTCGTAAGCTTGAATATTGTGCAACTTTGTATGAATGTATATTATTATTATTATTAATATTATTATTATTATTATTATTATTATCATTATTATTATTATTATTATTATTATTATTATTGTAATTATTATTATTATTATTATTATTATTATTATCGTCGACCGTGCTTTATGCAGTGATAATCGCGGAACTGTTGTACTCATTGATGTAACTAGGTACAAGGTCAGAATCACCATAATGTAGATCGGTTGTAGGAAATTTCAATGTTATAAATTTCCATATTTCCTAACTTCGTTAAGTTTTGTATTTTCAATGTCTTAGTCACAAATCTTCTGATTCCTTAATTCTGAAACTTTCAAATTTCTAAAACTGAAAATTCTAAATTCCCAATTTCTCTATTGCCAAATTCCTACAACCCCAATTTCTGAATCTCCAAATTCTAAATTTTCAATTTCCATATCCCCAAGTTCTTAAATTCCCAATTTCTAAACCTCCAAATTCCAAAATACCCAATTTCCATATCGCCAAATTCCAAAACCCCCAGATTTCTAAATCTCCAAATTCTAAGGACCCAATTTCCACATCCCCAAATTCCTGAATTCCCTAATTTATAAATTTCCAAAATTTCAAAATACCTAATTTCCATATCACCAAATCCTAAATCCCCAAATTTCTAAATCTCTAAATTCCAAAATACTAAATTCCCATGTTTCTAAATTTCTAAATCTCCAAATTTGAAGTTATCAATTTTCATATCCCCAAATTCCTAAATTCCCTAATTTCTAAATCTCTAAATTCCAAAATACCTAATTTCCAAGTCCCTAAATTCCTAAACCCCCAAGTTCTAAATCTCCAAACTCTTAAATATCCAATTCCTAGATCCCCATATTACCAAATCCTCAAATTCTGTAACTTACCCCCCAAAAAAACCCTAGTTACATCAATGCCTGTACGAAAAACACGGTTATTCCAAAGCTTAATTAAGGAACAGTTCAATGTCTCTGTTAGAAAGCGAAAGGAGAGACCGGGATATCGTTTCGTGATTTCCTTTTGTTTCTACTACGAACCTCATACTCGCTCATCGGTCCTTTGAATGATTCTCAATGCAGGTGCAAAATAATTGTAAGCCGTTCGGCTGTCGATAAACTATAGATAACGAATTTCCAGTTACGATAATAAGAACGCGTTAGAACACATCCACGTAATGTACTTCGAGTTCGTTGCAATAAGTGAGCGATTTCGTTCGTGTATGATAAAAAATAAACAAGACGGAGGACGAGGAAGGAAAATATAAAAAGACGCAAGCGTAATACCCATACGATGATTACAAATGTACGACGGTATTATTAACGATAATAAAATTTGTAGCAAATCTGTACAGAGCCAAATAAATCAAAAACTTTCATAAATCATCGAATCACCCGGTACACTTTTCTTTCGTAGTTTAATCTCTTTGATTTTCTGTTCATGTTTGATTTTGTACCAAAACAGTGTTAAAATTCAATCTCGTTTTTTACCCAGTTCAATCCACGAAAACAAGATTTATTTATGTTTAATTAGATATTGTAAATATATTACCTCCTTTTTGTTTTTAATGTAACAAGATCAATGGATAAAATCACAGGTGTTGATGATGAAATATGTTGAACTTTGAAAAACAGTTTAAGAATATTTTTTATAATTCTTTATTTCCATAAAAGAGCATGTACTTCGAGAAAATTATCTTCATAATTTTTACGATGTAAAGTTATTATATTTTTATTGTAATATTAATTAATTGTATTCAGTTGTAATTGAAACTTACCAATGAGTGATTAAACAATGTGAATTGTTTCCACATAATCTCGCTTCTTCGGGATTCTTCCGCTTCGCGAGGCATAAAGTAGAGAATCCGGGAAGGTTGTAATAAAATTAACATTTTATTTGAAAAATTCAGGCATACACAGATACGAAAACAATGATTTATTGGTAGCACCGATAAATAGACGTTGAGAGTGACGTTACGTTCAGAGTGACTACACGAGCCTAATCGCCCGTTCGATTCGGCTGATCAATTCACCAACGACAGAAAATACAGGAGACATTGATAATTTCGAATGTCCATTACATTCGTTGAGCCACGATGTCTCGAAACAGGTGAAAATAATTGAATTTGTGGACAGTGAAGAGGTTCTAGTCGAAGGAGTCGAAACTCGAGAATATTTCGTTTTAAAAACACTGGGTAAACAATTAATTGTCCTCCATTGTAACGATACTAGTCATATATTCTTAATTGGAATGTATACATTTATAAGCAAATTTTATTGGAAAATAATGATGACAATCTCGTTCATTACGCTTGCGAAGTCCGCTTCACCCGTTATCCAACGAATATTTTATTTTTTTAAGAAATTCAACGAACAACAAAGAGTGCTTAGATTTGTTCGAAAAGAAAACGTTTTCTCGAAGAATCAAGAAACATCGAAACAGGTGAAATAAATGAATGGATACAAACGGTTGTTGCGTCTCTACTTTCAATTCTCAGATAATCTATTATTAATTAGGGAATACCTAATCGGTATTCGGGGCAGCATTCTTATGTATTCATTTTCTTTCTCTCACAAGCACTCTATATCTTTTCGGTTTGTTAAATACAAAGTTTCCCTACTGTACAAACATAAATACAAGTGTCTGTTTATCACAACCAAGGTTCATACAAAATTTCTACATCCTCGATACAAACACGATGTGTAGTCGAATAAAACGGTTGTTTCTGTAAGAATCATGCTCCGAGAAATTTGTGTCATTCGAATTACTTTAAAGTTAAAAATCATACAAAAATTTAACGTGTACTTACATTACGTAACTTAACAGATACAATTTAATATTAACAGGTAAAGTTTAACATAACTTACATACGTAACTTAATTGTATTTTAACAAATATTATTATTCGGAATAGAATTAATATTATTATCGAAGTTGTATAATTACAATCGCATTAATAATTCCTGTTAAACGAATAATTAGGTGTTTTTATAATTTTATAAATTATAGGTTCGGTGATTAATTATTTTTAAAACTCGAATGAAGCATATTTCTGAAAACATTCCTCGTGTTAATTATCTACGATCGTTGAAACTACCCGCCTGTGTCTAAACTGGGAAATAATTAATAGAAATGAAACGTGACAGGTTTGTTTACACGTGTATTCTATATTTTATAGCGATAATTTCCAGGTGTACAGCTGATGCGACATCAAATCGTACAAAAATCGGCTTCTGCGATTCGTCTCGATTAAGGCGTAGCACGGTTACAAGAATAATATCCTTCGAGTTTTATCAAATTGCCTTGATTGACGGCCCTCGACAGAAGCTATCAGGGATCCTACCATTGGCACTAGAAATTACTTTGTCGAAGTAACGTGGATTTCCGAGTCTTTCGTTCATTGTCTGACCGTACAAAGTGTATAACAAATCTTATTTGCTAGGTCATTGTAAAAGTCTTGGTACAATTTTCGCTTGGTATTCAATCACACAATCTTTTAACTCGAAAGAACATATTATTTAATGGTCATTAAAACATGTGTGTACTATGTGCAATTTTAAAGATCTTCAAATAATTTGTCTCAAAATGATGCAAAATTATAGGAAGATATTTATTGTTAAATGTATAAGAAATAATCTTTAACCACATCCTGAAATCAATTTTCAATGTGAAAATATAATAAGAGTTGATACAATTTTTAATCACTGGACATTTAAAATTATATGATTAAATAATGTTGGTCATTGGACATTTGTTTGAAAATGAGGCAAAATTATAGGAAGATATTTGTTGTTAAATGTATAAGAAATAATCTTTAAACACATCCTGAAATCAATTTTCAATGTGAAAATATAAGAGAGTTGATACAATTTTTAATCACTGGACATTTAAAATTATATGATTAAATAATGTTGGTCATTGGACATTTGTTTGAAAATGATGCAAAATTCTAGCAAGATATTTATTGTTAAACGTATAGGAAATAATCTTTAACCACATCCTGAAATCAATTTTCAATGTGAAAATATAAGAGAGTTGATACAATTTTTAATCACTGGACATTTAAAATTATATGACTAAATAATGTTGGTCCTTGGACATTCTAAAATGATATAACTAAATAATGTTAATATTACTACAAACGTTGAGAGTTTTTAGAGTTAATTTTGTTTGAGGTTATAAAAAGATGTATGTAATTATATTGCAATTATTTCAAGTGGGTAACGATTAAATAAAACAATTTATAGTACACGAATTATAGTATATAAAACGGTACATAATGATATACCTAAATGGATCTCATAACTACGAGTCAGTATCGCATTAAGAGCTAAACAAAATTTTCTTCTGTTTCATATAACTATTTCTATGTTAAAAATATACTCCTACAAGATAATTACTGAGTCTAATAATACGAAACCGTTTCCAACAATGTTGTCCTGCTATGAACGATATTACATAAACATGTATCAAAACCTTTACAATCACCTAATGTATTCAAGAAAAAAAGATCGACACGTTCCATGCTGAGAAGATCAAAAACAATTTCGTTAGAACGATGAAAAATATTTTTCCTATCGTTACTGAAACGAAGAAAGAGTTATAGTACTTGAATGTGTATACAGGAGTTAGGGTAATTGTACTAATTTCATCTCTAAGTCCGTTCGCAAGCTCTTTTTGAAAAGCTTCAATGTTTCATTGCACAGAACGTGTTTCGTGTCAGAATCGATAATTAACGATTTGTTCGGTGAAAAAATTCTGGAAATCTCTGTTTTCGGATGATATTTACACGGTGAAAAGAAGATATTTTATTGAGCGTTGCGAGATTAAGAACATCGCCATTGGCACTATTATTGTTTCTCATTTTACGTTTAACATATCACGGATTTCATTTAATTCTTGACATCGTTTTCGTTAATGCATCGCGTCAATATAGTACCGACTTCGAAGTATCGAATATAATCAAATCTGTGTTGAACATTATTCGAACGATAAATAACAAATACAATTTAAATAATTTGACATTTTAAATACAACAAAGAACTATTCGTCGTTTGTTGTTCGAACAACATTCAACGCCGTTGTGAGGTAAAATTTGACGAATAACGAATAAAATTTAAAAAATTAACAATTTCGAAGCGAAATAAATTTGTTATTCGAGAATAACGAATAAAATTCATTTCGATAGCGTTCAATATTTTGTCGACTCAAGATCCTGAGAAACATAAACGTTTCATTCGCCGAACAGAATAGCGAACAGCGTTCTACCTTATCGAGAAATTAATCCTGTTCTACTTTGATTAATTTATTACAGCTTATTGATCACGATTTTTATGCACTTACTTACAGGTGCAAATAATTAAGAAAAACGAAATACGATTATTGTGGTAAATTCAATTGGTGAACATCGAAAAAGCGTTCTTCTTCGTAACATTAATATTTTAGATAAATAATATTATTATTTTAACGAAGTAACGATACCAATCGAATTTTTAACGCGAGAAATATAATATCAGTAAAGTAAACGACGTACGTTTAACAAGATTTGTTGTTTCGTAAGAAATTTATTTCCTGTCTTCACGAAACAATTTCTCGCGTGATCATTGAAGGAATATAGCGTGGTTGTAAATATCATGATTTTTAAATGTAGTACTGTATATAGGTACTTAGATTGCAACTACAGAGTTTCAAATCGTTATAATTTCATGTAAAATATGATTAACAATAACTGTTTGCAACGATTACGACTTTCAAATAATTGTTTGTTGCATTTTAGTAATAAATTCTTTATTTTAAGAATCAATAACATAGGAAATGTAATTTTGTTTTATGTGCAACTACATCGATTTCGAATAATTTTCTGTAACATTTGAGTCAATCACGTTAATTAAATAATATTATAAATAGTTTGATATAATAAGTTCTTCTCGCTTTGTTCGAATGAATTCATTAGGATTCGAATGATCTTACTATAGTACTTGCAGAAATATGTATTTCTAACACAATTGACAATGTTATACCATTACAATGTTAACAGTTAGAAAATATTTAAGGAATCATTCGAATAAAAATTCATTCAAATACAAAATAAAAAATTACACTTCAATTTCACAGAAACATATATTTTTAATTAGAGACAGCCACGCTCGACGATCGAGAGTCGTTGATTAAACAAGTTCCTAATTAAAATCGAAATAAAATTATGAATTACTTTTTTTACATGTCAATCTCAAATTATAGATCGAACTGCAATTTTTAATCATAAAATTCTCTATTAAAAATCACAACGAACCTTAAACGTAAGAAATACAATCTTGATTTGTACAAAAGTAGGAAATCGGTGATCAATCGAATCAGAAGCATAATTAAACATTTGAAACGAGGCGGAACACGCGTCGATGGCATTTACAACCACGCTATATCCCGCATTTATATCAATAGATCTATACATCTAGCGATCTATTGGGTCGTTCGGAAATTAATTTCGTTTTTTTCAAATCAAATATGGAAAGTGAAGAGTAGCATTTTTGGAATATTTCACCTTTTCAACACTAAAATTACCGACGTACAATGATTCTAAAGTTAAAAATGAAGTTGTAAAATAAATGAACGAACGATGAAACATAAATTAATACACATATTGTTTCTTGATCTCAATGAGACTCATCGAAGATTTGAAGAAAATCAACTTAATAAATTTTGTCATTTGAAATACCAACTTTGTAAAAGGGTCATTTGACCACTTTTTGGGAGTTTAGTGCTAACACTAGATTTACGGAATCCGTAAAAACGACGGATCCTAGATTTCTTATTTCACATTACAAAAATTATTAAGAAATTTTTGTGAAAATGTATGATAACCGCAATCGAGATAAAGAATCATTGTATAAGCTGGTTTATGTATCATCCATTATTTAGTTACCTTTATATTAGGTTGTCCCATAAATTTCTTCCTTTTTTTATAATAAATGAATATACAATATTTATCATTTTAATTTATTGTATTAAATATGAATTATTCTGCTTTATCATCTTCTTTCATCTTTTAGGAAACCTCGTTATTTCTTCTTTCTAAAATTATTGAGGCTTACTTGCAAAATATTTCACATCAAAAAGGAAAGAAGCTTATGGAACACCCTAATATTGTTTAGCTATTAGGGTTGTCCCATAAATTTCTTCCTTTTTTGATAATAAATGAATATACAATATTTATCGTTTTAATTTATTGTATTAAACATGAATTATTCTGCTTTATCATCTTCTTTCATCTTTTAGGAAACCTCGTTATTTCTTCTTTCGAAAATTATTGAGGCTTCCTTGCAAAATATTTCGTATCAAAAAGGGAAGGAGCTTATGGGGCACCCTAATAGTTTAGCTTCAGTTTAACGTGTTCACTGCCACGCTAACGTGATTGAAAATTTTATTACATAGTATTTTTATGATTAATAAATCCTACGAAATATGTTCACAATATTTGGCTTTATTTATTATTCATAGGTCCAAGTAATTACTACTAGAGTTTCCAACTAGATAAATGAACAAATTTTTATTAAATAAATGATCGATTCATATGGAAATCAAGTGTCACCCATATGTGGATGACGTGGCGATCAAAGTGTTAAAGACGAATGATCATTAACCGTCCGTAAATCTAGCGTTAAAAATGCTGTTCAAGCGAGACAGAAAAGTATCTCACGAATATAGTCTCTCATTTTCATGAAGAAAAAAAAAAAAACGAAATTCCTTTCCGAACAACCTGGATACATCACTGTACAATCTCCACCCGAGCTCTTCCCTTATCATTAAAAGCTGAATAGAGTCTTGTTCGAACGACAGTCATCGTTAAATAGCCGAAAGGAACACAAGAGGATTCTAATGAAACTCTTAATCGAAAGCAGAGTAGTCCCTCGTTGCCACGAAGTTAAATCCACGTGATTTCTCGTAAATCATCGATCGAAAACGCTCGTTACCGTTCACGATCCAGATTCAGATTATGATAACACTATACAACAGCCAAAACTTTTCTTGACCGTCACTATGAAATTTTGTCCATTTGTTTTTCAACTTCATTTTCTGCATAAAAATAATTGTCATTATACCTCGGTAGTTTTAGTGTTAAAGAAAATTGCATATTTTCAACTTTGGGAATTTTTTGTGCGTTTTCATAGCAGCTATTCGGTGGCTTTTCACACGAGAAGAATCTGTGAAGTTTCCCGAATAAAACGATATAAAATGTTATTACATCGTAACTATTTAAGTATGTTTGAACAATGATTGAAGTACGAAAGACCGTAAAAAAGTAACAATTTTTGCTGACATTTTTAACACTAGATTTACAGACGTTTATTGACCACTTGTGTCTAAGTTGGAAAGGAATAATAAAAATAAGTAAATAATTGATAATACATATATCAGTTTATAGAAAGATTCTTTGCCTCGATGAATGTTGACATGCATTTTGACATAAGATTTTTAATAATTTTCACATGACTCATTGTCTCTTGTCATACTGATTCATTGTCAGTGTTATAACGCGCCGCGTGTTTTGCCGAACTGTTTTTCTTTCAAAATGAAAACGAAACTGATTTTACAACATCGCTCGATACTTTCTGCAGCAGAAACTGTTCTATCGCGTATGATGGTTAGATTGTCGCCTAGACCCATAGTTTTTAAAATAAATTTTAAAAAAATCAGCAAAAATTGTTGCTTTTTTGGGGTCTTTCGTGTTGAGATCATTGTTTAAATATATTTAAATGTGTACGATATAACAACAATTTATATCGTTTTGTTCGGGAAAGTCCACAGATTTTTCTCGCGTGAAAAGCCATCGAATAGCTGCTATGGTAAAGGCACAAAAAATTCGCAGATTTGAATATTTGCTATTATTTGTAACATTAATTTTCTAAAGAACTGTACGTCCCAGAGAAAAACGGATTTCAGATTCGTACACGGTTCGCAAAAAAGTCTATAAGAGTTTCATAGTGGCGGTGAAGAAAAGTAGAAAAAGTGAAAATTTGTTGCACAGTGTAATCTGTTTGTCCAGGAACCCCGTAACTGTCTACGTTTTGGCACAATAATCGCGTTACGATACTGATCGGATTTTGAGCTCGACGATTATCTCGGTAGAAAGTCTACGTTTCGGGGACACCGGCCGATAGTCGGTTCGCGGATCGAACAACGTTCGATTTGTTTCGTCGAAATCCGCGAAGTATATCCGATTACACGATCCATTTTTTTCGCCATTGTTTCACGGACTCAGGCTAACTCGAGATTAGTAGAACGCGCGAGATTAACGCTCGAGTCGGTCTGACCGTGTCGTCGATCATTCAATTAATCTTTATGTATATAATATATAGGATAAAATTCAAAAAATACAACCGTAACTACGTTAAATCGAACGAAAGGACAACAAGATATTTCCCTCGTCGTTACTTTCGAGAACGACCCGTCGAACATGAGTGCGATCCATGGGTCTACTTATGGTTACGGCTGGCACGACCAAATGTGTTGCCGCCATTTAGTCAATTAGTATATTTGTGTATTGACGTTCGGCTGTTTGTCTTGACAGCGATTTATATTCATATTTCTCGTATGTGAAATTTTGAAATTTTTAACGCGTTTCGAATTTTTTGACATTTAATCCTTTGAACTCGAGTGGCGACTCAGGTTCGCCATTCTATTTGATATAATAATTTTAAACTCAATAGTAATTGTCATACAATTTATTTTTCTGACAATTTATTTTTTTTACGGCTACGATATTAATAAGAGCAAAGAAAGTTAAAATATTATGCGTATTTTATATTAAATGATTCTTGATTATGTAAATTGTAATTGTATATCAAGTTTAGGGGTTAAATGGGTAATTTCAAGGTAAATTTATTGTATCGTGCACGTGATGTTTAAACGAAGTGAAACAGACATTATTGTTAATAATAAAAAATTATAAATTATAATAAAAAATAATAGTTTCAAGAAAATTCATCAAACTTTTAAAAATACTTTCGAGTGCAAAGGGTTAAATTTAGCAATTTTTCGTATTTCAAGTTTTCTAATTTATCTAATCCTCCAAGTATCCAAATATTTCCTAAATTTCCACTCTGGAAATTATTCCCAAATTTCCATATTTTCAAACGTTCAATCTCTCCAATTTCTAAAACCACAAACGTTCAAATTCCCAAATTCCTTGAATTTCCACTTTCTAGATTTGCAAATCTCAAACTCTCAATAATTCTAAATTTATCGATCCCCAAACTTCGAAAGTAGTTGCAAATGACGGCGATATAACGAGAGTCAACCGTACCTACATTCAATAGGTATACCTAACCGATGGTATGCTAACCATCCGATAATTGTAACGTATAATAATTGAGCCAAACATTTGGTCGTGCCAGCGTTAGAGCAGCGGTTACCTCGAAAATATTCATAAAACATTAACACGTCCACTGCCATATTGGCCACCGATGACGGAACAATGAAAAGAACGACAGTACAGGAAAAAACGTTCGATAGAATCAGTATCGAGTTATGGTAACAAACTGAAAGCGAACGATACGCGCATTCATTTCGACCGTGTTAACGGAACGCCATTTTGTCGTCAAAGTGGAAACACGTTGCGCGTAATGTCGCGTCACGAGATGACGAATGAACGCCGTTTACAAAGATAGAAGGTGAATTCAGTGTTTAAATGCCGATAGGAACCGTTGTTCTATCACGATCGCTTGTTAACTCGTTCGACGATCGATGTAATTAATAAACATCTGACAATGAGTAACAACCAAATCGAGGAATTTTCTTTTATTTTGTTTTTCTTTTTTCTTTTTCTGTTTTTTTTTTTTTTTTTTGATCTATCGAAGCGACTTTAGAAGTACCTCTAAGGTTCACGAAGAAGGCTCGCGAACGAAACCGATAAACGCCGTCAGTTATCGTTGACGAGCACGCTCGTTAAATGCCCACGGAAACCATTTTGTCTTGCGTCTTCTCGCATAATGCTGTTCAGACAATGCCACGATTTTACCTTGCGTTCGGAAGCTTCCCTTCTAGTTACTTGCTGGAACGATATCGTGTTCCGTTACGTCGTATGGTAAGTTAGGCTTCCATGTTAGGTTTCGACGGTAAACCGATTTTTACTGTTCTCGTATCGGCGTTATTTTAGAACAATGAACAATTTTAATGACGACCTCGACATGTTCGTCGCTACGTCACCCAAACATGAATGACGCTCTTTCTCTTCAAGTTAAGTAGGATTTTAAATTGGGGGTTTCAAAGGAATCTAGTGAACTGAGACATGAAGTGTAAATAGAAAATACATGAAACAAAAATAAAAATAAAATGAAAAACGTGTCAATCCGTTCTGAAATATTCAGTTTCATCTTTAGTTTGGATTTTTGGACGAAATAACCAATGGTCATATACAGGGAGGGTCAAAAGTATTCGTACACTTGGAATCTAGAAATAAAAGCAACAATATTTTCTATGTTATCGAGTATATTTAAACATCACTTTAACCCATATAGGTTTAAACAAAATTCGTAAGGACTATATGTCCATTAAAATGTACATTTACAAATTATAAATAAATAAAGAAATATTTTTGTAAAAAGTATATTGTTGCTTTCATTCACACGAATTAATTAATTTTAGTATGAAATAATTGTTTCTTAAACGAAACAAAATTTGGGTCTGAAGGAGTTATGGTGACCCACGTGATACTAGCCACGATTTTTTAAGTACTTGAAGAATGACTACTGGGACGCCGTGAATAAACAGAGCAAGTACTTGTTCCTTTCTGTGATATCACGTCAGAAGGAAATTTATGTTACATCTCACCTAATTTCATCTACCATGATCGACGCAACGAAACACAATATCGTTCAAGATAATCTCCACCCCAAAACGCGAGCATACGCAACAATCCAAAAAACCAGAGTCCTATCGGACCCTGATCTCATTCTTTACTCCTTTAATATCGCCCTCCACACCCTCGATTCTATAAACCACCCTCGCGAGGCGGTCCAACTTCCGTTTCCCTTCGTCGCATTTCCTCGGCAGCACGAAAGGTACCCCCATCCACATCCCCGCGAATCGATCCTTCCAATCGAGTAAAAAAAAAACCGATTCAATCGACTAAGAACCCGTGATCGACGTTCATTCCTGCTCGACGCTGATGTCGACGGTCCTGACCCTCGACGAGTCCGTGGGTAGCAGCTGAAGCCTCTCCGGCTCCACATCGAGCATAATGATGCACATGAAGCTCTTCCCGGACGCCTGATCCCTGGGATAAATGGTAACCGGAGCAAACTTGTCGACGGTGCCGTCCACGTAAGCCCTCAGCTTCCTGTACACCTGGGGGAAGTGTCTCCGCAGCGAGACGCCCCTCAGCTTCAGTTGCCTCTGTATATTCGTGAAGCTGATCTCTCTGATCTTCTTCGGGGTGTTCTGCCCGTTGTTCCCCGGCAAAGAGGTGAGCACCAGCATCTCCGGCGACTCCATCTCCCTGGTGATGTTGCACGGCGAGGTAGACTGTTGTCTGCCCTGTGGCGACGCGGACGACGAAGAAGTGTGTTGTCTTCCGGCCGAGTCCAGGTGAATCTTCGCGCATCTGGACACCAGCTGACGTTCCCATTTAACGGCGCCGCTGGTGGGCACCTCGCTGACCACGCACACAGCCACGTAAAGCACCAGCCTGGTGTCCGGATTGTACGACTTGCACAGCCTGATCACCTCGGCGTACAGCTCGACGCCCATCTCGCTGGCGAGCAGGTCCGACCATCTCACGTAGGTGGGCTCGCCCAGGTCAACGAAACCGTTCGCGATGAACTTCTCGGCGGTTTCGGGGCTGGTGAAGAAACACTTGACCGCCCCGCGGCCGTGAGATGCGTATCCCCGCCGTGCCAGAGCCGAGATATGTTTGAGGCTGATCGGATCCTCCTTCGCGGACGACAACACCTGCTTGCAGAGGCTGCCGGCTCGCGAGTGAAGGCAGGTCTTCCGGTGACGTTGCCAGTGCGCTCGCCTACACTCGCGCGAGCAATACAGGCAGGTGCAGTTGTGGCAGCTCTTGTAGCTCTTCCGGGCCTCGGTCAGGGTAGCCGCGTTGCTACACTTATTGTTGCGACAACGGACCATCTTCTCCGTGGTGTTTCCGGTCGTCAAGCCGTTCGACTCCTGGTTGTCGAACGACACCCTGCGGTGACGCAACGGAGCCACACGTGGCTGCGTTGTTGTCGTCTTTGAGGGTATGGCGTCGCTGCCCTCGCTCTTTCGTCGCACCAGCTCGCCGACGTAGTACGAGCCACGATCCTCCGACGACGCTCCCTGCACGTCCATCGCGCTTCTAGCGGACTCTGCGACATTTTTCAAGGTCAATTATGGTCAGTAACGAGCGTTTGTTCGACCGTGTCTGGGTCTCGGCTGTACCTGTTCCTCGGACGAAACGATTTTCTTTTCAATCGATTCTTTGCGAGATGTTCGGATATCGGACAGATGCTTTCCGAATCATCTCGGTTCGATAGGAGACGTTTCGAGCGTGAACTCTTTGGAAGAACGGGGGTACAACCGAGCATTAGAGGTGCTGCTGTCGATTAACGATCACTTGATGATATATTTTATGATGCATCGATCGGATGGTTATAATGGATGACAATGAGAACCAGATAGGATGTAAAGCGTAATTTTAATACTTTATTTCTAACGATATGTTTATCATTATCTTCGTACATTTATCATTAGCTTGTTGTAGGATGTTAGGCTAACTTCACATTCGCGTTATATCAGGTTAAAATATGATTATCTTACGCCAGGTTAAAATATGATTATTTTACGCCAGGTTAAAATATCATTATTTTACATCAGGTTAAAATATCAACTTCAGTTAGATCAGGATAGGTTCGTATTAAATTAATCCAGGTTCCATCATGTGAGGGATAAGTTGTCGAGTTAGGCTAGTTTGGGTGAAATTTGGATCAAGTTGGACGAGGTTCCCCTCGAACCCGTTTATCGTCGTAGTCGAATTACAAAGGAGAGCGATTGAACTCCAACGTTAAAATTACGTGTTACATTCTATATTTTCATCGATAAATTTTCGATATCGTCCATCGACAACAGCAGCTCTACCGAGCTTATCGAAGCATAGTGGAGCGTGAGAATGTGAAGCGACGTAGTGTGTATGAAAATGAAAATGATAATACCCGTGGACCTCGTGATCGCGGTGTTAAGTCGATTAGATGCCTGATCGACTATCGTGAACCACACACGTACGGTATATGCATGAACGACAGAATAGAACGATACATTGAGAAATATACGGTATACGATATATGAACGATAGTTACAGAAATATACGGTGTATGAACGATAGAGAGATACATATACGATATACGATATATGAACAATAGAGAGATACATATACGATATACGATATATGAACGATAGAGAGATGCATATACGATATACGATATATGAACAATAAAGGAATACATATACGATATACGGTATATGAACTATAGAGAGATACATGTACGATATACAGTATATGAACGATAGATAGAGAGATACATATATGGTATATGGTATATGAACAATAGAGATATACATATACGATATACAGTATATGAACGATAGAGAGATGCATATACGATATACGATATATGAACAATAAAGGAATACATATACGATATACAGTATATGAACGATAGATAGAAAGATACATATATGGTATATGGTATATGAACAATAGAGATATACATATACGATATACAGTATATGAACGATAGATAGAGAGATACATATATGGTATATGGTATATGAACAATAGAGATATACATATACGATATACAGTATATGAACGATAGATAGAGAGATACATATATGGTATATGGTATATGAACAATAGAGATATACATATACGATATACAGTATATGAACGATAGATAGAGAGATACATATATGGTACACGGTATATGAACGATAGATACAGAAATATACGTATACGGTATATAAACGATGGATAGAGAAATACATATACGATGTACGTTATATGAACGATAAATAGAAAAATACACGATATTCAGTATACAGGCTGAATCATAAACTAGGTGCAAATTATTTCTATATATAAAGCAGTCCGATCGAAAATGTTTGTATTAGCTTTTGCATAGTTCTAAGAGAGTTTCAACGTGATTACAAAGAATTATTTCCCATCCCCTTCTTTTCCTGTTGTATCAAGTTCACCTTCAATTTTTTATAAACAAACATTTAATTTATTCTCGACCCAGATGATAGAAAAAGCAGTGTCTCGATGTCTACCGGAATCGTCCCAAAAATCCTCCAACAGTCATGCGTAAAAAAAAAAACTCAAAATGGCCTTGAAAAAAAAAAACAAAAAGAAAGAAGCTGAGAAATAATTCTTCATACGTCGAAGTTCTCTTAAAACCATGTTTTCCTTTGCAAAAGCCGATAAGAACATTTTCGATCGGACTGTTATTAAACAGAGTAATTTCCACTGTTCACGATTCGTGATTCATCCTGTATGAACTAGAGAAACAGAGAGAGAGAGAGTTAGAGAGGAAACGGATGTCTCCGTCGACGATAGATCAGCCTCCCGTGGGTGCCTTCGAAGAAGCTTTCGGTCGTGCGATAAATGGAACAACTGCGAAAGAAAAAGATCAAACTGGACAAGAAAACGACGGAAAGAAAGTGAAAAGAAAGATCGTGAGGTAGAGAATATGTCGGTTCCCTAAAAAAAAAAAAAAAAAAAAAAGAAAAAAATGAACAAATTAAAAGAGAAACAAAAGAACAAGGTCTTACGAATTTCGCATATTTTGCATTAGAACGATTTCGCGTCTTCGGCGGTCGTGGTGGTTAATCGTAATTAGCTCCGGCTATGGCTCCCAGATCGGCTTATTTCGGCGCGTCTCTGATCTGTCTGATTAGTCTGTGGCATCGAGAGACGTCTGAATTCAGGGGAGGCGAGACGCTACGTGTTCGTCTCCTCTCTGAACTTTAGACGCCGTTTCGTCTCTGCAAAGGCGTAAAACAACGTAAATGGAAACGATACGTGGAAGATGCGACGGTCGCGTTCATTTCTTCATCGCCCGACCACATTTCTTTCGCTCTTTCGTCGTCGTCCGATCGATTATGCGTGCTCGTTTATGAGTCGGATGGTCGAACGTTCATTTTACGATGCGACAACGACACTTACGCTTTTACTGTCGCATCGTGTTGCGTGACGGTGTTGGCGTTTTTTGTCTTTCATCGCATTCATCGCATCCCGAAAGATATCAATGAAAATCTGTACAAGTATATTTGAAAAATTATCGGCGATATCAGAAATGTAAGTGGACAAAATGTAATGTAATGTACATGTCACAAAAGGTACCCTGAAGTACCCCTTTAGAAATCAATGAAAATTTGTACTATTGTTTTTGAGAAATTGTCGGTGATATTATAATAAATATAAGTAGACAAAATGTAATATTATATGTCATAGAAGGTACCCTGAAGTACTCCGTAAGGGATCAATGAAAATTTGTACAACTGTATTTGAGAAATTATCGTTGATATCATAAGAAATGTAAGTAGACAAAATATAATATGTCACAGAATATACCCTCAAGCATCCCGAAAGAAATTAATGAAAATTTGTATAACTTTATTTGAGAAATTATTGGTGATATAAGAAATGTAAGTGGACAAAATATAATATGTTATAGAATATACCCTGAAGCATCCCGAAAGAAATTAATGAAAATTTGTATAACTTTATTTGAGAAATTATCGGTAATATTATAAAAAATATAAGTGGACAAAATATGATATATGTCATAGAAAGAAAGTTGATGAGAACAGTAAAGTCATTGAGGAAGTAAATCATCCTAGGAAGTTTTCGAGAGTGCTGAGGACTACAAGTCTAGAAGTAATATTCTTCCAAAATGTGAGACTAGTAATAAAAATTTAAAACATTTCAATATTTTTAAAAGAATACAATAACGTAAAAGTAATAAAATATAATTTTCGCGAGGACGAAACGCGAACACCGTCTCTTAAATGATAGAGAACTGAAAGGTCGTTGGAACGAATATATATACATACAAAAGAGAAAGAGAAATAGAGAAACTAGTTAGGGATGGTATGTGATTGTGGGGTGAGTGGCGACGAGGCGAAGAGAAACGCAAGCGGGGCGTATTATATCGAGATTGACATAAGCACGGTGTGGCTTCATCGCATAAATATTAACACAATAACTCCACGAAAATGGAAACGAGCTTAATTATACGAAACTTTCCTTAAAATACCTATCATAATAATAATGATGTTAATAAATATGATTAGTTACTCTCACTAAGTTTCAATTAAAGAAGTTCTTAAATCTCTTATAGTAATCTATCTTTCTTATAGTCTATTCTGAATCTCTTATAAGATGTTCTTATAAATTATAAATTCGATTATCCATCACTGATCCCATATGCAGACTAACTTGACATTTAAAATGTAGTCACCTACCCAAACTGAACTATTCACGAGTCAATATCTCATTATCGATACAATAGTATGAACCATCTAGTACCCTTATCGAGAATTAAATTCAAATCAAAATTTGGATGTGACTATTTATACATACAGTATGTACAAAAGTTAGTAACTTTAGTTAGTTTTGTTAAGTGAATCGTTTATTATGCAATGTTAATAATTGTGTACACAAACAGCCAATAGTGTACACATTTTATGTATTTAAATATCTAACTGTGTACGCATACTGCATGCATAAATGTCCAATTGTATACACATACTGTATGAATAAATGTCCAAACGTGTACACATACTGTATGTATAAATGTCCAAACGTGTACACATACTGTATGAGTAAATATCAAAACGTGTACACATACTGTATGTATAAATATCCAAACGTGTACACATACTGTATGAGTGAATATCCAAACGTGTACACATACTGTATGAGTAAATATCCAAACGTGTACACATACTGTATGTATAAATGTCCAAACGTGTACACATACTGTATGAGTGAATATCCAAACGTGTAAACATACTGTATGTATAAATGTCCAATTGTGTACTCATACTGTATGTATAACAAACCAAATGTGTACATATACTGTATGTATAAATATCCAACTATATTCACATACTGCATGAATAAATATCCAAACGTGTACGCATACTGTATGTATAAGTGTCCAATTGCGTACTCATACTGTTTGTATAAATATCTAAACGTGTACACATACTGTACGTATAAATATGCAATCGTGCATATACTGCACACACGACTATCCATATGATAAAAAAATGTCGCGAAAGCCACACCGTGCCGATGCAGACGAAACGAATACACGCGCGCATACACCCGTACGTATACATACAAAGTAATCGGACGGTGGGGTGTAGATTGGTTTTTGATTGAGCTCTCTCGAGTCCCTCGAGAGGATCTGCCTCAGAACGAAAACTTACATAGTCCTCCTACCTTGGAGGTCTTGGCGTAGGTCGCTGCAGCTCTTCCCGGCTTTCGCATTAGCCTGGCCGACGTTAGTTCGATGGCGCATGGTGGCGGATGTGCCGGTTACGACGGGACCTGGCCCAGGACTCGGGGTACGCGACGCGGATGGCAGCCCAAGGAGGGAGTCAAGGACGTCCTCCAAGGTGGTGGAACCGGGACTCGGTTTGTTCCGCAGAAGAGCTGCCGTCGCCATCGCCTCGTCCGTATCGCTCTGGCCCGATCCTAATCGGTTTCATGCAGGGGTCAAGAAAGAGACAGAGACGTCCTGTGTCGTCTCGTCGAAACACGACGAGACATAGTCCTCTTCGATATGTCTCCGGTGTCCGTCAATTATGTCGTGCATCGGTTTCTCGTCTTTCTACCCTTTCCTTATCACGATTAGTACTACTTCCCTTAATCAATCGATCTATAATGTTCTATAATATAATGTCTCTACACATATGTCTATATGTATATGTATATGCTACATATACATATGTAACATATATATTATATATACATTATACATTATATATAATATATAGATGCCACATATACATATGTATACGTACATATGACATATGTCTGTAATATATGTATAATAATATTTTGTATTTTAATATATCTACAATCTGATATTTTGGACAATGTGCAATTTATGCGGATGTCGTGTTGGAACGTAATTGACCAAACTCGGTTATGTTCGTCGTATCTTGTACCGGGAAGTAGTATTAATTATGATGGTTGGGGCTGTTAGTCTTCGGGGTCTTGTTCGTTCGAGATCGTCGTACAGTGTTCGGTGGTCGTGTTTGGTGTTCGCTTTTGGTTTACTTTTAACCCTTTAAGTGCCATGGACATATATGATATTATACATATGTATAGTATGGACATATTTTTTATAACGAATTTGAAATTGGTTGCTGGTGTGCAGAGATGAGTTTGCTGGCGATTTAGGTATTGCTGTCGCTCGATAATTTCCTAGTACCAGTCGGTATTTTTTAACGATATTTAACTTATATGTGCAATTCACTCTCATAGGAAATCAGTAAATGAATAGCTGCGTCGAATTTGTTTTGCACTGATCTTATCTTGCAATTTATTTTATTAAACCCTTGCACTATAATGATAAACTACACTTGTGACGCACTCACAGCTCAAATATGAGAAACTGTACTCAAATTTCAAGCTTCTACTTTAAATTCAGGTCCAATTATAATTTATTGTAACCGAGGACCGTTGAATATAAAATAATCGCAACATTTTAATTTTCTTTATTTCTTTTAATATTATAGCTGTGAATAGTTACTTTCGATTGACGCACCCGACAATTAAATTTGTAATTTTTGCAAGGGGTTGATATATAATAAATTAACTTCTTGTGAGCGTAATTATTTAGAAATACAGGAGATTTGCAGGAAATGTATCGAACTTCGATCACGAACGATTAATATATTACACTAATATTTATTGAAATCCGACTTTTGACAAGATCTATAAACAGAATTACGAAAGTAGGGAATTATCGAGTTGCTGTTGTATCATCCTTGCTTTTCTATTCGTAACTATCCCAAATTTGTATATTTTTTATTTTATTATATATAAATCCCTATCTTCTTCCTGTTTAAGCTGAGATAATACTAGGGTACAGTGACATGTGGAACTCTAAACTATTAGAGTACCTTCGATATTGATCTCTTCTTAATATTTTATTCGATTCGATTTTTATGAATTCAGTTGTTTGTCTCCGATATGCGGTATAACATAGTTCAATTTATTAATATTATCGTTTTGATCGAGAACAAAAATGGATCCGTGTAATGAAATACAACATACAATACTTCGTCTTCGTATTTGAAACAAAGCATTTCTTTCATGAGCTAACATATCATCTCTGCACACCGATATAATTAATTCTTCGTTAATTTGTTAGTTCATCCAACACGATAACGATTATACTTCTTCAGACACTTTACTGTGTGAACTCAATTGATTTTGTTAAATTTTGCGAGTTGAAAATTACAACTGCGCCATCTAACGGATTATGTTAATTACATATGGTTTATTATATTTTACAAATAATTAAATATTTCCTTTCTGCGAACAATTTATGGATCTCTATAGTTGATTTCAACTTTACACGATCATGGAGATATTAAACTATAGATTTTTCATTGATACTTTCATGATTTAAAAATTATAAAAATTATAATTCGAACGGAGGAATAATTGCTCTGAGATATCTTATTATCAAAAATTAAGCAGAAGAGTTACAGCAGAACACGGGTATTCATTTCAATTAGTATAATACTTCATGTTTCGCGAGTAGTGTATAAAAATCAAATACCAGAACTCAGAAAACTATAAAACGATTATTATTGTAACGATTATGTACCATGAGAGTTATACTTGTTCGAACACCTTTATAGCTCTTGCATGTTATATTATTATAACATAGTCATTTTCTAGCATATTCCGTTAGATGGGAGCAATGCAATTTGTAATTTATACTTTAAAATTTAATTTACATAACAGAGGTTCGTAAACAATCACGCAAGTATATATTTATTTATTACTTTTTTTTTATAGCAGTATAATTAAAAAAATATAATTATCGAAAGTATGTAACAATTCAATTTGAACAACAAATTTATCTTATAGTTTTTTAGTTTTTCATTTTAACACGTTGACTGTCGCATTGCTAACGATTGTTAATAATACTGTGCGTTATAATTTCAATCATCTTTTAATTTCACTTATTCTACGATCATTTATGATATCTTAATTTTTTTAAATATATTTCGATGTTGCCTAATTTTATTTCAGCATTTGATACCTTATATAATGTGACGTTAATATTATTTAATGTTTCCGTTTCTTTCTTTCACGTATTTGATGGTGTTAATAACATGTATACAAACTTTTTGTTTTCGATTAAAAGCAATTATTATGAATTTCAATGAAACACGAATCAACTCAGACATAGAATTAATTAGGTATGCTAAATCAGTATCTGTTATTTATTTATTGTTTGAATTTGATAAATTTATTTTTACATTCGAAGTTAGTCATTCTTAATCTCATCGGCAGTCAATGTGTTAATCAACAGGTATTTTAACGCTAACTAAACAATTATACAAACGTTATCAAACTTTATACTAAGCTACTTCAAGAACATTTAACCCAAATCTCCATACGACCATTTCAAGAACAACACAAAAAGTAAATGAATATGTACTTACATAAACGTTCAAACGTTTCACGCCGATACTCATAAATGTAAAATGCGTTTACTTCGAAACCGCATCGACTCTTCTATCTTTCGTTGCAATACCGAGTTCACAAACATTTTGAACGACGAACGTATACTTACGCCGATCGTGAAATTAACGAAACGTTCATATTATGTCCTCGAGTAGGCTCGCACTTAAAGGGTCAATTACGTTAAGGCCTAAGAAACGAGACTAAGCGACAAAATAAAGGTACAAGTAAAAAGTAAATAGGCGGGAAGAAAGGTGGAGAGGGGGTGAAAGGTAACTAGAGACGCCCTCGATTTTTCTTCACCTCTCATCTACTTCTCTACGATAGTTCTACGGTACGTGTACAGTCTACTTGCACAGTCTACTATAAAACGCTAGCCTACTTCTAGCGAGCGCTTTCTCCCTCGTCGAGACTCGCGAAAGTGCAGGAGGCAAAATAAAACGAGAGAAAGACTCCAAAAAAAAAATAAATAAATAAATAAAAGAAAAGGTAGGGTTCTCCTTTGAACCCTTCCGTTCGCAACCTCGTTCTCTGTCTGACCGGAAGAAACAGCGAAAAAGAAGTTTATCGTTTCACGCTCCATTTCCGGTTGGAAAATATAATGGCAGCGACGCGTCGCAAATCACGAGGGGGAGGGCTGTGTGCACTGGAGGGGACGGATTATTACAAGAACAAGCAAAAAAAAAGGGCTAAATAAGACCGTGAACAAGAAAATAGAAAGAAAGAAAGAAAGAGAACGTACGATAGGCGAAAGCTACAGCGACCAAACGAATACAGCACTTACCGTGACGACACAAGCGGAACCGCGTCATCATCAACCAAAGTAATCGATATGCGCACACGTACGCGTGTATGGATCATAATGACTCGCTACTACGGTATGTCGGAGGAATTCGAAGGAATTCAGGTGTCTTTGGATTGATCGGTGGAGAAAAAGAGGGAAGAAGTTGAGAATATACAGGGTGGTCACAAAGGGGTGGCTTTGTAACAATGGTTAATAGCTATTGTTTTTAGTTATTAATTGTTTGAATGGTACTTTGAGAATTTTCTAAGATATAAATTACTTGGATGGTAGTTTGAATATTTACTTGGACTTAAGTTAACTGGGTGGTACTTTAACAATTTATATGAATATAAATTATTTTTATGGTACTTTGAGAATTTACTTAAATGTAAGTTATGTGGATGATGCTTTAAGAATTTACTTGTATGTTAATTAGCTGAATGGTAATTTAACAATTTACTTAAATGTAAATTATCTTTATGGTAAATTGAGAATTTACTTGAATGTAAATTATCTGGGTGGTACTTTAACAATTTACATGAATGTTAATTATCTGAATGGTACTTTAACACTTTACTTGAATGAAAATTATTTTTATGGTACATTGAGAATTTACATGTATGTAAATTATTTGAATGGTACTTGAACAATTTACATACAAGTAAATATATATATATATATATCTTTATATATCTATTTCTTTAAGTTAAAAAACAATGTTATTAATTCAATTTAAATATATAATGTTATTTGTTCAATTTAAAAAACATGTTATTTCTTCAATTTAAAAAATATAATATTGGTTCACCTTAAAAAAAACATAATGTTATTGTTCGACTTAAAAAAGTGCTACAAATATGACCATTATCGTAAATATAGTGTGTCATAGACCATGGAAGTCTTCAAAATACTTTTCTGTAATTTAATCATGAAGAAACTTCCTTCGCATAATGTTTCTATAATCTCCACGGATTTTACAACGAAAGATCAAGCTCGTACCAATGATGCGACTCGTTTGTGACCACCGTGTACGCAGAGAGGGAACAGGTAAGAATAGAAAAATCAAATAAGAAACAGCGAAGAACGCAAGAACGGGAGAAGGAGCGACAAACGCAAACAACACAAAGGGTAATGACAATAATTTATTGTAGTCAAGGGTAAATTACGCAATTCTACAAAGAAATGATAAATCGTTGGCGTTTTCTCCGAACAATAAGTACGGAATCACTTAAGAAAGGCAAAGAAAAAAAAAATCAAGCACCAGCGCGCAGAACCGTGCGACACGAGACGAATACAACGGAGAAATTTTCATAACGAAATAACCCTTTGTATAAACTACGCAATTAACGGAGTATGAAATTTTCGCGAGCTTACGATAAAAATTACAATGTACAGAAAAAGAAATTTATAAAAATGCTACACGTGTCCTTACCGACGGTTCTGCGACCACTGCACTCATAATTAAAAGAGTAACGGTAATGATAATAATAATGACATAATAATAATAATAATAATAATAATAATAATAATTAATGGTAATTAATAATAATAATTAATAATAATAATAATAATAATATCAACGAGTTTGCAAGTAATAATGAACGGCGTATACGAATCATACGTACGTATACATAATATACCTAACAAATTACATATACATATATATGTGTGTGTATGTATATATATATGTATATATATATATATATATATAATAACGAGCTAGCTAATAGGTATCAATGTAAACGTGGACAACTTTACAATAAACATACATGAACGCAAAAAAGTAATTGCTACTGGTAAAAGTAAAGGGGTAAAGACTAATATCCGAGACACGGGAGGTTTTTCACAAAAAAAATAGACACGTGTGCCTCTATGTGTACGCGCATGTGTGACTGCGTGTGTATGTACGCGGGGACAATATACGTGTGTATAGAGAGCAAAAAGAAAGAGAAAAAAAAAAAAGACAGAGAAGTCGGAGTAAGGAGAGAGACGCGTATAATCGTGGAGCAAACGGGGGGGGGGTTGTTTCTTCCAACCACGAGGGGGCAGTCGTAACAAAGTAACAAAGTCAACTACAAAATATTCGCGTGACGAGATAAAAAAAAAAAAGAAAAAGAGAGAATAATCGTGGCGTAAAAACGAACGAGGTTCGTAGAAAGTCTGCCAGGGAACCTGTCGACGCGATCGCATCTCCTCGAGGGATGAAACGGGTCGAAGAGGTTGCCTGTGGAATGACGCGGCCCACGCCGACGGGAATCCATCGAAAACTATACTAACACGTTGGCAAATCACTATAACGATCGAATGAGTACGCGGAAAATTCGTTTATGGTGATTCGTTGAACGAAAAAATGTTCACTACCCTCTCTATTAATCCATCGACTGCCAAATTTTTATTCCACTGCGTGGGTTGTCAATTTATGTATCAAATACTTTTACAAGTTGGATGATATCGAAGCTAAAAATAATTTTCGCAATCAGAATTCAAGCATTTATCGAATACACAATTTATTTAATATAACGTTGTTGCAAGTGAGAAAAGAAAAATGTATATTCAAATCCCCACTTGGGGATCGTGGCAGCAAATGGGTTAATGAATTTACTACCCCTTTCGTGAAACTACCAAATCGAAGGTCAATTAGATTGTAATTCGACTGTGAATGTTTCTGCAAAAGTGTACATGCATTCGCAAACTAATCATTATCGAATTGCCTGTTTTTCTTTACACTAAAACTACCGACATGAAATGCACAATTACTTTGATGTTAAAAGTGAGGTTGAAAAATAAATGAATAAACGATGATACATAAATCAGTACACGTATTAATCATTTATCTCGATGAGCATCAACGTAGAATTCAGGAAAATCGTCTTATCAAATTTTGTCATTAAAACTAGGAATTTTGTAAAACAATCATTTTACCCTTTTGATAGTTTTAGTGTTAAGAATACTACATTTTAGAGGGTTCAGAAAAATAAACATTTACTACCTCTCCCTTGAAACTACATAGGTTACAACAAAATCATCTAAACAAATTTTGTCATTTAAACTAGGAATTTTGTAAAACAATCATTTTACCCTTTTAATAGTTTTAGTGTTAAGAATACTACATTTTAGAGGGTTCAGAAAAATAAACATTTACTACCTCTCCCTTGAAACTACATAGATTTCAACAAAATCATCTAAACAAATTTTGTCATTTAAACTAGGAATTTTGTAAAACAATCATTTTACCCTTTTGGTAGTTTTAGTGTTAAGAATACTACATTTTAGAGGGTACAAAAAATGCACATTTACTACCCCTTCCTTGAAACTACACCCGAGTTGAATGTCAGTTAGATTGTAATTAAATTGCGAATGTTTCTGCAAACGTGTACATGCATTCGCGAACAAATCATAATCGATTAGCCTCTTTTTCTTAACCCTTTGCACTCGAGTGACGACTCACACTCGCCATTTGATTTAATACAACGATTTGATATAAAAATAACTTCTACCTAAATTTATACACTCGACGTTTCAACAAAATGAAATAAACAATATCGGTGATGAATAATAAAATAATAATTGCAAAAAGCTTGATTAATCTTTTCAATCAGAAAGTAATTATTGCTTTTGTGTATTTATATACAGTTGCTGTTTGCCAGCAGTAAAAATGCTGTCGAGCGCAAAGGGTTAAGAATTCGACATTTTGGAGAATGCGAAATTTTGTTCGGGCGATATCGACGTCCGTGTGCGAGAAAATAATAATAGTTTAACCCCTTGCCTTATAACATCGTCCCCCACACGTGATGCGCATAATTGTTGAAATGCGACAAATTTGGCTGATATTTTCAGCACGATTGCATTTCAAGATGAATTTTAATCGCAACACGTCCAACAATGATCGCCGAGTTCAAAATACCCTTAACATTCGACCAATTTTCATCCGCCTTAACGTTAAAACGATAATTATATCGGCCTAATTGACGCACTTGCCGAAAAAATCATAAATTAAGGGGTTAAAGAAAAATTTGCCAATATGTTCGAAAGTTTTCGTCGAACTTCGTCGTTGGCTTTCGTTCCGGAAAGCCAGTGGAAGCCATTCTGGATTGATCGTCGGCGTTCCTTAGAGAATTTCGCAAAAGAGCAAAACGCGTACGAGAAGGGTGGATATCCAGCTTCGAGTTACCCTGATCTGTGTGTCTCTTTGTGCGTGTCGTGCTTGAGTTTCATCACGGTCGTGTACGAACAGCGTGGCATTTCATTCGGAGCATCGAGCAACGGGTTAAACGCGTTCGCGAGCATCTGCTGGCTGACGAAAACGATAAACGGGAAAAAAGAACAAAGAGATAATCCCGTGTGGGCGTAGTAGCGTAATCGTGGCGTAACTTTTCAACGGAAGATAATAGCCGAAGCATCATCCGGCATTTTTGTTAACGATTTTGAACCACTATTGTAAAATTAAGCGTGTCGATATTATTTTAATACGTTGTTACTTCTATCGATGCTTTTTGTACAGTAATAATAGTCTGATAGTCCTTTCTCGTTTTGTGACCGTTTAAAAAAAAATCTGATTTATATTGCAACGTTTGATATTTAACCATCGTGGAACCATGCCGAGTATATTTGTTTGAATGCAAATATTTGTGAGGTGCTTTTTATAACAAATTCTGTATTATTATATTTTTGCAAGGTGCCTTTTATTACAAAGTCTGTATTATTATATTTTTGCAAGGTGCTTTTTATTACAGATTCTGTATTGTTATATTTTTGCAAGGTACTTTTTATTACAAATTCTATATTATTATATTTTTGCAAGGTACTTTTTATTACAAATATTACATTATTATACTTTTGCAAGGTACTTTTCATTAAAAATTCTGTATTATTATATTTTTTTCATTTATATATACATTTGAATTTGTTTAATTTCCTCCAAATAAATTTATACACCTAACTGTTCGCACAGAAGCATAAACAAAATACAAAACAATAATTGTGTATATCTTTACACATTTTTTATTTACATTTTACAGCACAGTTCTACGAGGATTAATTTAATAACGAGCAATATAAACTGTCCATGAATCATCGTGAAGTTCGATCTAGTTCGTCGTTCTTTTCACAAATTACTACAAAAATGTTGTAGTAAATAAATTGCAATTTTCACCACCCGTTGCCATAACACGATTGACTGTCGTATCATCGAGTCTCAAAAATCGAAGAAGTTCCCGACCTTAGAAACGAAAAATAATTGCACTTGCATAATTAACTTACAATTACTACTAAGAGTCGCTTATGCTACATATACACACGAAAATGAATCGAAAATATATCTATCATATCAACAATAAACATTCAACTCTCGTTGATCGCTATCAAGCATCGTAATTATTCCAATAATTATAAAAAAAAACATCTTTAACGACACCCACTGAAGATAAACAACTCAACTTTTATTTTCTATTCTTCTCCAATTCTTTTTGTCGTATCACCATTGGCGTAACTAGAATTATTTTCTAGGCTGGGCTAGGTATTTTTTTATTGATCACGATGGTGTTCCATGTGGGGTGTTACGGATGTTGAAAATTTTTAATTTGAGAATTCGAGGTCGTGGAAAATTGAGATTTAGAAATTTGGAATTTTGGGAATGGGTGAATTTAGGTAACCTAGGTATCTAGGAATTTGGAATTTTGAAAACTTAGCAACTTGGGAATTTTGATAATTTAGGAATGTTTATATTTGGAGTTTTTGGAAATGTAGGAACTCGGGGTTTTGGTAATCTATGAATTTTCAAAATTGGAGTTTTCGAAGTTTAGGAACCTTGCAATTTTGAAATTTTAGAAATAGGATACTCAGGGTTTTGGGAGCGTTGGAATTTCGAAATATAAATAGGGACTTGTAATTTTTGATTTTCGAAATTTTGGAATTTGGGAATCTAGCAATTTTTACATTTGAAATTTTAGAACTCTAGGAACCTAAAAATTTCGAATTTTGGGAATTTGGGAACTAAGATACTTGTGGTTTTGGGAACGTTAGAATTTCGAAATATGGAAACTTGCAAATATAGATTTTAGAAATATAGGAATTTAGGCATCCAAGAATTTGGGAATATTACAAGTTCTAAATTTCCGATTTTGGAAATCTAAGCACTTTTAAATTTAGAAATTTGGAAATTTGAGAACTAGGATATTTAGGTTTTTGAAAATATTGGAATTTGACAATATAAAACCTCGAAAATTTTGTTTTAGAAGTTTAGGAACTTGCGAGTGTAGAAATGTGGAAATATCGGAATTTTTAAATTTCAACTTTTGAAAATTCAGGAACTTGAAAATTTAGGAATGAAGATATTCAGGAATAGAGACATTGTTAGTATTGAAAATCTATGAACTCGTAAATCCCAGCTCGGGATATTCGAGTATCTCCGAGTTCGAAAACTTCAAAACCTTAATTTGATGAACATATCCCCAGCCTGGCACCCGGCTAGTTACGCCACTGCGTCTCCCTGTCACGACGCAAAAGAAAAGCGACCGTGTGCGCGCAAAATTGCGTGAGAACCGTGAGAGGGTAAAAAAGAGTGCAGAAGCTGGCGTACAAGGGTAAAAACGGAATGGTGATCTTCCAAGGTTGTTGCAGGAACACTCGCGTGGCTCGTAGAAAAATAGAAAACGTCTGAGCGTCGGGAAATTATGTACATATTAGAAAACGTTCGCGAGACGACAAAGCGTCTCTTTCCCAAAAATAAAACGAGATTCTTTCGAACGAACGTCGATCCTAGCTACCCTCTTCTGTTATAGCAGTTACACGTGGCTCGTAATACAACGGGCAGAAACAATTTAGAGTTCTTAATTTACATCGACGACGGGATTTCCCGAAAACGAAGAAAAACGAAGACAAACGCTGACGAAACGAATTGACCGTTCAACGATTCGTGCCAAATACGACGTACGCAATCGACGACGTAACAGACGAGATTCCGGGCAGACGAGTCTCTGAAAACACGTCAGAGAACACTCTTCCAAGAAAAACGTTCGATGATATCTGCCAACTTCGGAATTCGACGCGTATACTGGCCAATGTGCGATCACGTTCCTCGGAGGAAATAAATAAGAAGCACCGTACGCTGGTTTGTACGGTTATTTCGGGAAACGGCGATATAAAGAGAGGAGAGCGAAAAATGCATGCTCTGCGGTGGACGTTGGACATTTTGATATTTGGTGCGACACGTGTTTTTTTGGAAGTTTACTGATTTACGAGTTTGTACAATTTATAGATTTACAAGTTTGTAGAATTTACAGATTTACAAGTTTATGAAATTGACAGATTTATGAGTTTGTAGAATTTATGGACTTACGAGTTTGTACAATTTATAGATTTACAAGTTGGCAGAAATTATGGATTTACAAGTTTGTAGAATTTATAGATTTACAAGTTTGCTGAATTTACAGATATACAAGTTTGCTGAATTTACGAGTTTACAGAATTTACTGACTCAGGAGTTTGCAAAATTGTCAGATTTACAAGTGTACAGAATTCCAAATTTTCAAATCCCTAACTGTAAAAATTCTGAATCTCTACATACTTGTCAAGTTTTCAAGCTTGCAAGGCACCTCAAATTTCCAAATCCCTAAATTTCTGTAAAACTGAAGTTTCGGATCTCTAAATCATCAGATTCCTCGTATCTCCAAATCCCTAGACCCTCATCTGCAGAAATGTACAAATCCCCACATCCTCGTCTACAAAAATACCCAAATCTCGAAATCCTCGTCTAGAAAAATACCCAAATCTCCTATTCCTCGAGTCTACCAAATTTGTAAATCATCAAACCTCAAAATGCCTAAAATTTGCAAGCTTTCAAATTTCTAAATCACCAAATCTCCAATTTATACAAACCTCTACTCTTTTTCCTCGCATCATTTTCCTTGGATAACCCTACTCGATACCATACTCTCCGAACAGTCGCCATCTTCCCCAACCTATACTCCAAACCCGAATACACCTCGTATCCCTAGATCATATGTTCATACATGTATACACCTCGTGAAACCATATCTTCTATCACACCAGAAGCTCCCTTCGGCAGGACGGATAGTACCAATAACATGAACAGCAACATTTGATATGTCTCGAACCTCCGTCGACGAAAAGTTATCGACGATATAAAAATACTTAACCAAGACGAATCCTGTCAGAAAATGATCAGAAAGCATCTTCCATAAATCATAACCACCGTTCTCCAGCTACCGTCACTAGCTGCCCTTGATCTTATCATAAATATCCCTAAAAAATCTCGATCCTGACCTATGCAATCAGCGAATACCCAGTGACAAAATGAACGAACGCTCGACCCAGACAAGTAATCGATGATATAAAAATATTCATGTTAGCCGAATCCTGTGGGATCCTCGAAGATCCGAAAGCATCTTCCATCAACCACAACCACCGTTCTCCAGCTACCGTCACTAGCTGCCCTTGACCTTCTCACAAATATCCCTAAAAAATCTCGATCATGAACTATCGAATCAACGAATCTTCTGCGTGAAACGAAAGAAACGAAGATCCATCGAAGAAAAGTAATCGACAATATAAAAATATTTATGTCAGCCGAATCCTGTGAGATCCTCGAATATCCGAAAGCATCTTCTATCAACCACAACCACCGTTCTCCAGCTATCGTCACTAGCTGCCCTTGATCTTATCACAAATATCTCTAAAAAATCTCGATCCACACCTATCCAACGAAATCCCCGTCGACGAAAGGAAGTAAGAGCCGTCGAAGGTCGGTAGATATGATCGAGAACGCGAATCGTCCACGTCAGGTTTGCTCGTCGAAGCGGAATTACGCGAGCGTGCACGCGTTGCTTGATGTCCGCGACTGATACCACGCGTTCTTCTGTTATCTTGTCTGTTCGTGTGACGGTGGGTTTCCGCTAGGCGAGCAGCAACTCACCGCGGTGATGACGCTGCTGTTGTTGCTGTTGTTGTTGCGGTTGATGAGGCTGACGATGATGAGAATGATGGTGATGATGATGGTGATGGTAACCGAGGGACGAGGACGGCGACGGACAGAGACTTCCACCGCCGGCCGACTGCTGCTGTTGCTGGTTGTCGTCGCGGGTCGGCGTCAGATCCAGGAACAGACCGGAAGTCGCTGAGTCGACGCAACTGCAGGACTCGGTGGCGGTCGCGTTGCATCCGGGACAGCAATCGGTGTCCGTTGCCAGGCTCATCGGCGTCTCCGGCGAGTCCACCGGTCTCGTGCCAACGAACGAGCTCTCCATCCAACACAGCTTCACGCTCCCTTCGAGGACAAGTTTCATTTCATTAGGATTGATCGCGAACGAAGCCGGCCGCGGCTGACTTCGCGTTTCTACGCTGATCGGGGTAAAACTCGCTGAAAAACCAGGGCCGTCGCGTGTCCTGTCATCGTATGCGTGTATCACGCGTGACATGGTTAAAGACGCTCAATAAAATCAACACGCGTTCATCTTGTTTGTTACCAGCGTTAACACAATCCTGTCACTATCGATACTACGCAATCCGAGATTAGGTCGTGTTAGTTGGAGAAGCTCTAAACACGGAAATATTAATTACAACGCAAACACAGCTGACAACACAGATACATGTTATTGACAAACGGGTCCGCTGATCGCCACAGGGTACACTGTGTGCTCTGCCTCACAAGAAGTCTAGTCGAAGAAACACTATTCTGATCAATCAGAGCAGAAGACACGACCCTATTCGCGCTCGTCAAACCGTAGAGAATTAATGGTCCCTGTCGGTAGCACTCAGGCACGGATTAACATTTCTGGAACCCCAGACTGGTATAATAATTTTTATTTCAACAATAGTTAAATTAAAGTGACTACTTCAACGAACTTTACAAACTGTATGCGACAATATTCTAATAAATTTAATCCTAATAAATTATAAATTCTAGGAAGTTATAAAAATTCTGACGAATTATTAATTTTAATAAGTTATAAAAATTCGAACAAATCATTAATTTTAATAAGTTATAGAAATTCTATGAAGTTATACAAATTTTAATAAACCATAAATTGTAATAAGTTATAAAAGTTCAAATAAATTCTAAATTCTAATAGGATATAAAAATTGTAATAAACTATAAATTCTCATAAGTTATAAAAATTGTAATAAATCATAAATTCTAAGAAGTTATAAAAATCGTAATAAACTATAAATTCTAATAAGTTATAAAGATTCTAATAAATTACAAATTCTAATAAGTTATACAAATTTGAATAAATCACAAGAATTATTCATTTGTACATTTAGAGCGATTTCTGATAGCCTCAACCGAAAAACAGGGTACATAATTTATTTAACACATTGATTGCCACAGGGAGACAATCGAAAATTGCATCAAATAGTCTTTTCATTTTTAACAAATTTTACTAAATATTTTCACAATACTTTGTTACATTTATATTCCATAGTCCCTAGTAACTAATGCGACTATTTTCAGTTAGAAAAGTGAGTAAACTTTCAACATAGAAAATCTGCATACAAATTTAAATTTCGAAATCTGTATAGATGTATAACATAAATCTGTATAAAAATATGTTGACATGGCAGTCAAAGTGTCAAACAAGTGTTAATTAAATCTCAAGAATATTACATTTCGTCCATATGAACCAAATCACATCCATAAATTAGAATCCCTCGAGTAAGCTTCGTGTCTCGGGAGAGACCGAAGTGTTTCGTTTCCACGAGCCTTCTCGTGAGACACGCACGCACGGAAGCGTAGGCGCGCTCGTGTTTCGAGACAGACAGAACACAGTATCAATCGGTGGATCCCCGATGTCGGACGATTATAAAAGCGAACGAGGTAAGAGACGGCCACGTGTTACTCTTCGCCTACTGTTCTCATCTCGATGTTTATTTTAATTTTGTCCCTAAGGTCAGCCGAGTGGCAGGGTAAGTTCGCTCGCACCGAAAAGCGTACGGAGACACAAGAGGGGTGATTCAAACTTCAGGGTAATCTATTTCGGGGCCAACACGGCCACGATGCTACAAGGCTGTCGAAATAGCAAACCGGTCGACTCTGCATACTTTCGGCGAGACTCTCGGTGATTAACACGTTGACTGACACAATCGGGCAGCTCAAAATTTCACCAGATAGTACTTTTATGATTAATAAATACCACCGAATATGTTCACGATATACTGTCCTATTTATTGTTCACAGTACCAAGTAGTCAATACGAGTACTTCCAATTGTGTGAATGAATAAATTGTTAATGATACAGATGATTAATAAATCTCTCCAAATATGTTCAAAATATATTTTTCTATTTATTATTCATAGTTCCAAGTAATTAGTACGAGTACTTCCAATTGTGTGAATGAATAAATTGTTAATGATACAGATCATTAATAAATCTCTCCAAATATGTTCAAAATATATTTTTCTATTTATTATTCATAGTTCCAAGTAATTAGTACGAGTACTTCCAATTGTGTGAATGAATAAATTGTTAATGATACAGATGATTAATAAATCTCTCCAAATATGTTCAAAATATATTGTTCTATTTATTATTCATAGTTCCAAGTAATTAGTACGAGTACTTCCAATTGTGTGAATGAATAAATTGTTAATGATACAGATGATTAATAAATCTCTCCAAATATGTTCAAAATATATTTTTCTATTTATTATTCATAGTTCCAAGTAATTAGTACGAGTACTTCCAATTGTGTGAATGAATAAATTGTTAATGATACAGATGATTAATAAATCTCTCCAAATATGTTCAAAATATATTGTTCTATTTATTATTCATAGTTCCAAGTAATTAGTACGAGTACTTCCAATTGTGTGAATGAATAAATTATTTATAATATAGATGATTAATAAATCTCTCCAAATATGTTCAAAATATATTGTTCTATTTATTGTTCATAGTTCCAAGTAATCCATACGAGTACTTCCAATTGTGTGAATGAATAAATTCTTGATAATATAGATGATTGATTGATATGTGGATGACGTTTGGGATACTAAATTGCAGAAGCTGGTCGATTTAAGAATAGTGAAACTGTGAAATTGTCAAGGTTACGAGCTTTTAATTCTTCAAATTTTTTGAATCGTTGTATCTTGAAGGTGGTAGCGAGGAAACGAAAAATTGTTGAAGTTAAAATCTCTGGAACTTGGTAGCTTGAGAACTGAAGAAATTAAGACATTATCAAATTTATATGGTTTTCAAAACTTCAGTATTATAAATTCTCAGATTTATGTAGACTTCAAATTTTCAGAATTATGAATTCTCAAATTTATGTAGTCTTCAAATCTTCAGAATTATGAATTCTCAAATTTATATAGTTTTCAAATTTTCAGAATTATAAATTCTCAGATTTATGTAGTTTTCAAATTTTCAGAATTATAAATTCTTAATTTTATGTAGTTTACGTCTAATTTTAAAATGAACTATAAAAATAAGTAAATAATGAATAATTCATGAACTAGAAAGGTTCTTCACCTTGATAAAGGTCCACAAGCATATTGAAATAAGCACATTAATAATTACCATAATTGAAAATAAGAAATCTAAGATCCGTGATTTTTACATATTTTCAGAACCTAGCGTTAAACAATGAAAAGAGTAAAATAAAAGTTGTCGAACGAAAAAATTTTCATTTGCGAATTTCTTTTCGGCATCGCCAATTGCAACAGTCCGACGCTGTTCTATCTTTCTCCGTGGCAATAAAGCGAGAGTACCGTACACGGAGCTACCCTGAAGAGCCGCAGACAAGATCCTCACATATCCCTGCTCCAGCGTCTTAAAAGATCCGTTCAAGTAACGTGTCCGAATGAATTTTCCGCTCAATTTCAAGCATCCGCGCTACTCGATATGCACATACACGATGCGGACCATCTCGGTTCCGAGAAGATGTTCATCGTGCGAACGACTTCGGGTTCTATGTAAATTCTCCACGAAAGAACCAAGAGGAAGCTTAACGAGGTCTTAAACCACGCGAAGAAAAGAATCAGCGAACCTGTAGCTACTTCAGCCCCATTCTTTCAAAATGGCCGACCATTTCGAAAGCGATTCTCGTTAGTACACAAAAAAAAGAACATCGTTCTTCGAGTTGGTAGAGTCACATAGACCAGATTAAAAGACCAAATTATGTTATAAACATTCCTTTTGATAGAACGGTAAACCGGAAACGGTGAGAACATATAGACAGGCAGGTAGACAGATGAAGAAGAAGAAGAAGAAGAGAGGTGTCTAGGTCGCAGAATATAGATGCAGAGGCAACAGAGAACACATCAAGATGGAAAACTCAAAATTACCTTTGTCGTGAAGAGTAAAAGTGGTGATGGTTGTAGTGGTGGTGGTGGTGGTGGTGGTGGTGGGATGTAAATATTTTTTTTTTTTTTTTTTGGCAGGGGTTGTTGTTTAGTGCTCACCTCTGGGGCTGGTCGACCTTGCTCCGCCCCTGTCGTCCCAGTCTTCAGGTCGAGGTCGAGGCGACAGCCTGCCACCTCCACCAACCTCCTGACCGCTTTGCACGTAGTGCACAATGGCCGAGGTTACCTCCTTTATCGAGTTCCTTACCTCTAGCTGCTGATTCGTTGTCTGCTGTTGCTGCTGTTGTTGTTGCTGTTGCTGCTGCGAAACGAGACGGTTATTTCAGTACTCTCCTCTGCTTAATCATCTTTATATAGATAATATACACAATATTTGATAGATAATACAGAAATACTAGGATTTTATAGCATAGATTTGTATCATAAACATTACACAAATACTAGATTCTATGAGATAGATTTATATCGGAAATACTACAGAAATTCGAGATTTTATAGCATAGATTTATATTGTAAGTACTATAGAAATATAGAAGTACTAGGTATTATAGCATAGGTCTATATCATAAATACTACAGAAATACTAGGATTTTATAGCATTGGTTTATATCATATACAGAAATGTATATTACACATGTATGTATATTACAGAAATACTACAGTGTATAGCATAGATTTATGTCGTAAATACTATAGAAATATTAGGATTTTATAACATAGATTTGTTATGATTTATATGGTAAATACTGCATAAACACTACATCTTATACAATGGATGTATATCATACACAAATACTAGATTATTATAGTACAAATTTAGAGCACGAACGATATAGTGATACTGTACCTTACAGTATAAATTCATAGTTCGGGTGATATTTATGTACAAAGATAGTTATAGTGCAGAAACCATTCTTAAGAAATCTGATAGAGTGGAGTCACTCCATATAGTGGAATAAAATTATTGATTTCTGACCACCAGTATAAGTGACTTAATTAACTTTCATTCATGAAATATAATTATGTATATAATTATAAACTGCGCATATTGTATGAATACTTTATGTGTGAATACTTTATGACTGTATTCCTTTATGGCTGTAACTTGAACTGAGCATCCAAAGGTAACATTTAAAACCTTGTCAAGTGACCACAAGGACCAGAAGAGGTTAATGAACTTTAAGATGTGCATCGTTATTGAAAATATTAATATTTAATGCAGTTGTGAATTTGCTAAATTATATTGTACAGGTATGTCAAAACAATTTCGGTTCGAGTTAAAAGTCTGAAAGATGATGCTATGTGTGACAGGCGAGGAGTATCGATTGGCTCAGGATTTAACAGCCCTGGCAAGAATTTGGCAGAATAAAATAATCGCTAGGCGAGGCGTTTCGTGGCTGAAATTTGTCCGTAACAAGCAAGTAATTAAAGTCAAGAGCGACGATACGAAATCCGTGGTGTGTACGATTTAACCTTAGAGAAGGGCGAACATCGGGTAACAGTCAATTTGTCTCGGGTTGCAAAGGCCACCAGACGCCAGCGTGGCTCTTTTCTGCCAGAATTTCTAATTATAGATACGTCGCTGCGTTTCTGTCCTGTCTGCGCGAATTAAAAATAAATTTCAAACAAAGAGGAAATCGAAGTGATCGTGGGCGGGGCCGAGGGGGTCAGATACGGTCGTATCGTCGTTTCGAGGCCGAACTCTGATTCTCGAACTAAAACGACGATTAAAAATTTCAACGATCGTAACGAAAGTAATTGTATTTCCGGTTCTGCAACAAGTTAATTGGCTAATTGTAGAAGCAACAGTATTATGGTGATCGTCTGTCATTTTTATGGCTTTCTTTAAGAGTAGCCTTTAATTTTGAAATCACCTGTAGAATTCGTTTTGTGTATCTTTTAGTATACATAGGAACTTGTCACGAGTTTGAAACGTGACACGAGGAGTTTTGAATATGTCAAGCAGTAAAACTACATATGTACATACTGCATACCGTATATAGACTCTATATATATGTGTGGTTAAGAGAAAATCTGGTTTCTCTGGGGAAAATGTGACCTAGAAGGGTTTAGTGGCATCCTGTTCGTTGATTCCTGGGGATTTGTGAGGATCTAAGTTAGACCTTGGCAACTTGTGCATATAGGAATACGAGGATGTTGAGATTCGTGTATGCATTGATATGCAAACCAAGGGATTTGATGATTTGGGAATGTGGGAACCTAGAAATTTGAGGATCTAGGAACTTGGAGACGTCAGAATTTTCGAATCTAGATGTACGCAGATTTAGAGATCTACAAATTTGTTTTCTGGGGATTTGTGGATCAAGAAAGTTAGGGCTCTCGGAATTTGATAAAGCATGGCTTTGATTATGTAGACACTTGGGGATCTGAGAATTTGGGGATCTAAGGATTCGGGGACCTACGAATTTGGGAAATCATGACTTGGGTTATTTAGGATCTTGGGGATCTAGGAATTTGGGCATCTAGGTATTTGGGGATCTACCAATTTGGAAAATCATGACTTGGGTTACTTAGGAACTTGGGGATCTAGAAATTTGGACATCTGGATATTTTGAGATCTAGGGTTTCGGTGATCTACGAATTTGGGAAAACATGACTTGGATTGTCTAGGATCTTGGAGATCTAGAAATTTAGGAATCTACAAATTTGAAAATCCAGAAACTTGGAGGTCTAGAAATTATGAACTCCAGAAAGTAGATTCTGGTCGTGAGAATCTAGGGATATGGAAATGAACGCATTTGCGAAAGTATAATAAAGAATTTGAAAATCTAGCAACTTGATGACCTTGGTATTTAGAGATCTAGGTATGTGAGTATCTACAAACTTAAATATACTAGAATTTGTGAATGAAATGATTTGGAAACCCAGGAACTTGTCGATCCAGAAGATATGAAAATTTAGAAATATTGTTGGGTGTACATATATAGGAAGCTAATGATTCTTCTATCTAAGGTTTTGAATAAGAAAAAATTTGCTACGAACCTTGTTTGCTGCTTGCAACTGAGGAAGAATGCCCTGAGCAAGACGTTCTGCCGGTGTTCGAGGGTTCGTTAATCGTTCTTGTGAACGCCAGCCCAAGTATGGCTGTCGATGGTTGAACGACGACCTCGCCGAACTCGCTGGCGAACTTCCGGCACTGTTCAGCAAGCTGGTACTCCATCTTGAGAATACCGGTGGCGTGGGACTTGGACTTAGAAGAGCACCTGCGCAAAATCATTAAAAACCTATAATCTCCGTTACAACGTATCGTTTAACATTAATTGTTTCCTTAGTGATGAAAAGGATACTCTTCAAAATCGCAAATCTGTAAAATTTTTAAATCTCCCAAGTGCTAAGAACAAAATTGTTCACAAAAGTTGTCAAATTTCCTAATCCTCGAATTCAACAATTTTTAAACTGCCAAATTTCTAGATTCCTTAATTTCGAAATCCCGAAATGCCCAGATCCCCAAGTTCCTAGATAACCAAAGTCATACTTTCCCAAATTCTGAGATCCCCGAACCCCTAGATGCCCAAATTCCTAGATCCCCAAGTTCCTAAACAATCCAAGTCATGATTTCCCAAATTCGTTGATCCCCAAATACCTAGATGCCCAAACTTCTAGGTCCCAAAGTTCCTAGATAACCAAAGTCATACTTTCCCAAATTTTTGGATCCCCAAACCCCCAGATCCCCAAATACCTAGATGCCCAAATTTCTAGATCCCCAAGCTCCTAAATAATCCAAGCCATGTTTTCCCAAATTCGTAGATCCCCAAATACCTAGATGCCCCAATTTCTAGATCCCAAAGTTCCTAGATAACCAAAGTTATACTTTACCAAATTTTTAGATCCCCAAACCCCTAGATCCTCAAATACCTAGATGCCCAAATTGCTAGATCCCCAAGTTCCTAAATAATTTAAGTCATGATTTCCCAAATTCGTTGATCCCCAAATACCTAGATGCCCAAATTTCTAGGTTCCCAAGTTCCTAGATAACCAAAGTCATACTTTCCCAAATTTTTAGATCCCCAAACCCCTAGATCCTCAAATACCTAGATGCCCAAATTGCTAGATCCCCAAGTTCTTAAATAATCCAAGTCATGATTTCCCAAATTCGTTGATCCCCAAATACCTAGATGCCCTAATTTCCTAGATCTCAATTGTCTTAAACGTCCTGGATAAATATTTAATATTAAATTAACGTTAAGAACACCCTCGAGATCGCCATATTTACTTTACTCTATCAACCCCATGGTTTATCGATAGCCTCGATAGTGGTTTTCTTTTTCGATAATGCAATTACATTAACAGCTGCGAGTGTGCTTCAAGTGCACTTTCCAAAGTGTACTTCGAGTGTACTTCTTCTGTACGTTTATGTGTTTCGTATAGTATGTACTTCGATATAAAAGCGAAATTCTTTGGTCGAGGTAGAAACGGAAGAATAAAGACTGGCTGGTGTAAAATTTGTCATCGGGTAACAAGATAACCAGCATCTCTCGATGCAAGGTAAAGAGGAGGGAAGCTGTAGTGGCGCAGAGTACTTAAAGGGTTAAGTAAAGCCTGTTCTAAATTTAATTAACACACCGACACACATTCCAGATGCTACTTTTCGTATTGACCTTGTATCCCTTCTAATTTCTGACGAATTAATATTTTGCGGTCCAGATGCGACCTCCAAACAGGAACACGGTTCATCTTTACATTGGAACGCGTTGGGAAGCGGATTTTAAATCTTTTGGGAAAATTATAAGATTTTTTCATTTTTATTCTTTTACATTCTGAAATTCTTAAGGTTTCAAATTCTCAAATTCTCAAAAATCTCAAAGTTTCAAATTCTCAAATTCTCAATTTCTCAAAGTTTCAAGGTCTCAAATTCTCAAATTCTCATTCATAAATTCACAAATTCACAAATTCTCAAGGTCTCTATATTCAAATTCCTAATTTGTCAAAGTCTCAAACTATCAAAGTTCCAAAATATCAAATTCTCAAATTCTCAAATACATCAAAGTTCCAAAATATCAAATTCTCAAATTCCCGAAGTCTCAAATTCTCAAATTCTCAAATACATAAATTCTCGAATTCACAAACTCACAAATTTACAACTTTACAAATTCACAAACTCCTGAGGTCTAAAAGTCTCAAACTATACCCTTTCGTAATGCGACAAGTCTCTCGCAACGGGATAACCCTTTCGCAACCAGGTAACCCTTTCGCAACGAAGCAACCCTTTCGGAAAGAGGCAACGCGGACACGGTTCGAGAGACGGGTCTCGCAGGTTCAGCGAATTAATCGAGTTAACTTGCCCCGCTAAATTTATTAGCCGCTTCCTACCGGTCGTTACTCGCCGTGGCCAGAGAGTATCCGTGGCTGTGTGTCGCACGCCGAGAAACGGAGACGGGCGTAAATGAAATTGGCCGACGCTGCGCTCTAATTTCGGACGTTCCGTGACTTTTTACGACGATGAAAGGCGCGGACGCGATGGTTTGCTCGATATTACGAAGCTTCAATAACGCTTCAAACGATCTCTCAACTGCAAACTAGATAATCGAGAATGTAGGAAACTGGGACTTCACGAAATGGAGAATTGAGGGAATCGGAAATGTAGAGAATCGAGAATTTTAGAGGATCAGGAATCCGGAAAATCGCAAATCTAGATATAATTGGCAATCCAGAGAATCTGGAATTCAAGGGAATCAGGAATCTAGGTAATCGGTAATCTTGGAAATCGGTAATCTAGGGATACGGTAAACTTGGGAATGGGTAACCTTGCGAATGGGGAATCTTGGGAATAGGGGAATCTTGGGAATAGGGGATCTTGAGACTCGGGACTATTGGGACTCGGGACTATTGAGACTCGGGACTATTAGGATTCAGGATTACTGGGATTCGGGACTATTGGGACCCGGGATATTGGTATTGGCGACTATTAGAACTCGTCACTGTTGGGATTCGGGACTATTGGGATTAGGAACTATTAGGACTCGGGGCTATTGGGATTCGGGGCTATTGGGATTCGGGGCTATTGGGACTCGGGACTGTTGGGATTCGGGGCTATTGGGACTCGTCACTGTTGGGATTCGGGACTATTGGGATTAGGAACTATTAGGACTCGGGGCTATTGGGATTCGGGGCTATTGGGACTCGGGACTATTGGGACTCGGGACTCTTGGGACTCGGGACTATTGGGAGTCGGGACTATTGGGACTCGGGACTATTGGGACTCGGGACTATTGGGACTCGGGACTATTGGGACTCGGGACTATTGGGACTCGGGACTATTGGGACTCGGGACTATTGGGACTCGGGACTATTGGGACTCGGGACTATTGGGACTCGGGACTATTGGGACTCGGGACTATTGGGACTCGGGACTATTGGGACTCGGGACTATTGGGACTCGGGACTATTGGGACTCGGGACTATTGGGACTCGGGACTATTGGGACTCGGGACTATTGGGACTCGGGACTCTTGGGACTCGGGACTATTGGGACCCGGGACTATTGGGACCCGGGACTATTGGGACTCGGGACTATTGGGACTCGGGACTATTGGGACTCGGGACTATTGGTACTCGGGACTATTGGGACTCGGGACTATTGGGACTCGGGACTATTGGGACTCGGGACTATTGGGACTCGGGACTATTGGGATTCGGGACTATTGGGACTATTGGGACTCGGGACTATTGGGACTCGGGACTATTGGGACCCGGGACTATTGGGACTCGGGACTATTGGGACTCGGGACTATTGGGACTCGGGACTATTGGGACTCGGGAATCGATAAATTTGGTATTTGGGAAATTTGGAAATTTGAAAAACTTTGAATCTACCGTATAAAAAATTTGAGGGACCGTAGCCTGAATAACCGTAAGTCGTAAAAATTGAAAATCTAAGAAATCCCATTATCTTTGCATCTAGAAATTTCGGAAATGAGAGGTCGTAGAAACTGGGTTCCGCAAAGAATACGCATAAGAGAATAATTAATACGGCGGTAAAGATGTACGAGAGAGAATGAAACGAGGTGGTCGATTCGTATATAATAATTGTCGACTATCGATCTGACCTGTAGTCGGCTGTCTATTGGAAGACGACGAAAGGGACGAGAGGGAAGTGGTTTTTGATCCGAGAGCTCGCCATCCGCCGTGCTGCGACGCGTCGGAGTGCCTCTTTAACCGGAAACCGTCACGGGCCGCGGGAGAGTTCTTGTACCAATCCGGGACGTTCAGTCGTTGCAGGGATCTCTGCACTCGTAGCTCGTGTTCGCTCGGCACTCGTTCGCCGACCTTCTGCAACTCGTTCTCCGGCGGCTGAAACATTCGGATTACGATTTGTCAGAAAACGCGTGATTTTTTTTCGATCTTATTAGCTTGTCCCATAAGTTTATTCCCTTTATGATATACATCCGGCCCTCGACATTCGCACATTTTTAAATATTCAACTTTTTATTTAACTTTCAACGTCAAGACTTTCACAATTAACACTATATTTACGGACGTTTAATGAACGCATATGTCTGAATTGAAAATGATATATAAAAATAAGTAAATAATGGATAATACATATATTGGTTTATAGAAAGAGACTTTATTTCGAAACTTCAAAATTCCAAATATTCAAATTCACCGAATTCCAAATTCTCAAATTTCCAAATTTAGAAATCCCAAAATTTTCAGTGCTCTACAGTCCTAAATTACTATAATTACAAATTTCCGAGTTTCAAAACTTCGAAATTTCAAAATCTCAAATATTCAAATTCCCCAAATTCCAGAGTTTCCCAATTTGCAAATTTCCAAATCTAGAAATCCCCAAATTTCAAAATTCCAAAATCTACAGAGCTCTACATTCCTAAATTACTATAATCCCAAAACTCCGAAATGTCAAAATCCCAAATTTCCAAATTCCCCAAATTCCACACTCCCCGAATTCTAAAGTTCCCAAATTCTCAAATTTCCAAATCTAAAAATCCCCAAATTTGCAATGCTCAACATTCCCAACTTACTATAACTACAAATTCTTTAGTCCAAAAATTCTGAAATTTAAAAAATAAAAAATCCCAAATATATTCAAATTGTCCACATCCCAAAGTCCCTTAATTCTCAAAATTCCAAATCAACTCCGTAAAATTCCTAATCATCCCAAATGATTCCAAATTATTCCACATCATCCCAAATCATCCCTTTTCCTAAAACCCCAAACAATCAACAAACATTTCCTCTCCGTGCGTCCAAAAATAAAAAAAGACATTGAAGAAACTGGTCAAAGTTCCCACAAATACTTCTATCGCTATTCGAACGGCGACGCTAATCAAGCACACAGAATATCAAATCCTTAATTAATAAACACATTAAAAGTGGAGAACACGTGGATGAACGGGAGACAGAGAGAAATATCGGGGCCGTGTGAAAACGCTCGAACTGCGCTCATTGGAAACCGCTCGTTCCGTGACAATAACCGCTTAAATCCTTTTCCAATGTCACAGAGAGCCGTCGCACGAAACGGACGGAAAATGATGGATCAATTTTCCCGTCGAAACACGGAGGCGGTCCCGTAGGATGCGAATTATTCGCGTTGAAGGCTAAATGAAAGCCGGAGGAAAATCACTGCCCGTACCTGCGTGTAGGATGCTCGTGAAAGTCAGGTAATTTTAACTCGTTCAGCCGGCACTTTTCTTTTTTCTTTTCTTTTCTTTTTTCCTTCTCTCATCGACGAGACTACGCTACACGGTCGACAATTTTTAACTACCTAATTTCATCGCTGCGTTATAATATTCGACGCGTTTTGCTCCGACGTGAAAATAGAAACGATGATGGATGAAATATTTATGGAAAATGGCGATATCATTTTTCTTTAGTAATTTCTATCCCGATGACAGGAATTCTATACTCTCGTTCGCGGCAATATAACGAGAGTTCACCTAAAATTTCATCACTGCACATTAAAAAAAAGGAAAATTTCGAATAAAAGATACATGTAAGCGTGAGTATTTCCGTAAATAAATAATGACCAGAGGAAACTCAGGAAACGGAAGCCCATCTTTTACAGGATGTCCAAATTTAGAGGTAGGTTTACGTTCGAGCGTTTAGTTAACCTCAAGATTTCTGTTGGTTAGCGATACAGCTGCAAAAACAGCTTTGCTTTGCTAGGAAAGTTCGTTTAGGTCACTATATCTTTGTCGCAGCTTCGAAAATGATTAAAAACCTGTTTTCGTATGCAAATATTCGAGCGCAATTTAAAAAGTAACCTCAAATTCCTTATCGATAAACTATGAACGAACCTGTAACACAAAATCTTCGATGTGGTTTGTGCACATAATTCGATACAGTTTGTATTCAATGAATTTTTTGATAAATAAAACTAATCACGTTTTCTAGGGGAGATTTTAAATGCAATTGAAGTTTTCTTCGATTGCCTGACATCTATATAGAATATCGATATGTTAAAAGCAGCGAAAAATGACACACGATTTCCCGCGAGATTATTCGAAGAAAATATTTAACTCGTTTCGGTGTATTTGTATCATAATTTGCTAATAGCGATTTCTATAATTCTCGATTAAAAGATCTGGAAATTCGAGAATTTAGGAATTTCATTTTAGCTAAATACAAAGATCTGGAAATTAGAGAATTTTAACATGAAACGTGAAAATTAAGAATCTTGAAAGTTCAGAAATTCGGAAACAGATATTGAAGAATTTCAAAGTTTGAAGACATGCAAGATTTGAAAACTTACAAACTTGGGACATTTGAAAAATTGAAGTATGAAATTATGAAAATCAAGATACTTGAAGGTTTAAAAATTTGAAAATTCGAAAATCTGAATGGTCGAATTTAAAAATTTGGAAGCTAGTAAGAGTTGAAAAGCAGAAATGTTAGAACAGGCGCAAAATTTTAATAATTCGAAAAATTAGAAATACGAAAGTAAAGAAACTTAAATCGTCGAGTTCGAAAATCAGAAAGATCACGTCAGACCCATATTCCGAAATTTACAATTTAATATGCAACAATCCAACGCCATTATTAATTATGTTCCATTCCGAACGATGTTGCAAAATATCTCTGTTGCGTGTACACGGTAGAAATTACCTACCGGTAAAAGATATTTAACGTCGTCTTTGATGTCTCAGACTATCATCGTACCCATTCGTACACGCAAGATTATTCAAATAATAAATGGGTACATTGAGATTCGTTGCAAAACACGCGTGGGCGTGACACACGCTGTTGCTCCTGCATTTCTTAACTGCGATGTAAGTCAATGATGTAGTTTCTCTTTATATTAACCCTTTTCACTCGAGTCTCACTCGAGACTCGTCGTTTGGTTCAACTCAACAGCTTGAAATAATTATTTTTTACCTAAACCTACAATTATACATGTAAGGAGTAAACACGGTAAAACAAATGATGGCAATAAATAGTAGAAAAATAACCATTATTAACCACTTGCCATAGAATTTTCTTTTCTGGTGCGTCAGTCAAAAGTAACTATTTACAGCCACAACATATCATATTCAATATTATAAATTTTAATATTTTATATTTTAATTTCAATATAATTTAATATTATATTCAATGATTCTTGATTGTGCAAATTATAATTGTATATTAACTTTATATATAACCATGTCCAAAATGTTAGTAAATTTTATTATGTACACTCATGGATAAAATTAAGTGGACATTGCAGAAATGTAAAAAAATTTTTGTTTTATTACAATGTTTTAAATAAACTTTAAATTTAGAACGTGAAATGTTTTTATCCACTTGAAAAAAACATTTATTTAATGTATATAATTGTACAATAAAGTTTTGATTTATAGGTATTCTTACTTAAATTAAATTAACCTTTTGTTATTTATGATACCTGTCCACTTAATTATGTACACGACTGTATATGCTGCGAATGTGTTACGAGTCAGACACGCAAAATTATGGCAAGGGGTTAATATTATTGAATAACAGTTCATGGAATTTTCAATGAGAAAGTTTTAGAGATGCTTCTAGCGAACGAAAAAAATGTTTTCGAGTGCAAAGGGTTAAACCACGTAATCGATGGATGCGCGGCTTATAAATGGACGTCCTCCGACGATACGAGAAATTTCATTCGAGAAGCCGAACCAGTGATAAAATCGATCCAATCAACCGATGTAGTCAACCTTTGTATCTACATCGTTCAAAATAGAGCCCTCTTACGTTGGTGTAAACTCGTTTTTATCCTCCCGTTATACCTTGACCCCCTTTCTCGAGAACGTTGCACTTCACCCCTATTTTCGCGTACAATTTTGTGGACGAACGGGGTTGTAAGTCGGGATACGACGATTTAGGGAGTCGGAAGATTGTGAATTCACGGGTTTGATAATTTGGGAATTTGAGAATTGGTGAATTTGTATTTTTGGAAGGTTAGAATTTTGAAATTGAAGGATTTAGAATTTTGGAGAGTTGGGAGTTTGGGGATTTGAGTATTAGGATATTTCAGAATTTGGGGTTTTAGAATTTTGGAATGTTGGGACTTTGGCGATTCGAGTATTGGAAATTTGGGACATTAAAGACTTCAGAATTACAATACTACGAAATTTAGACATTTTTACAAACACCTAATTTCAACCTAAAACTGTATACAATCACAAAGACTTTCAGAATGTTCCAAGAACCGCTCGAAAATGTCACTACAAATAATTAAATAAGTTATTGGATACATGGTAATTAAGTTAACTGTAAAATATAAACGATAAACAACAAAAACAAACGTACAAATAACTAATATCTACCTAAAACCATATACCATCACAAAGGCTTTCACAAACAATTTTCCAAGAACACCTCGAACATATCTCTACAAATAATTAAATAACATATTTAATATATGCTATAAATTAACTGTAAAACATAAATGATAGACACCTATCACAAACAATTTTCGAAGAACATCTCGAAAATATTACTACAAATAATTAAATAACATATTTAATATATGCTATAAATTAACAGTAAAACATAAACGATAGACACCTATCACAAACAATTTTGGAAGAACATCTCGAAAATATTACTACAAATAATTAAATAACATATTTAATATATGCTATAAATTAACTGTAAAACATAAACGATAGACACCTATCACAAACAATTTTCGAAGAACATCTCGAAAATATTACTACAAATAATTAAATAACATATTTAACATATGCTATAAATTAACTGTAAAACATAAACGATAGATACCTATCACAAACAATTTTCGAAGAACATCTCGAAAATATTACTACAAATAATTAAATAAGTTATTTGACATATGCTAATTAAGTTAACTGTAAAAGATAAACGATAGACAGAGTGGATCGGACAAACACGCACTGTCCGATGGCATTGTCTGTACGCAAAGAAATGCATAACGACGAGTAGCATAGGGTCGCGTGAGATTTCCATATGCCATAGAAAGATACACTAACGGGACCTAACGCCGTGGAAAAACAAAGGATAGAGAGAGGAACGCGTGTCTTGGCCTACGCACGTTGTGTTCCTTCGGTTATTAACGTTCCAACAACGGTTCACCATATGCACGGCGTTCATGAGAACGCGGCTTCGTTGAATAATAAAAAGTTATGTTCATCCTGAAAGTCCTCGAACCGAGCCGAGTGAAACTTCGTTTCTGCGAATGATCGGTTCTGTGAAATATTCTTATTTTCTATCTTGACAATGGAAATATATTATTTTGACGTTTTTCGAATTTTTAATTTGTTGTGTTTGGAAATTGAGAATGATTATCTACGAGTGATGGATTTTTATGGTTAAAGATTGCGTGAATGGTCTCTAGTGAATTGTGAAATTTTTACACTTTTTTTTTGGTTTCGAATCTCTAGGTTCTATAAATCGAAACCACCAAATTTTCAGATTATAAAGTTTCTCTAGTGTCAAGTCTGTGAATATTAGATCAGATTCGCGAATTACCAAATTCCTAAATATCAATATTCTTAGAACCCAAATTTCTAAATATTGGAATCCTCGAGTCACGAAATTCACTAACTTCCGAATTTCTAAATTCCTACATTCTCAAATTTCCTAACACTCAAATCCTTAAAGCTCCAGTTTCCGAATACTCGAATCCCTAAAGTCCCAACATTCCAAATTTCCAAATCGACACAGCAGAACTCAAAAACTGCTAAATTCATAAATTTCCAAATCTCTAAGCCCCAAAATCATAACATTCCAAACTTTCTATATCGAAATACAAAATTCCCAAATTTCCCCAAAACCCGTAATTCCCAAATTTCTAAATCGACGTGATGAAACTCGAAAACTGCTAAATCCATTTTCCAAATCTCCAACCTTGAAAATCATAAAACTCCAAAAGTTCCTTATCAAAATCCAAAATTACCAAATTATTGGATCAGTCGACTACCAAACTTCCAAGTCCCAAAATCATAACATTCTCCAAAACCCGAGGAAATGTCATAGTTTATATACGCAAGAATCGAAGGGAACGCGGCATTGGCATAAAGGATCGCTTATTTCCGTGTCTCGGGACGGAACGACAAGCCTAACGACGCGTTCCAAGTGCAACAGCTCGCGGTTGCGTAAGATGGTCGGTCGTCTCGTGTGTCAGAAACCGACTCGGTGACAGTAATTTCAATTACTGGCCGTCGGTGTCTCGGCGTGTTTTCTTTCCGCGACGACGTCCGCGTGTCGTCAATTGACGCAAATTGGGGGAAAGCCGAGTCAAAGACGATACTACATCCGCCATTAGTCGGGCAAAGACCTCTCGCTCTCGCTGTTTCGCGAGGGAATCGCATGTGCATCCGCGACGCGTCAAGTTTCGAATCTTCGAATTTACAAATTGTCGAATTTCAGGAACACTCGGATTCGCAAATCTTCAAATATTTGAATTTTCAGAATCTCGAGATTACAAATTTTCAGTTTCCTGAATATCTATGTATATTAGCGAATTTTCGAATTATCCTAAACATCAAATCTTCACATTTCTGACATATCAAATTTCTTGATCCCTATATCTTCAAAACCGTAATTCTCGAAATGTCAAAATCTCCAAATCCCTAACACCCGACATCCCCAAATCCCCAAATTTCGAACTCCCGAAATTTCCAAATCATCAAATCCCTAATTCTCGAAATGTCCAAAGCTCCAAAACCCTAACTCCCAGAATTCGCAAATCTCCAAATCCCTAATACTCGAAATGTCCAATGCTCCGAAATCCTAACTCCCGAAATTCCTAAATCTCCAAATCCCAAAATTTCCAAAACTCCAAAACCCTAACACCCGAAATTCCCAAATCTCCAAATCCCGAATTCCCAAAATTCGCAAATTGCCAAATCTCTAATACTCGAAATATCCAAAGCGCCAAAACCCTACCTCCCGAAATTCCTAAATCTCCAAATCCCAAATTCACAAAATTCACAAATCTACCAATACCCACTTCTCGAAATGACCAAAGTCTCAAAACCCTAATTCTCATATTTCCAAATCCCAAATTCTCAAAACACACAACTCTCCCAATCCCTAGTTCTAGAAATGTCCAAAGCTCCAAAACCATGACTCTCGAAATCCCGAAATCTCCAAATTTCAAACGCAAATTGGGGGAAAACCGAGTCAAAGACGATGCTACATCCGCCATTAGTCGGGCAAAGACCTCTCGCTCTCGCTGTTTCTCGAGGGAATCGCATGTGCATCCGCGACGCATCCTGCTGCCATCGTCTTTTCTACGACGCTCGACATTCGAGAATGCACCGCTCTAAATTCAACGCGTTCCATCACCATCGCCCGTACGATCGCCGTTGCTACAACAATCTTTCACGCCGTTTACAGATACATTTACCGTCAGCGTTGCCACCTATTTTCATTCACGCTAATGTATTTTATTCTGCTACTTCGCGGTTCCGCGTTGGTAGTATACGATTTTTCAATTGCCATATTTCGAGATTTGGAAAATGTTAAGTTTTCCAAATTCTCAAATCCTTGAAACCACAAAATGCCCATGTTTCAAAAATCCAAAAGTTTCAAAAGTCCCCAACTCGACAAATCACTAAACACCCAAATTCCCAGTATCTCAAATCCTTAAATACACAAATCTCTAAATCCCCAAAATCCCAGAATCCCCAAATCCCTAAGTTTCCAAATTCTTAAAATCCTAAATCTCTAATTTATCAAATCCCGAAATTCCCAAATCCCAAATTCCCTATCTCCCAATATCACTGAATTATCAAATCCCAAAATCCAAAAGTCTCAAATTCCCTATCTCCCGATATCACTAAATTATCAAATCCCCAAAAATCTCAAACCCCAAATTCTAAAATCCAAAAGTCTCAAATTCTCTATATCCCGATGTCACTAAATTATCAAAGCCCTAAAATCCTAAATACCTAATTTATCAAATCCTTAAATCCCTAAATCCCAAATTCCCAATCTCCCTAAATCTCAAGATCATGAGATTCCTAAAATCCCATGTCTTAAAAATCCCCCAAATCCCTAAATTTCCAGATCCAAAATATCAGCTCGCAACTGTTTTCGTGTCAGCAAAAAATTTACCCTTTCGACCTCTTAAAATCGCTCCCGAATTTTCCCCTCTAATTGCTTCTTCGTTTATCGCCGCAATGCGATACGGATACATATCGCACGTACGCGAAAGCAATTTAATTTCCTTCGAAAATAGCGTCGCGTGTACACGGTTAATCATTTTTCGAGAGTCGACGGAAATTAGTAAGCTTATATATTTCCGCGTTTTATTATATCGCTTTTTACCGACGGCGATATTGCAGTCAAAGGAAAAAGGAAAAAAAAAGAGAGGAACGACCAGCACGTAAACTTGGCTGTATGCCATTTTTCGCGAGACTGCAGTCGCCGAGTTTCCAGAAGAATTTACGGCTGTTAAACTGCAATGAAAACATTATGCTACTCGTGTTAATTGGACTTCCTACTAGTTCAAGAATAATTTTGCGCTTGCTTTTATGAATTCGTTTTTTTTTTTCTTTCTTCCTTTTTTTTTCGTTCCGCCTTTTGAAACAACGCCGGGAACGCGGATTAAAACGTATAGGCATGCGAAAAATCGAGAGTGTAACGCATTGTCCGATTACGCAGTCGTTGGATCAGAGCGTGCTGAATTTTCGTTACAAAATTTAACGTCGCAACGTTGGTATGTATGACAACTAATGATCTGACTAAACGCTCAGAGATATCAATGCGTATAGTACATATGTAGATAGCAATACAGAGCACAAAGATGCTAATATACTGCAATATAACGTGTGGCAATGCGTCGCACATAATATGGCGCGTTGAAATACAATGCATAGGATCCTAATGCGTAGTAATAAAATACGTCGCAATACAATGCGTGGCAATGCATCACACGGTAATATAGCACGTGGCAATATAACGCGCGGTAATACCAACGTGTAAAGATCGTAACGCGAATCAATCCGACGCACAGAGATTTCAATGCGTAGCAATGCGATGCGTTGCGGTATAGCGCGTGGCAATGCAATGCGTGGCAATATAACGCGTGGAAATACCAACGATTAAATATAGTAACGCGTGGCAATACCAACAGTTAAATATAGTAACGAGTTTCAATTCAGCGCATAGTGATTTCAATGCGTAGCAATGCAATGCATTGCAATATAGCGCATAGAAATACAGCGCGTGGCAATATAACGCGTGGTAATACCAACGGTTAAAGATAGTAACGCGTTTCAATTCAGCGCATAGTGATTTCAATGTGTAGCAATGCAACGCACTGCAATATAGCGCGAGGCAATACAATGTGTTGGAATCTTAACGCTAGATTATAAAGCTCATAGCCACCGAGTGAACAATAAATAATAGAATCTCAACAAGTTTCTTCATCATTGATGGTATTCTATGCAACAACAGCCCGGTAATTACGGTAAATATCGGCTTTCTATTTGCGAGTATCTGCAATGGCTACGCAATATTCATCGACGCGTACCATGTAAGGCCACAGAAATGTTGGCAGAAGAAAAATCTAATATCCACACGGCCAGGGATGTATCAGACGCATCGATCATTCGCGTGCAACTTGCATAAACCGACTTTACGATCCCAATCGTAAAGTCACTGTTTACCGGCGAACGGCGTTTACTTGCACGGTCATGACACAATTGAATAAAACCATAAAAAATTAATTACGTCTTCACTAATACTTGTCACAACTTTAAAATTGTAATAAAATCAAAATTACATTAACTTGATACAATAAAGAAATGTTTTAATAAATTGAAAATTAAATTTGGCTGCTACAAGCAACAAATATTTTTATAATTTGGAAATTAAATTTGATTGCTACAACCAATAAATATTTTTATAAATCGAAAATTGAATTTGGCTGCTACAAAAAAAAATATATGAATATATTGAAAATTAAATTTGGCTGCTACAACCAAAAATTATTTTAAAAAAAAATTTGTAACTCGTATGAATTTATACCGAACATGTATTAGTAAATAAATAATTGAAAATTGACGGCGAAAGAGTTACGGCAAGTTCAAGTTATAAAATACAGTAAGAGAATGAGTATGTTTGTATTTCAAAGATTATTTTATTCTGGAAAACGATAAAGCAATACCGAAATAAATTGCAAAAGTTTCTACTTCGGAAAAATAATCGATTTCGAACTAGAGATTGTATCTTTACACGCGACTACGCCATAAGGTCAATAGTGTCAGCAAATTTTTGGCTGATCAGCGCACAAAACTTCAAAGGTGCAACGAGGAAAAGGATCAGGCTATGAATCGCAACCATAAAGCAGAGGCTGCTAAAAGAGTTATGACCGTCTTTATCAGAAATTCTTCCGGCACGATTGCACGTTTAATGGCCCAGCTCGATATCCGAACGCGAATGAAAACGCAGTTTCAGGAACAATCGCTCTCGCATTTTATTGAAAATGAAAAATTCCTGCAGCAAAATAAGCATTTTATTAGCATTCGTACGAGGTGCCATAAGAAAGTTGCAAGAATAAAATTGCACGTTTTGAAGTTTTCGAAATTTCAAAGATTTTAAATTTTCAAATTCTTAAATTCTTAAATTCTTGCATTTCAAAATTTGCATATTCTTACATTTTGAAACTCACCAATCCTTGCATTTTGAAATTCTCAAATTCTTGAATTTCCAAGTGTCAAATCGTCAAATTCACAAATTTTTTTTCCTGAATTTCAGGAACACTCGGACTCGCAAATCCTCAAATACTTAACTTCCCAGATTCTTAAAGTTACAAATTTTCAGTTCCCTGAACCTCGACATTACCGAATTTTCGAATTTTCCTAAACATCAAATCTTCACATCCTTGGAATCCCAAATTTCTTGATCCCTATATTACCAAATTCCCAAATCTCCAAATCCCTAATTCTCGAAATGTCCAAATCTCCAAATCTCTAACACCCGAAATCCCCAAATCTCCAAATCCCCAAAATTTCCAAATCGCCAAATTCCTGATTCCCAAAAATTTCTAAATTTCCGAATTCCTAATTCTCGAAATATCTAAATCTCCAAATCTCAAATCCCCAAAGTTTCCAAATCTCCCAATCCCTAATTCTCGAAATGTCCAAAGCTCCAAAACCCTAAGCCCCGAAATTCCTTAATCTCCAAATCCCAAATTCCCAAAATTCCCAAAGCTCCAAAACCCTAAGTCCCGAAATTCCTTAATCTCAAAATTCCCAAATCTCCCAATCCCTAAACTCTCCAAATGTCCAACGCTCCAAAACCCTAAGCCCCGAAATTCCCAAATCTTCCAGTCCCTAATTCTCAATATGTCCAAATCTCAAAATTCCTAACTCTCGAAATTTCCAAATCCCAAAATCCCTAACTGCCGAAATCCCGAATTCCAAAAATTCCCAATTCTCCAAATCCCTAATTCCCAAAATACCCAAATCCTGGCATCCCAAATTCCCAAAATGTCCAAATCCCCAAATGCCAAACCACGTTTCCAAAAGATCCAATTCCATACTTTTCTGTCGTTTGCCAATAAATGTCACTCGCTTCCCTATAGTGCCATTATTACCAGAACACTCTGAGTACGGCGAAACGTAAGAGCAATTTACGTCGTCCTTTAATAAGTAATTGAATCATCCGAGCAGGTCCGCGAGTTAGGGGTTAAAATCACCCCGTATCTTTGTCGAGGGTCCTTTGCTACGTTAGAGGCCCTCGGTATACGCGATACTACACGTGACAAAGTTAGCTGCCGTTACACACGTGGGCATAAAAGCCGAAGAGCGCCCACACATCACGGATTCTCGAACGGCCTTCGAGTTTCCTGGCCGGTGCATACGTGGTATTCACACTCAATGTGTCTCTCGCTATTTCTCCCTACGTTTATTTCATTCCTGTCACTTTACGCGTCTCTGTCTCTTTCTATCACTCTGATACGCCCACTTCATCCAACTTCTCTTTGCACATGTGTGCGTACGTGTGCGTCGCGCGTTGAGATCTTTCAAATTTAATATCTCTAAATTATATTCGCACGTTTCTACGTATCGTGTCTTCGCGTATTTGTATCACATATTTATGGATTGCCAGATTTTCTGTGCTTCCGAATATATTTATATGTATTTGTATATATTTGTACGTTTGAACATTTGCATATTTATACGTTCGTATTTGCCGGCTTGCACATATATGCATTTGTACATTTGATGTTTATACATATGTCTGTTTACAGATAGGTGTATTTGTACAGCCGTACATTTACACGTTTGTACATTTGTCCATCTGCACATATATACATTTACACATTTGTCTGATTGTACATTTGTCCGTCTGCGCATATGTGCATTTGTAAACTTGTACATTTGCAGATTTACACATATGCACACTTGCGCATTTACATACCAATAAATTTGTAACTTCGCATATGTATTCATTTACACATATTCATTCATGTAAAAAAAATAAAAAATTCTAAAATCTCACACATGGCGCATTTTGTATATCTTCTTATTAAAATCCACGTCTACTCATTTGATCTTAAACTTCAGTAGCACGTGTGTATTACAAATGTTCTAATTTAAGACCGCACTGAATTATAATTGAAACTCCAATCTTAATAAAATGAGAATAAACATTACTGCACCGTTTCCGTGCCGATTACAAAGCAGCCTATGCACGTGAGCAAAATTTCATCGTAAAAGTTAGCCCTCGAAAACGGGTCCTTTGAACGTATCAGGTGAATCTTTTTGATATATGTTGATATATTTTGATATATTGATATATTGATATATTTTGATATATTTTGATATATTTTGATATATTGATATATTGATATATTTTTATACATTTTGATATATTGATATATTGATATATTTTTATATATTTTGATATATTGATATATTTTGATATATTTTGATATATTTTGATATCTAGTCTTTGAACGTATCAGTGTGCACGTGGACAGATTAAAATAGAACATTATACTTCCTCTAGGCGGCCTCCTTTATAACGTCAGGACAAGAAAGCCGACGTTGAACGGAATTTCCTCCGCTTTCCAAACAATTCCACGGTATGAGCCTCTAAGATAACAGACACACCCTTATTCGACACGTTGCAAGGCATTCAAAAGACGTGTGCCCTTTTGTCGATGCGACCCTAGCCCATCCAACGTGCCACTGCTTTTTGTGCCGGTTATATTCGACCCAGTTTTCGTTCGATGTTTCGAGATGGAATCTTCGTGCAGCAGCTAGCCAGGCCGGGAACATTTAATTCGAATTAACCCGCTAAAATGAGCCGCGAACGCGAGAACGTGCACTGCCATGATATCGTGAAACACAGAAACGTAAAAGCAGCTTGTGTTAGAACGTCCCTTTTAACCCTATCGACGTTACAAACTCGTAACGGTGCTGGATAAACTCTATGACGATGGGAGTCATAGTTTGTCTATTAGGGACATTGGAGAGGCACATCTTTTTTTGAATGTTTAGGTATGTACAGGTATTGGTGTGTGAATATTTTCTCGAGTTCCAAAGTTCCAGAAGTCTAAAAATCTCAAATTCCTATAAGTATATTCAATATATTCCTAAATCTTTAATTCCAAGGTCACAATAGTCCTAATAGCGCCATGGGTCCAATATACCAATTGTTTCGATACTTCCGGTGGTACAAATAGCCTTAACAATCCCTAGTTCTAATAGTCCCAAGTTTCAATATTATTGGATCCCAATAGTCCAGAGTTCCAACATTCCCGAATCCCAGCAACCCAGAGTCCCAAGAATTCCAAGTTTCAATGTAGCGAGTTCCAAGACTCCCAAATTTCAATAGACGCGAGTTTTAATAGACCCTAATCTCAATAGTCCCGAATCCCAATAGTCGCGAGATCCAAGACTCCTGAATTCCAATAGTCCCGAATTCCAATAGTCCCGGATCCCAATAGTCCCGAATCCCAATAGTCCCGAGTCCCAGCAGGCCCGAATCCCAATAAACCCGAGTCCCAATAGACCGGAGTCCCAACAGCCCCAAGTCCCAAATCCCAGTAGTCCCGGATCTCAATAGTCCCGAATCTCAGTAGCTACGAGTCGCAATAGTCCTAAATCTCAATAGCCCCGAGTCCCTATAGTCCCAAATCTCAATAGTCCCGAGTGCCAACAGTGCCGAGTCCCAATAGTCCCAAATCCCAACAGTCCCGAAGCCCAATAGTACCGAGTCCCAATAGTCCCGAGTCCAAATAGTCCCGAGTCCAAATAGTCCCGAGTCCAAATAGTCCCGAGTCCCAATAGTCCCGAGTCCCAATAGTCCCAAATCCCAACAGTCCGGAGTGGCAACAGTCCCGAAGCCCAATAGTACCGAGTCCCAATAGTTTCGAATCTCAATAGCCCCGAGTTCAGATAAGCCCGAATCCCCATAGCGCGGTGTCACAATAGTCTCGAATCGCGATAGTCCCGAGTTTCAGTAGCGTCAAGCTCCAAAAATCTCCAAATTGCAGAATCCTACGAACGTTCGGAAAACTGTTGACCGCGAAAATGCGATACATTCAATTGACAACGAGATTTCGACAGGCGCAATCGAAGGCAGGTGTCGCGAGACCGATCGATACACGAAACGAGACAAAGCGACGCGCGGCGGTGGATTTCTCTGGCGGATTACGGGAGCAGATAAATGACCACTGGCACGATCGGAGCTACGGTTTCGCAAATAAACCGGAAACGCTGGCCGGCCCTCCGTGTTCCGCAACGTCGTCCAAGGACGAGCATACGTATTCATAGAGTCGAAAGTTTTCCCGCAAATGGCAGCCGATGATCGCCTCTGCCTCGGCGGGAAGTTCGCGACGTGAAACTGGCGGAAAAGCGTGAAACTTTCACCGGTGACAAACTTCTGGGGATCTTTATCGCGCTTCCCTAGATCCGTCGGATAACCCGGACTCGAAATATTGCTTTCTAACCGGGGCGAATTTTCGCGTCGACTCTGCACTTTTGTAATTTCGACATTTTACATTTTTTTACGCTCGACGGATGTCTTTTTCGTGATACCTGATACAGTTCTTTTACTGCTTTCGTAACTGAACCGTGTTCTTTGCATTTTTTGTGGAACAGAATATTATTTGGTACGATTTAAAGTAGCGGATGTTATCGCTATCTTTTACAGATGTAATCGCAAATGTTAACCCTTTGCACTTGAAAACATTTTTATTGGTGGCAGATAGCAATCTTAAAATTTTCTAGTTAAAAAGTTTGATCACTTTTTTTTTGAAATTATTACTTTTTCGTATTTTATATTTTATTTTATTTATATTATATTTCATTTATTTATTTTAGATTTCTTATGTTTATTGTTTCATTATTTTAAATTTAGATAGAATATATTTATTTTAAATGGACATAAAAACGCACTTTATGGAATATTTTGTAAGTAATTCGTAGTAATTTTAGAAAGAGTAAATAATGTTTACTGTGGGATGAAAGTGGAGGACAGCGTAAAACAATTCGTATTTCAAATGAGGAAGACACTTGTAGGACACGCTAACACACGTAGCTAATTACAGATGTTAATAATATTTTTATATGTTTATAGTAATTTTTGTACATGTTCGTATTAGAATTCGAACGAGTTCATATGCCTGCTCGAAAATTCATAATTCGCAAAATTATTTGAAAAAATATTCATTGAACATTGATAATTTGATGCTATGTCAGTAATTTTATGTAATAACAGCGTTTTGTTTATTTAAAAAAATAGCGTATATCTAACAGAGAAATTGTACAACAACAATCCGATCGAATACAATCTATTAGAACGAAATGTCATTTTTCAAATCGCGTTCACAAGCCATGGGATCTCAATGGACCCGTACGATCACATCGTTAAAACGATATAAGCAATACATTACGGTCGCATAAATAAATTTATTACTTTCCTATTGAAAGGATAGGGTTTGGTGAAACGCATGAATTATTGAATGCCTAGAAACACAATTCGTTTACGGTTCATTAGAGACTGGTTCCGTGGCCGTAATTAATGACTTCGATACGAAACCCAGCTGAAGAAAACTAGAATCGCGTTGTTTTTGCGTAGTCCTTTCGGATTCTTGAGCGGTCATTAATTTGAAGTTTAATGAATACGCGCGCAGCAAGAACACGAAACCGTGACACGATTCACGTGAAACTGCCGTTCATGCATTGTAACGTACAACAGTCGGCGATAATGTCATTATTTAAATTGTAATTCACCTTCGTGCTATATTGAATGCATCATTCTGTTAAGTGAACGTAAAGCAATTTACTCGATACAAGTACGGTACGTACGATTACGATTGTAATTCGCCTTCGTGCTATAAAAACGAATTATTTTATTTAGTGAACGTGAAGCAATTTACTTGAAACTAAATATAGTATGAATCATTACTATTGCATTTCATGTTTGTGTTATGTTAAGTGCATCTTTCTATTAAGTGAATGTATAACATTTTATTCCAAATAAAATGTAGTATGAACGATTACGATTGTAATTCGCCTTCGTGCTATAAAAATGAATTATTTCGTTTAGTGAAAGTGAAGCAATTTACTTGAAACTAAATATAGTATGAATCATTACGATTGCGTTTCATGTTTGTGTTATATTAAGTGCATCATTCTATTAAGTGAATGTGTAACATTTTATTCCAAGTAAAATAGAGTATGAACGATTACGATTGAAATTCGCGTTCGCGCTATAAAAATGAATTATTTTATTTAGCGAATGTAAAGTAATTTACTTGAAACTAAATATAGTATGAATCATTACGATTGTGTTTCATGTTTGTGTTATATTAAGTGCATCATTCTATTAAGTGAATGTATAACATTTTATTCCAAATAAAATGTAGTATGAACGATTACGATTGAAATTCGCGTTCGTGCTATAAAAATTAATTATTTTATTTAGCGAACGTGAAGCAATTTACTTGAAACTAAATATAGTATGAATCATTACGATTGTATTTTATGTTTGTGTTATGTTAAGTGCATCATTGTACTAAGTGAATGTATAACATTTTATTCCAAATAAAATATGGTATGAACGATTACGATTGTACTTCACGTTCGTGCTATATAAAGTGCATGATTCTAGTAAGTGAGTATAAAACATTTTATTCGAAATAAAATACAATATCAACGATTACGATTGTACTTCACGTTCGTGCTATATTAAATGTGCCATTTCATTAAGTGAACGTAAAACATTTTATTCGAAGTAAAATATGGTACGTATGATTACGATTATGACATAAAAATGAAACTGATATACTACTACAGATTTTGTAATTTTGTATGTAGACATAAGAAGAAAAATATACACCTTCACATTTTGCAATTTCACGAAAATAGCCCAGATTTTTATGAAAAAAATATTATTATTTTAAACTGCTCAGTCGAGTCACTCATGCTCATCGATGCTCTCATCTTTTAACCCTTTGCACTCGAAAGCATTTTTACAGGCAAGTAGTATCTTGAGAGCTTTCTAATTCAAAATTTGAATACATTTTTTTGGAAGTTATTTTCTATTATTAATTTCTACTATTGCTCATTTCACTATGTTAAACCTTAACGCTCCAAGTGTGTCTCTCAAGCACCACAGATGTGTAGCGTTATTGTAATTAATTGTAATCAATTGGTGATTGTAATGGTAATTGGTGAATTTGGAAATTTGAGAAAATTGAAATCAGAAAATTTGAAAACTTGGTAATTAGCGAATTTTGGAGTTTGGAAAATTGGAAATTAGCGAATTTGGATAGGGAATTTGAGAAATTGGGAAATAGGAAGTTGGTGAATTTGGAAAATTGGAAAATATGGAGGATTGGAAATTGGAAATTGGGAAAGTGGAAAATTGAATATTTAATACAAATATTTTAGTGAAAATTACAGTACTTCTGAGACGAACAAAGATTGTTTCGAGTGACTCAATATTATTATTTACACATCATTGTAGCATTAAAAATCTGACACTTAAAACTTGCAAGTAGAAGTACGAAGTTGGAGTTGCAGGTCGATATTCACAATTAAAGTCATAGTTAAGTGTTAAATGTCACATGTATTGTATAGATTTAGTTACAAAGTATACAAACGATATTTGTATATAATACAAATTGTATCATATTAGGCCAAATGTTAAACGCGAGTTGTTCGAGTGCAAAGGGTTAACTTACAAATCGATGATCGCGTGTTGCACGTTATTTATTGTTTGTACATTATGTAATCTCGCGTTGTTACGTAACGTATGTATTCACCGTATGGCCGGTAAATGTGTCGGTACTTTATGGAATCGGTGTTCGCTGATTAACATCGCTCGCGACTACCACATTTCGTCGTAAAAAAGGAAAAAGAAGACACGGTGTGTCGGGACGCGTCGGTAAAAGAGCGTTTTTTAACGATGCACGAACACGAGCACTAGAAGCACTCGTGGTCGAGCACGAAACAACCGACACTTTACTTTCGCTTTGTACTAAAATCAAGCCGGAGATTAACGGCACACGTCATCGTAACGCGAATACTTGCAGGTCGGCGTCATCGTCCGTAAAACGCGTGCGAGAAACACGTTATTCAAATATACTAAACGTCGCTTCAACTCGATAATCGTTTACCTCGATCCAGCACGGCCTCAGACACGCTAATCGCGAAATTTCCCAGTGAAACGACTTAAATCGCCGCTGTCAATCTTTCTCTCGCTTTCTTGCTCGCTTTTTGCGTGAATTGCAGTGAATTATGGTCGGTTAAATTTTCACCTAAGTATAACATTCGATTCACGTTCTGTTCCCGCGGGTTGTGAATTGAAAATAATTTTTATAGATCGCTTCAAAATATGTATGAATACAATAGTTTGATAAAATGATGATTGCGAGGATGAACCTTATGTATGTTGCATAAATATTAATCAGAGTGAATGAACGCTGATTAGAAGTCACTTGATGCACAGACTTTTTGATTTTAATAGTGTCAATTAATTGCGTTACGTTATTTATGATCTATACATACGGTAAAAATAGGTTTGCACCATTTTATATATTTTAAACAGTGAATCATTTTAATAAATGAAGACACTGTATGTATCATATATATTTTTAAAAAATAGGACACTGTATGTATCATATATATTTTTAAAAAATAGGACACTGTATGTATCATATTATATATTGCAAAAAATATATCACTGTATGTATCATATTACATATTGTAAACTGCATAACACTAAATATATCATCCTATATATTGTAAGCCATATAACACAATATATATCATTCTATATATTGCACATAATGTACCATAATTGCAGTAAATTTAAAATAATCAAAGACTAAACAAAACGAACGAAAAGGAATAATATTAAGAAATAGAAAAATGTGAACGTATGAGTCACATACTCGCATGATACGTGCATATTATATGATGCTATGGGTAAAAAATATTTATTCACATAAAACGAAGAAATAAAATTGAAAATGGTCAAGGAACAACAAATAAAATGAGAAAAAAAAAGGAATAAGAAATATGTATAAAAATAATAAAAAAAAAAATGTTTTATCCCATCATCTCAATTATCATACCTGTAAAATTACTTACATTATTAGGTATTACATCGGTGTAAAATCAAAGAATATACAATATACTTTCTCCAACAAGAAACAGCGACAAAAATGACCGAATATGGGTCGACTTATTTTTACTCGGTGTTCATCACAAAAAGTTTTATCAAAATCGATGACCCAACAACGACGTCTCCTTGTCAATTTCAAGTTTGTAGAACGATAATTGTTCCGAAACCGGTCGACCTTTCAAAGAAACACTTTTAAGTCTCCGAACTCGACGAATAATTAATCTCGGTCTAATTAAATAATGCTGGATCCAGCAACTCGTAAATATCACTCCGTTAGAGAAATCGCGAACCATTTAAAGTTCAATGAATTGCTTCGAACTATCCTTCTAGAATATCCTCGAGGTAATTCACCTGCAAAATATTCACCTTGAAACCTTCTAAAAATCCAGAGTCGAGAATGTAATGTACTATAGCGATCGTATCGATTCGTGCATGAAAATTCGAAAGGAGAGAAAGTTGTACGTAGGCCATCGACGTTTTGTGAATGGCCCTCGAAGTGAACGGTTAGGACAATGAACGATTCACAGGTCACGCTGGTGAAGGGTGTCCTAAGGCCAGAAATGTCCTTTTCATGACATTCTTTCCGTATACGTCTTGACGGCAAGCAAAGAATATACGAAGTCATGGCAGAGTTAACTTGTACCCTTTATTTAACACGTTCGTTCGATAACACGTCATCTAAATATGAGTGAGGTTCTTTTTCTTCGAGTTAAATAGAATATTAACATCAAAACTACCAGAGTCCCAATAGCCCCAAGTTCCAAGACTCCCGAATTCCAATAGTCCCGAATCTCAACAGTGCCGAGATCTAATAGTCGCAAATACCAAGATTTCCCAAGTCCCAATAGTACCGAGTCCCAACAATCCCGAATCCCAATAATTCCGAAACCCAATAGTCCCGAGACCGAATAGTCCCGGATCCCAATAGCCCCGAATCCCAATAGCCCCGAATCCCATTAGTTTCGAGATCCAAGGCTCTTGAATTCCAATAGTCCCGAGTCCCAATAATCCCGAGTCCCAATAGTCCCGAGTCCCAGTAGTCCCGAGTCCAAATAGTCCCGAGTCCCAATAGTCCCGAGTCCCAATAGTCCCGAGTCCCAATAGTCCCGAGTCCCAATAGTCCCGAGTCCCAATAGTCCCGAGTCCCAATAGTCCCGAGTCCCAACAGTCCCGCGCCCCAACAGTCCCGAGTCCCAACAGTCCCGAGTCCCAATAGCCCCGAGTCCCAATAGTCCCGAGTCCCAATAGTCCTGTGATCTCACAGTCCCGAATCCCAATAGTTCCGAGTCCCAATAGTCCCGTGATCTCAGAGTCCCGAGTCCCAATAGCCCCGAATCCCAATAGCCCCGAGTCCTAATAGTTCCTAATCCCAATAGTCCCGAATCCCAACAGTGACGAGTTCTAATAGTCGCCAATACCAATATCCCGGGTCCCAATAGTCCCGAATCCCAGTAATCCCGAATCCCACTAGTCCCGAGTCTCAATAGCCTCGCATTCCAAGTTCTGCTAGTCTCCGGTCCTAAAATCCCGCTAGTCCCGAGACTATTGTCTCAAATATTTGTGAAAATTCGAGCAGCCACCCGTACCGTGCATTATATCGCGAAAATACCGAAACGGAAGAGGGTCGCGCGTGTGTGATGTCGAACACCGAGACACTCGGCCGTCGGTGTTCGTCGATCAATACGGCATGACCGAGGAACAGAGAGACCCGATACGAGAGAGACAGAGAGAGGAGAGAGAGAGAGAGAGCAAGAGAGGGGGAGAGACAACGGTATTGTTAATCGAACGGATACCACGGACGACACTCGGAATCGGCGATTTCGCGCTGCTTCTTCGACGTCGCCCCCCGATGGTTAACCGACGGTGCCAAAATATCGTTCTCCCTTTTGAAGAACGTGTGACTGGAACGGTGTTCAACTTTGTCATAGCGGACGACAATCGAAATGGCTGCTGCACAATACACGCCGTGTCGGGGTAGTTCCCGCTGTTTTAGCGGGAAAAGAGGACGGATGAATACGGGAGAACGGCCACTTGACGTGCAACCGGGTGAGCCAGTTCGACGTGGAGCGTATATGAAGGCCGAGAGATGCTGAAGACGCTTAAAGAGTCGAGTATGATATAACCGAATGACGGATTAAAATAGTAGGTAACTTTATGAGACTTCAGCACGGAGATACGGTTACGGGCGATGTAATTTGTTTCCAGTATTTGGAAGTTCGATCGACGTTGGGATTAATTTGACTATGTTTGATGATGTCGGGATTGTCGAAATGTTTGAACATTTTCAAATTTATAGTCCTTAAATTGTTGGATTTTTTAACAGACTAATAGGTACACTCACACATTTTTGTAATAGCAAACTTCTTAAATGTCGAAATTCCTAAATTTCAGACTTCTTAAATCTGCATGATGTAGATGCATATTTAGATGTAGATGTAAATGTAGATATAGATCTAGATGTAGATATAGATGTAGATGTAAATATTCTCCATCTACAAATTGCTATATTCCAAACTTCCTAGAATCTCAAATTGCTAAATGTAGAAATTCCTAGAATCCCAAATTACTAAATCTTGAAATTCCTAGGATTCCAAATGGTTAAATGTCGAAATTCTTAGGATCTCAAATTGCCAAATTCCGACGTTCTTGTGATTCGAAATTTCTAGAATCCCAAAATTGTTATAATCCAAAATTGGTAAATGTCGAAATTCCTAGGACCCCAAATTGCTAAATCCCAAAATTTCTACGATCCCAAATTACCAAATCCCAAAATTCCTGCGATCCCAAATTGCCAAATCCCGAAATTCCAAGGATTCCAAATTGCTAAAACCCGAAATTCCTACTATCCCAAATTGCTAAAATCCGAAATTCCTACAAACCCAAACTGCGGAATCCCGAAATTCCAATGATATCACATTGCTAAAACCCGAAATTCCTACGACCCCAAACTGCGGAATCCCGAAATTCCAATGATATGAAATTGCTGAAACCCGAAATTCCAACGACCCCAAACTGCGAAATCCCGAAATTCCTATGATCCCAAATTGCTAAAACCCGAAATTCCTAGAATCCTAAATCGCTAAATCTCGAAGTTCCTAACATCCCAAATTGCTGAAACCAGAAATTCCTAAAACCTCAAATAACCAAATCCCCAAGGTCCTACGATGCTAAATTCCAAAATCCTACCAACTTCCCAGATTACTAAATTCAAAAATTTCTAAATTCTCGAAATCCACACTTTCCTGATTCCCTAATATCCACATCCTCGCATTCCTAGTTCACCAAATTCCTAAAAAGTATATATATATATAACATCCGCAGAAAACAGCCAAAATCCCCAAATATCTCAATTTTTGATCTCGCACAAATCTGCGATCCCCGGGTGCCGAGATTCCCGCGATTGTACGAAAATTCAACGCGATGAAAATGTTTCCTCGACAATCTATTGATTGATAGGCGGTGGTTCCGGGGGTAAAGAACGATCGAAGCATTTTTTTCCTAGCTCGACAAGTTGCTCACCCCTGAGCTACATCGTTAGTCTCTTTTCTTCTGGACCGAACCCAGATCTGGCAACAAACCTCCAAGGGTCATCGACCTCCAACCTCGTAAGCCAAATTCCCCCAGCTCCCTTTGCTCTCTTAACTCACGACCCCTCACCTGCTCCTTCTCCTTCGGTTAACCATTCTATTGTGGTCCACATGACCCGATCATGATCTTTATACCACGATACATGTTCTCACGCGGTGCATCACGCATCCACCTATGCAACGTGACGGGTGACTTTTCAGTGTTGTGTCGCATTCATAGAATCATAAAGCCATTGGGCTTATTTTTAACTTTAGAAAATTCACGAATAATCAACAACTGCCTTTTGCTGCTCTTTACAACGTGCAATTTATATTCTTAAACTTTTTTTAATTTAGCATGATTTTCGAGAGCCGACGCGGTTTATTATTTTATGAGTGTCGAACCGTAAGGTGACAAACAACGTCGTATTTTTACTTTAGGTTACTCGGGTAAAGAGTGTTTAGGTTACACTTCCCTTCAATTTTCTAGGACCAATGAAATTAGCTTAATTTTAACTTAGTCGTTTGTTCACGCCCAGAAGCACGCCAAACCCCACTACATGCTTTTTTCTGGAGAGAACATTATTTTTTCTCATCAGTAGATTTCCAATAACTCTCAAAGAGTACACATCATGGTTTTATATATTTCTTTTAAAGTCCGTTGTCAGTTTGCGAGGTGTTACTATTTTTTCTTAAGTGCTATATCAAGTCTTAGTTTTTAATAAACCACAAACATTTTACCCTCGTCAGTTGTTTTGCTATTTTTGTCTTTCCAGTGGATTCATCGATTCCACAAACTACCTACTTCGTGGTTCATTAAATTGAATCCCGAAGAACAATTCAACATTCAGAAATACAAGTTTTACGACCAATGAAATTTTCGACCCATAACAAGTTTAGGGTTCCTTCGTTTGTAACGAGTATATTTATAAAATCGTATCTTTTAATTTATTTTAGCAATCTCATGAGTTTCTCGGTCCTTCACGTTCATTTAATTTATGCACTGTGTAATTATTGTATGGTGGATGTATAATTTTAAATATACTAGTGCATACTTCCTCCGTTAACGCGCTGCTGACGGAAAACCAATTAACACGGATAGATTATCACTTTTCGACGTGTAATTCCTTCGTGATACGGTAAATACGAGGATAAGAATAGAAGAATCGACTTGCTGGAGCAGTTCATAATGCGTTTATGTGCTAATCAGTCCCAGGTCGTTGATCCACCTAACTCTGCACTTCTTTCGTCGATAAAAATTGTGTTATATGTATATACAGTCATGGACAAAATTAAGTGGACATTGCAGAAATGTAAAAAATTTTTTGTTTTTGTTACAATGTTTTAAATAAATTTAAAATGTAGAACGTGAAATGATTTTGTAGAGCTGAAAAAACATTTATTTAATGTATATAATTGTGCAATAAAGTTTTGATTTATAGGCATTGTTAGTTAAATTAAATTAACCTTTTGTTATTTATGATACCTGTCCACTTAATTTTGTCCACGACTGTAAATATTCATACTCATACGCATACGTGAGAAAATATAAATATATATAAATATCGACAAATTTATATAATAATTGTATATAATGCAACTTATACATTAATTGTATATACCGAAATTTATGCAATAATTGTATATAATTAAATTTATATAATAATTATACATAACATCCTAACATCATTGGCTGTGATCATCCTGTACAAAGTGAACAAACCAGTATATTACAAGAGAAATTACTTCTTCCAACAAATAGTCGATCATTCTATCGCTTTATTGCAAAATTTACCTAATAAACACAACTAATATCCCCGCTTTCGAAGTAAATACCGCTATAAAATTCTGTACAAATATTTCCCGAGTCACGTCCTAATACAAATTCAGAAAAATGATTCCGAAAAAAAAGAAGAAAGAGGGAACCAGTTTCAATATAATCCATCACAAACGTTTTACCACGAAACCCGACAGCTATTCGACGTCGACTCGCGCTAAAAGCGAATCCTCGACGAAAAAAAGAAAAATGACAATCGATTATTCGAACGTGGCGACGGTGGTTCCGGTCTCGATTAAAATTCCATCGACGTTCCATCGGGCGCGTGCACGAAACGATCCGAGAACTAAATTTTTGTCGGAAATAAATTTCTTCGCTGGCTGACAAGTGTCAAGGCTACCGAATTCGAGCACGATCGAGTGTTTACGAACAGCACGGGACAGTTAACCAGTTAGCTGTGGCGCCTCCTCTTCGAAGTTCACCCCTATACAGGGTGTTCAAAAAGAAGCATTCGATATTTATACGTAGATAGGACATACTGTACCGAGTAAAAAAACATAGGTCGAAGGAACAATCGTTTCTGAGATATAAACATTTTTGTTTGCTAGTATCATGGTTGTGAGTCAATCATGATAATGGGTTATGCAGTCATGGACAAAATTAAGTGGACATTGCAAAAATGTAAACAAATTTTTTTTTTATTACAATGTTTAAAATAAATTTTAAATTTAGAACGTGAAATGTTTTTGTAAACTTGGAGAAGCATTTATTTAATGTATATAATTGTGCAATAAAGTTTTGATTTATAGGCATTATTAGTTAAATTAAATTAGCCTTTCGTTATTTATGATACCTGTGCAGTTGATTTTGTCCACGAATGCATATAATTATTATCTATATTTAATTATACATATATAGTTATTATGTTAATTTCTTCATATACAATTATTGCATAAAATTCATTATATACAATCACTGCATAAATTTCATTATGTACAATTATTGTATAAGTTTCACTATATACAATTATTATATAAATTTGTCAGTATTTATATATATTTATTTTTTCATAAATATTATACATTGTATGCATATGAGTATTTATAAATGACACAATTTTTATCCAAGTAAAGGGTGCAGGGATAGGTGGATCAAAATTTTATATTAAATATTGTATAACTAAAGTTCGTATAAATATATCGTTGTCTGTTAATCCACTGCAGTTCAAATTCTGTCAATGACAAGTATACCAGTCATGGCACAAAATGGTGCTTTTTCTTCATGACGAGTATACTCGTCGATCACAGCTAACCGTTTAAACGGAGAACGAATTCGTTAAAGTATACGGAAGAAAGAACGATTCATTCCGTGAGTTACGTAATGGAATCGTGTAAGAGAAAGACGGAGGAAATACTAAGAGAAAGACAGAGGAAGTACGATAGTAAGAGAAAAACAGTGGAAATACTAAGAGGAAGACAGAGAGAATAGCAAGAGGATGACAGAGGGAATACTAAGAGGAAGACAGGGGGAAAGAAAGGGGATAACAAACGAGCCCACGGTGGTGGGCCAGTAGGGAGGAAATCGAAAAACAGGAAGGGAGAAGAAGGGAGAGATTGGCGAGGAGCCAGATGGTGCAAGAGGGTGGCCGGCAAACGGAGCGGCACTTCGCCCGGAGGGAAAGAGAACGAATATGGAACAGAAATTAATGGTGGTCGGAAATGCCTCGGTTACCGATGCGATGCGACGCGGACAGGGACGAAAGCAAAGCGACCGAGGGAGGGAAACGGATTTCGAGACAGGGAACTGTCTCGAACGGGTGTGAAAATTTGGTAATGCAGAAATTCGGCATCTAAAGATTTGGAGCTGCAGAAATTCGGAGTATACAAATTTGGAAATGCAGATGTTCGGGGTGTAAAAGTTCGAAGCTGCAGAAATTCGGAGGCGAAAAATATGAAGATCCAGAAATTCGAGGTGTAAAAATTTGAAAATGCGGAAATTTGGCACCTAAAGATTTGGAGTTGTAGAAAGTTGGGGTGCACAAATTTGGACATGCAGGAATAAAGGATCGAAAAGTTCGAAGCTGCAGAAATTCGAGATCTAAAAATATAAAGATGCAGAGATTCGGGGTGCAAAAATTCGGGATGTACAAATTTGGAGCTGCAAAAATTCGGGGTCGAAAAATATGAAGATGTAGAAATTTGGGGTGTAAAAATTTGGAGCTATAGAAATTCGGGGTGTAAAAATTTGGGGCTATAGAAATTCGGGGCATAAAAATTTGGAGCTGTAGAAACTCGGGGTCTAAAAATTTAGAGCTGCGAAAATTAGGGGTGTAAAAATTTGGCAATGCGGAAATTCGGGATCTAAAAATGTGAAGATGCTGAAATTCGGGGTGTAAAAATTTAGAAATACACAAATTTGGGGTTTAAAAATTCGAAGCTGCACAAATTCGGAATCTAAAAATATGAAGATATCGAAATACGGCGTGGAAAAATTTTGGAAATGCGGAAATACGGCGTCTAAAGATTTGGAGCTGTAGAAGTTCAGGGTCTAAAAATTTGTAAATGCAGAAATTTGGTGTCTAAAAATTTGAAAATGCAGAAATTCGGAATTTGGGTACCTAGAAATTCAGGGATTTGGTACTCGAAAAATTTGGAATCGTAGGAGTAATGTTCCAAAAACTGGAAAATTTATGAAGTTTGAATTGGGAAATTCATTTCGCCTCTGCTTCTATCGGTCGACAGCCTTCGTTGCGAAGATACGTGAACGGTTATCCGTGCACAGTCGCTGCCGTGCAAGAACAGTTTCTATTGTTTATTCATGAACGTTCCACGGAAGTGTGCCGAACGGTGCTCCCGCGGAACGCATTACATCGACTTCAAACCGACCGTCTGGAATTCGATGAACACTAACTCGTAGCGTAAAAAGACACTAATAACGATTTATTACCGCGAAACGCCCTCAATGAGGAACTGCATTGGATTTTTTTCTTTAGAAATTCGCGATCGTTGGTTTTCGTGGATTTACGGATTTGAAGATGTGAGGATGCGAGGGTGTAGAAATTTGGGGATGTTAAGATTTGCAAATGCCGAAATTTGGGGCCTAGAAAAAAGGAGCTGTGGAAATTCACGGTCTAAAGAATTGATTATGCAGACATTCGGGGTGTAAAAATTTGGAAATATAGAAATTCGAGATGTCAAAATTTGGAAATGCGGAAATTCGGGATCTAAAAATACGAAGATGCAGAAATTTGGGGTCTAAAAATTTGAAGGTATAGGAATTTGGAGTGTAAAAATTTGGAAATGCAGAAATTCGGGGCATAAAAATTTGGAGCTGTAGAAATTCGGGGTCTAGAAATTTGGAGCTGCAAAAGTTCGGGGTGTAAAAATTTGGAAATGTGGAAATTCGGGATCTAAAAATATGAAAATGTAGAAATTCAGGGTGTAAAAATTTGGAAATGTGTAAATTCGGGGTGCAAAAATTCGGGATGTACAAATTTGGAAATATAGAAATTCGGGGTGCAAAAATTCGGGATGTACAAATTTGGGAATGTAGAAATTCGGGGTCGAAAAATCTGAAGATGTAGAAATTTGGGATGTAAAAATTTGGAGCTATAGAAATTTGGGGTGTAAAAATTTGTAAATGCAGAAATTCAGGGCATACAAATTTTAAGCTGCAGAAACTCGGGGTCTAAATATTTAGAGCTGCGAAAATTTGGGGTGTAATAATGTGGAAATGCAGAAATTCGGGGCGTAAAAAGTTGGAGCTGTAGAAATTTGGGGTTTAAAAATTTGGAGCTGCAAAAATTCGTGGTCCAAAAATGTGAAGATGTAGAAATTCGGGGTGCGAAAACTTGAAGTTTGCAGAAATTGAGATTCTAAAAATTCGGACCTGTAGAAATTCAGTCTCAATCCACCTACATAATTACTATATCTTTGAACACAAATAAGACTCGAAACAACATCGTGTTTCTTTTCGACTCATTTTTGCACGCAGAATGACCCAAACTGTCTACCATCGTGTCACGTATCCCCCTGTATAACAATTGCAACGAATTTCACTCAGTTTGCCCAAGGAAAACGGAACACGTTACTTCGAGCGATTTTAACTCCGCTCTCCCTTTGTGGTCTTTGAACGTCCATGCGATATAACGCGCAGTATCTCTCTCGGCTATAATCGACGCACGCCGGTTGTCAGTTTTCCACGATGGCCGCGTTACTTCGGAAGCCGAAGTTTCGAGGTCCCTTCCGCCCACCACGAATTCAATATCGAGGACGCGCGTTAATTATAAGCCTCGCTTTAAATACCACGGACCATAACCGAAGTGCCTTCTCTCCGTCCGCCTAACGCGCGAAGCCTTATGGTAGAATGATAATTTCTTCTCGCTCTGTTTATGACGTTCATCGAGCCCGATCGATCGATGGAGAATTGCGTGATGAAGTAAAAAAAAGAAAGAAAAAAGTACGCGCGACGATCTATTCTGAAAACCGTGCTTCCAACATGGAAAAACGATCGACGCCTCTATAGCTTTCTCAGCGACCTAATCGAAACCAGATATTCTAGGGAATCTGACGTAACGGATTACGGCCTAACTATTGGGTTGTTTGGAAAATGATACCGTTTTTTCTCGACACTCTTCGTTGTGTGAAAAAGTTCGATTGATTCTACGCGGTTGTTTGTGCTTGATACCCTTTCAAATGTGAAAAGTGAAAAGCAGCATTTTGGGAATATTATACTTTTTTAAAAACGCTGCAAGAAAAAACAATATACAGATTATAGACTTCAGGGACTTTTGGATCTACAGATTTGGCGATCTAGAGATTTTCGAAACTATGGATTAAGGAGTCTAGTTATTCTTGAATTCAAGGATTTGGAAACATTGAGATTTACAAATCTAGAAATTGAGGAATATAGCGATACGTGAGTCTAGGGATTTGCGAAAGTAGAAATTTAGCAATTTAAGAACTCTAGATGTCTAGGGATTTGGGATTCTAGGGATATTGAAATCTAAGGATTTCGGAATGTAGGTACCCCGAGATCGAAGAACTTAGGAATCTAGAAACTTGATAACCTAGAGATTTGCGAATTTAGGGACGCTGGGATCTAGTGATTTTCCAATGCAGGAATTCGGGTATCTACGGACCTAGAAATCCAGAGATTTGCTGCTCGAGGGATTTGGAAATCTAAGAATTTTCGGAATCTAGGGACTAAAGAATCAAGAGACTCGGAAATCTCCAAAATCTGAAAACTTGAAAATTTAGGAATTTCAGAATCATCAAATTTGGTCATTCTGAAATTCGAAAGTCCGAAAAGTGCAACACGTTGAATTCAAGCTCGAAAAGTTTGATCCGCCGGAAGTGCGTGGACGTGAAAACCTGAGAACCCGAATACTCGTAAATTTCGAAACTCGATGTTCGCTCGCGATATATCGCAAACCCGCGCAACGCGTGGCGATATATCGCGACAACAATGAGAAACTGAACGACCTCGAGGAAAAATCCTCATTACATACTCACAATTGACCCGAAAAAGAAAAGAGGGACCCAACAGTATAGGAATGCGTGAACCTCGAAATTCGATGCTCGCTCGCGATATATCGCATATCCGCGCGACTACAATAAGAAACAGATCGACCACGAACAAAAAATCCCAATCACACAACCACGATTGACCCGAAAAAGAAAAGAGAGACCCAACAGTATCGAAATGCGTGAAGTTCGACAAAAAGAAGAGTAAAAAAAAAAAAAGAAGAAAAAACAATTGCGAAGTACGGAGAGCAAAAAGAATGCATCGGCGTGTGTTTTAATTACGCGGGGTCTCGTGGAAGCGTTTCAAAGGGAACCGTGCAACGATCGAACGAGCAAATTGAAATTCTTCGCTAGACTAATTAGAACAAAAGCCCCGACGTTACCCGCGAGAGGAGAGAAAGAAGGCTGGATTTCGAGAGGAGGAGGATGAGGATATAAATCGAGGCGCGTGAAAGAGACAGCCACGCGGTAAACGAGGACCCACTCCGACAGATGAATTCGAAATGAAAGTGCTTCCTTTCTACGCCGCTTTTGCCACGCGTGCATACGCGCGTGTATTTAATTCTCAGGATGAATTTAATGCGCGACAGATCCACGTGCATCGATTCACGCCATTCACAGTGACGAGAGGAACGATCGAGCGCGTCACATTAACCCTTTGCGGTCCTTAATTTCTTTTACCCACAACTCCTTAATTAATTTACAAAATAGATGAACAAATGGGTTTACAATAAAATGTATTCTAATAACGCAGATTGCGTAACAAATATATTTCTAATTTGTTACAAGTGGCAAAGAAATGAAAATGTCTTGAATCAATCTGTTTATCCGAATTATTTCCACGATCAAAGAGAAAAGCCATGTCGAGCTATATTCGTCCATTGTGTGGGATGTGATATTCTTGTATCGAATACTTTTACAATTTGGACGAGGTTCACGCAAAAAATAATTTTAACAACCCGAATGAAAGCATGTACCGAATACACGTTTTATTTAACACTTTGATCGCTGCGTCATCCACATATGTGTGACGCTTATTCCACATGAATCTATCATTTTTATTCATTCACATAATTGGAAGTACTCGCATTGATTATATGCAATTATGAATAATATATAGAATAGTATATTATGAACATATTTAGTGAGATTTTGAGATTTTTTACATATTGAGAAGATATTTGATAGGATTTATTAATCATCAAAATATCATCTACTAAAATTGTCAAGTGTGTTAGCAGGGCAGTCAACGTGTTAATATAACGTTGTTGCAAGTGATGAAAGAAAAATGTATCTAAAAATGTTTATTCAAATTCCCATTTGGGGATCGTGGGTTAAAACAAATTTCTATACTTCCAAATCCCAAAATTTTCGTGTCCCTAAATTCCCAAATTCCAAAAGATCGCAAATTTCTCTACTTCTAAATCCCTAAATTTGTCTGTCCCTGTATCCTCAAATTCCGAAAGTCCACAAATTTCTATATTTTCGAATCCCAAAATTTTCGTGTCCCCAAATTCCCAAATCCCGACAGTCCACAAATTTCAATAATTCCAAATCCCAAAATTTTCGTGTCCCCAAATTCCCAAATCACGACAGTCCACAAATTTCTATACTCCTAAACCCCTAAATTCTGTATCCCCGTATCCTCAAATCCCGAAAGTCCACAAATTTCTATATTTTCGAATCCCAAAATTTTCGTGTCCCCAAATTCCCAAATCCCGACAGTCCACAAATTTCAATACTTCCAAATCCCAAAATTTTCGTGGCCCCAAATTCCCAAATCACGACAGTCCACAAATTTCTATACTCCTAAACCCCTAAATTCTGTATCCCCGTATCCTCAAATCCCGAAAGTCCACAAATTTCTATATTTTCGAATCCCAAAATTTTCGTGGCCCCAAATTCCCAAATCCCGACAGTCCACAAATTTCAATACTTCCAAATCCCAAAATTTTCGTGGCCCCAAATTCCCAAATCACGACAGTCCACAAATTTCTATACTCCTAAACCCCTAAATTCTGTATCCCCGTATCCTCAAATCCCGAAAGTCCACAAATTTCTATATTTTCGAATCCCAAAATTTTCGTGGCCCCAAATTCCCAAATCCCGACAGTCCACAAATTTCAATACTTCCAAATCCCAAAATTTTCGTGGCCCCAAATTCCCAAATCACGACAGTCCACAAATTTCTATACTCCTAAACCCCTAAATTCTGTATCCCCGTATCCTCAAATCCCGAAAGTCCACAAATTTCTATATTTTCGAATCCCAAAATTTTCGTGGCCCCAAATTCCCAAATCCCGACAGTCCACAAATTTCAATACTTCCAAATCCCAAAATTTTCGTGGCCCCAAATTCCCAAATCACGACAGTCCACAAATTTCTATACTCCTAAACCCCTAAATTCTGTATCCCCGTATCCTCAAATCCCGAAAGTCCACAAATTTCTATATTTTCGAATCCCAAAATTTTCGTGGCCCCAAATTCCCAAATCCCGACAGTCCACAAATTTCAATACTTCCAAATCCCAAAATTTTCGTGGCCCCAAATTCCCAAATCCCGACAGTCCATAAATTTCAATACTTCCAAATCCCAAAATTTTCGTGCCCCTAAATTCCCAAACCCTAAAAGTCGACAAATATCTCTACTCCCAAATCCCTAAATTATTGTGCCCGTAAATTCCCAAATCCCAAAAATGCACAAATTTCTATTCTCCCAAATCCATAGATTTTCCTGCCTCTGTATCTCGAAATTTCAAAACTCCCTAAATTTCTGCACTCGTAAATCTCTGTATTTTTTGTATCCTTAAGTTTGCAAATTCCAAAAGTCCTCAAATTTCTATCAGGCGACCAACTTGATCGACTCGATCAACATCGCTGCCACGATGGGTGCTCGTATCGTCGAGTGAAGTGTGTCCCATGAAGCCTAACCTTAGAACTATCGACCCTTATTAAAGGTGGTGCCTCTTGCTTACACTCCGTCAAGTAGCGACCTAATTCATGGGCGATTACGAAAATTGGAAGCAGCCTCAAACGAACAACAAGCTCGGAACGTCTCCTGCTAGATGTCCATTATAAAAAATTCTCTATACACCCGGCAAATTGAATTAGGTTGTTGTTTTAGCAATATTGTATCGACGTAATCATAAGTTTTATATGTTATATATCTTTTATTTCCGTTCCACGTATTTATTTCGTGTTACGCAGTATTAATAAATTTGAAGCTTGAAATTTGAAGCTCCAATCATTGGCTCTTTTGCAAATGATCAGATTCAAAGTTTCCTACAGTCATCGTTCTATCAAACTAATGAATAATGAGAAATTTATCTAGCAATATGTAAAAGCTTCGTCAGATAACAGAGAATCGTGTACATGCATTTTCAAATAATTCATATAAAAATATGTAGAAGTTAGCTCGGTTGGCAAATATTAAACCAGACACAGGATTCAGAGGACAGGCGTTTATCGAATTGCCAGGAAGTACTAAGAAACATTAAAAGAAATATTAAAAAAAGATGGAGTTCCTGAAAGTAGTGTACATAGAGAACAGGCGTTTATCGAGTTGCCAGAAAATAGAAAATCGAACGAGACCGATCGATTGTTCGATTGTTCGGGCTCGTTAAATGTAACGAACCTTAATGATGGCGGGCAAGATCATCCCGTGGGGACACGCCGGTAAAAAGGACAAGAAAGACAGGTGAAAAAATACGGAGGAGGGGATAGAAAGACCGAAAGAGAACATCGAGGTCGTCGCAGTAATTATACCGACGACAGCATCATCGTCTCTCGGTTAGATCGATGCACCTATCTTTTCATGAACGAGCATAATAGGCTCCGTCGGCTGACGAAGTGAAGCACGGAGAAAGCGGAACACTGTAGACGCTGTTTTCTGTCGGAGGCTATTACTCTTTAACGGGATATACAGGGATACACAGGGATACAGGATCCGACGATTTAGATGTTGGCGAATGCTGTACCGGTGCGATTTATGGTTACACGGATACAGAGATTTGGGAAACACAGAAATTCGGGAACACAAAAATCGATAATTCGGAGATACGGCAATCTAGGATTATGTAGTAGATTTATAGACATAGGAATCTAGGAATATGGAGACTTAACACTAGATTTACGGACGTTCAATGACTACTTCATACTTCCAAAGCCAAAATTTCCAAATGCACAGATACCGAAATATCTAATTTTCCAAATTCTCAGATACCGAAATATCTAATTTTCCAAATTCCCAGATACCAAAATGTCTAATTTCCCAAATGCCCAGATACCGAAATATAGAATTTTCCAAATTCCCAGATTCCAAAATTTCTAAATTCTCGAATTCCCAGATTCCCAAATTTCTAAATTCTCGAATTCCCAGATTCCTAAATTTCTAAATTCTCGAATTCCCAAATACCGAAATATCTACTTTTCCAAATGCCCAGATACCGAAATAACTAATTTTCCAAATTCCCAGATTCAAAAATTTCTAAATTCTCGAATTCCCAGATTCCCAAATATCTAATTTTCCAAATGCCCAGATACCGAAATATCGAATTTTCCAAATTCCCAGATTCTAAAATTTCTAAATTCTCGAATTCCCAGATTCCGAAATATCTAATTTTCCAAATGCCCAGATTCAAAAATTTCTAAATTCTCGAATTCCCAGATACCGAAATATCTAATTTTCCAAATGCCCAGATACCGAAATGTCTAATTTTCCAAATTCCCAAATTCCAGAATTTCTAAATTCTCGAAATCCCAGATTCCTAAATTTCTGAATAACCGAATTAAAAACTGAAAATTTCCAAATTTCACGATTCGCACACGATTCCTCTATATGGTCCACGCCCTCGACCTTTTTCGCTTCCGCATCCCCTGGATCACCCAACGAAACTCCACCATGTCTGCGATCCTTACGATTGTGATCTTTCAAAAATTTACTAACAAGAAAATAAATCACAATTACCGATACGGTAAGTAAAAGTGTCCGAATTAAAACACAAATTAATTTTCTCTATCGTAACAGAAATTAAAAAAAAATTCGTCCCTGAAGAGTTTAATTTCGATGCGCGTACGATAGATCGATAAGTCGCGGATAAAGGTCAGGATCGCGAGTGTTCTCACCGTTTCTTTAATCGATAAGAGAAAATTCGAGTCGTTCGATATCCATGTGAAATTGAACCGGCCGACCGTAGGTAGTCGCATGTAAAATGCAAATGTTAGATATCTCGCGATTATCTGACGGCGACTTCGTCGTCGAACCGCCAGTCCGATTCAAAAGTTCGTGCGTACGAACGATAAATTATACACACGCGGGACTTATACATTCGATTGACCTTGTTGCATCGGTTATTCGCCGCATGGCCGATGCAGAACGAAAGGAAAAATGCACATGCATTTTTTACCCGCATGCACGATTTACGCCGGGCGACGGAAAAACGGGGACGAATGACGATAAACCGATTTTTATTGTTCTCCTATCGCCGTTCATTTAGATACAATCAACATTTTTTATGACCGACCGCTTAACCCTTTCTGGAACATCGCTCCATTTTTAGTTTTTATTTTTAGACGGAATAGAACGGTGCTCATATATGCGGACGTTCGTTTCTGTTGTGCATTATTTTATTGTATATCGTTGTACAAGGAATTTCATTTTTCTCTTTGTGTTATTCTTACGAATTTACACTTCATCCTAACTTAAAAGTGTTAGAGAAACATTTTAAAATTGCTTCGACATTTAGCAGGAAAACATAAACATGAATTTAGAAACTATATCCTCGACGTAATTATTAAAAATTGCCGAGCTGGGTGCCATTGAAGCAATCTTTACATACAAAGATAAAAATAATAAACATAAATATGTATATGAAAAAAATAATAAATATGAGTAGAAACATAGAAACATAAACATAAGTATATATATGAAAAAAGATAATTAACATGAGTAGAAACATAAAAATAATAAACATGAGTAGAAACACAAAAAAATAAACATGAACATAAACATAAAAATAATACACATGAGTATAAACATGAAAATCATAGACACGAGTATAAACATAAAAATAATAGACATGAGTACAAGCACAAAAAAAATAAACATAAAAATAATAAACATGAGTATAAACATAAAAATCATAGACACGAGTATAAAAATAAAAATAATGGACATGAGTACAAGCATAAAAAAAAATAAACATAAATATAAACAGAAAAATAATAAACATGAGTAGAAACACAAAAAAATAAACATGAACATAAACATAAAATTCATAGACGCGAGTATAAAAATAAAAATAATAAACATGAGTACAAACATAAAAATAAGTCCAAATTATTCTGCAACGATGAATGATCTATCAATCTTCGACAAAGCCAATAATGTTTAAATAAAAATTATGAACGAACCACGATCACCAAATAGATGTTCGAATAATTTACCTTGTTTCAAGTTTCATGGACAAGTACAAAGCACGATAGGTACGTGCGTGTTAATAATTCTAAATGGGACACGAAGGAATATCTAACGTGCCAATTCGTTATCGTCGTTATCGCTAAGTAAGGACGGATTAAAAAAAAAATATATATATACATACATACTCTGGCTGACGGTATAATTTTGTTAAAATAATCAGCTTAAGAGTCGCTTAAGCCGATAATCATCTAACGCTGATTAATTTTCCTACGCAGCCACCGGCTTAGAACCCGAACGAGTATCTTAAGGAGATATACGGACGGTTATTAAATCTGCTGGATCGAAATATATCAAAGAGGGAAGAAGAATCCAGGGACGAACAGAGACGAGAGAAACCTGAAAAGCAACACGTTCGATCGAGCACTGATCGCGATGAAGACCTCATTCGGCTTCCCGGACGTTCTTTATAATTTATTCCGCCATTTGTGTACGCTAAAACCCGTTCTATGTTAGAACGCTGCATCCTCCCGGTGTTCCATTTAAAACGTTCATTCTATTTCTTGTTTTTTATGTTCGAATGTTTCAAGAATTTTTGATCAATTTAGGTAACGAAAATACTATAGAGAATTGTCTGTCGGAAGTTTCTGTTCAATTTGAAACTTCGAATCAACATGTCGGAAGCATGCTCGAGTAAAGTATTGGTTTTCTTTGATTAAAGGGAAACGTGTCTATTTTCATTTATTCTTGTCCATTTTCGAACTCGGATTTTTCGAATGTCTCAACTTGTAATTTCGAAAGTTATCGAGTTTCGAATCTTATAAAATTTCAAATTTTCAAATTAGCAAATTTTTAGATTTTGAAATTTCGAAATTTCCAAGAATTAAAATTTTCAAATTAACAAATTTGGAGGTCCCTAAATTTCGAAATTTCTGGGTTTCAAATATTTTAATTTTGAAATTAAATTCTCTAAATTCCCAAATTTGCTAATTTCCAACTTCCTGAATTTACAAATTCTCGAGTTTCAAATTTTCAGGTCCCTAAGCTTCCTAATCCAAAAATTCGAAATTACCAAATTCTCCAAATTCCCTAAGTTCCCAAAAGTCCCCAAAGTCCCAAATCCTAAAACTCTCACATTACCACATTTCCAAATTTGCAAACTTCCCATTCTCAAATTCCAAAAATTCTCAAATCTCGAGATTCTCCGACCCTAAAATCCCACGAATCCCGAAATTTTCAAATCTCCGCGTGCGTAAATTGCCCAAATCCCAAATTTCGGAATTTTCAACATACCAAATTCCTGACTCGTGAAATCCTCCAAATTTTCACGTTCCTATCTTTCCAAATTTCTAAAGTTTCAAATTCACCAAGTCAATTCCTGACTGCGTTAAACTATTTAACCCTTGCACACCTAGCATTTGGGTCATTTTGACTCAGTACATATTTCACGTCTGTATTTACACGCAATACAATATAAATACAAAGAATAGACAGAGAACCGTCAACGTATTTATAAAATTCGTGGATTTGCATACACACGAGATGGTCGAATATATCAACAAATGAACAGAGAGATTTGATAAATAAATAAATAAATTTGGTATGTAATTGTAACGATACAATCACGTGTCAATGTGACCCAATATCCGTCTATTGCGACAGTCGCAGAATATTTGTCTACGGAGGATTAATACCATGTTTAAATATAATTGCGTCTAAAAGTACGTACGAGGTTGCGTAACAGCGTATTTCGAAACGTAGAAAGTGTAATATGATTTGATGACATAAAAGTACCGTAAAATAGCACTTATGCCATACCAGCGTGAAGCACGAAGCTTGATGAAAATTACTTCACAGACCCATTCGCAGGTGTTCTTAATATAAAATGGCCGATTGCCAGTTACAGCAATCAATGACCGACACCGAAACATACAAAGTCTGACACGGTTCGATGACATAAAAGTATTGCAAAATAAGCCTTATCGCATGCCGATTTAAAGCTTGGGGTTCGATCAAAATAACTATACATATATAAGCTGCGTCAATATTATTAATACTTATGACTGATTCTTAATTAAGTGTGAACTAATTACCGACTGAAATTATTCAGTTCACAAGTTAGTATTGTTCTAAAGTCAATATGCAATTTCTAATTGTTTATATGCGAGAATTGTATGTGTGAAAACATGTGTGTGTTCAAAATTTCAATTTGGAATTATAGATTTTTAAAGATATAGTAAATTGAAGAGTTAACTAACCACGCTAGATTAAAAATCGTTTGACACATTTAATACATTCGTTTCCAATATCTAATTAACTTCTAGTCGATTTGAATTAAATTCATTTTTACTCGCTTCTCTTTCACAAATTAATTTAATTTAAAACCGAATTGTATTTAAATTTGATATCAAATTAAGCGACTGACATCAAATAAATTTAATCAAGCGTATTATTTAATAAAAAGAGCGAGGATAAATTTTGATATAATTCGAAGCAAATTATTTTGACCTAATACTTTGCCTCGACACACTTTCCACTTTTTCGTTTCATAAATTTTCCCTCAACATTTTATAATCTTGTTTCCTATACGTACTCGTAAACTTATAAATTAATTGAAGGCGCAAAATTGTTCACCTTTAACAAAAATTCGAAACCGACTAAAATCGATTAACCACAAATTAATTATTCCCATCGATTAGCTCGTTTCTCGGCTTTAATTAAAATGTCTATTCGACGACCCTGTGTACGGAACAATTAACGCTCCCGCCGAAAACAACCCGAGGCGAACCCGGCACACACAACAATTAGTATTCTTGGCGCACAAATGGTCTCCGAAAAAAAAAGAGAAAAAACAATCCATCCCCAGAATATTAAATCCATCCACCCTTAACGAACTCTTCGCCGCACAACCACGAAAACGTCACCATATGCTGCGAACACGCTTCGACTGAACGTCGATCAAACGATTCGTTAATTAACCCCCTGACTCTGTCGCACTCGAGAAACCCTTCCTAGTCACGACCCCATTCACTATGGTTCCAAGATGACGCAAATTCCCTTCGAAGTACCGGGGCTGAAAAAAACCTCTCGCAGGAAGCGATTCCTCGAGTACCAATCGACCTTCGTAGACTCTCGACCATTGCGAGTGCACAAAATTAACCCTTTCGCTGGTCGATCAGGTACGCACTCTGCAACTATTTACATATTGGATCGCGATCATATTGTTTTTTAAAACAGTTGAAGATGTTCTTGTGTCAGTTACATGGGGGTTGAAAACAACGGAGCTAGTCGAGTCTTAATTTTGTTAAGTGTTGGGGTTAAAGGCAGGGTGAAATAAATGAAATGTTTTACATATTGGGGTTGCACAGGGGGGTAAACGAAGGTTTAGAATTGTGGATACAAATTGAAGTCGTACTGGGGTAAGTCGAGTTTTTCAAATTTTTTAAATATTGGGATGAAAGGCAGGGTGAGATAAATTAAATACTTTACATATTGGGGTTGCAGTTACAGTGGGGTAAACGAAGGTTTACAATTTTAGATATACATTGAAGTCGTACTGGGGTAAGTCGAGTTTTTCAAATTTTTTAAATATTGGGATGAAAGGCAGGGTGAGATAAATTAAATACTTTACATATTGGGGTTGCAGTTACAGTGGGGTAAATGAAGGTTTACAATTTTAGATATACATGAAGTCGTACCGGGGTAAGTCGAGTCTTCATTTTTTTAAATATTGGGATGAAAGGCAGGGTGAGATAAATTAAATACTTTACATATTGGGGTTGCAGTTACAGTATGGTAAACGAAGGTTTACAATTTTAGATATAAATTGCAGTCGTACTGGGGCAAGTCGAGTCCTCATTTTTTTAAATATTTGGGTTAAAGGCACGGAAATGTGAGCTAAATATTTTATATTGGGGTTGCAGTTACAATGGGGCAAACAAAGTTTTACAGATACCGGGATTGGAATCATATTTAAATTTTTTAAATATCGAGGCTAAAGGCACAATGGTGCACGTTGGAATCGAGAATTTTTTTTTTAATATTGGAGTTACAAGGGGGTAAACGATGTTTTAGAATTTTAGATATAAAATAAAGTCGTAGTCGGATAAGTCGAGTCTTTCAAATTTTGTCAATCTTGAGGTTAAAGGCATAGCGTTGTATGTCGAAACATGAAATTCCTTAAATATTGAGATTCCAGTTACAGTGGGGTAAGTCGAGTATCTTAAATTTAATATGTATTGGGAATAAAATTAGGACAAGGTACGACAAGTTTTTTTAAATTATCAAAAAACACTGGGGTTGAAATCACGGCGGTCTAAGCTCTCAAATTTTTTAACTCTTAAGGTCATAGTATATTAAATCGTGTGTTTAAAATATTTTAATATTAGGGACGAAGTTAAAGTAGCATAAGTCAAGTCACTTTAATCGAACAAATATAAAATTGTAGCTAGCTAAATCGAGTTCTTCAAATTCAAAAAATATTAAAATCAAAGTCATCGCGGTGCAAGTCAAGTTCTCGAACTTCGAAAATATCGGGATCGAAGTCATGTAGGTGCGAGCCAAGTTCCGAAAAATATTGGGGTTGAAGTTATATCACAGCTAGCCAACTTTTCAAGAATATTACGATCGAAGTGATAAGTCAACTTCTTCAAAATATACGCGTACGTGGATCCAATCTACAATCACGTATCAATTTCTAAAAACTAACGTAATCAAACAATTTAAACAATTTAAAGTATTGGCTGGCCTGCATTGGTTCAATCTATACCCTGACCGAAGGACAACGCACAAATATAAGGTTCTGTACAGCAAACAGGGTGAAACAATCGAACAAAGCGGGTCCGATAAATCCATCAACTCACCGATACCATAATTAGACACTATAGCTTTCGAGATACGTCACAGTCGCGCGAACAAGGGTTTCCGTACAAAGGCGATATTCGTGCATGCAAATACCAAGCGACCCCATACTTGTTAAGTATGGTAAGCGATAAGTGATAAGTGACTCCACTCGATAAGTAGCCACACGTATGGGTCTCTTAATGCATCGTCGACGTACGTGAACTTTCGCGAGTCTAAAGCAAGGTGCAGGGGATTATTTGAGAAGGTGACATTCGTGGGTGAAAACACCGGAAGACCACATACACCCCATCCCATACCGTATCGATACCACGTACGTTCCGTCACACGAGCTCGTTAAATACCCTCACGTACGGGTGTCGTATCGCTATGACGACATAGGTGAACTTTCTCTAGTCTAAAGCAAGGTATAATAGATTATTTGAGGTGACATTCGTGGGTGAAAATACCGAGAAATCCCATCACATATCGTATCGACATATATGTACATCACATATGTACGTTCTGTCACACGAGCCCGTCAAATACCTGCACGTAAGGGTCACATATCACGAGGCATGTGAATTTTCGAGAGTCAAAATCAAGGTGCTATCGGAGAAGGCGATATTTGTGGATGCAAATACTAGGAGACCCCATCACATATCGCATCGACACATCGTACGTTCCGTCACGCGAACTCGATAAATAGCCACACGTACATGTATGTGTCTCGTATCGCGTCGTCAATGTATGTGAACATTTGCGAGTCGAAATCGAGGAAATATCCGAGAAGGAGATATACGTGAATACAAATACTGTGAGACCCCATACACCCACCACAAATCGTATCGACACATCGTACGTTTCAACACACGAGCTCGTTAAATAGCCACACGTATGCGTCTCGTCTCACGTCGTCGACGTATGTGAACTTTTGCCAGTCGAAATGAATGTACTATCCGAGAAGGAGATATACGTGAATGCAGATACCTTGATACTCCATAGACCCCATATACCTCACGTTCCGTCACGCGAGCTCGTCAAATACCCGCTCATACGTGTCCCGTATCACAACGTCGACGTGACCTTTCGCGAGTCGAAATCAAGGTACAATTATTATCCGATAAAAATGCAAGAAACTATCAAGATGTAAGAAGTTGTCCAAAGAAAATGCAGAGGAATATCCGTTGCAAAGGAATATGCGAACAAGGTGTATATCATTAGAGCAAGGGACAATCCGAACAAGGTATAAGGTACTAGGTAGAACGATAGCAAGGTAAAGAGGCGCAAAGTGTTGTTAGAATTACTGACCTTGACGAAAAGCAGGTTCTCCTTGTCGAGGAGGAACTCCATGGATTTGTGTGGCCGTTGGTTGATGGTGGACGCGGAGTCGTCGTCGCGGGGGCTCCTGTGGGAAGCGGCAACTGGCGACTGGGGTACGTGGAGGGCGTGCTCTTGTCTGGGTCTCGGGACGGTCGAGGTGTGATTCAGATTAAGCAGACTCCTGGTCTTCTTGCCGGCGGCGTTGTTCGCGGAGGCGGCGGCGGTGCTCGTGGTCGACGGCACGGCCTCGTCGAGGTCGGTCTCGAGCAGGCCGACCGGGCGCTCCTGGGCGGCCTGCATCGCACGGGCTTTCGCCATCTCGATGGCCGCCGGATTTCCAAGGTCCGTGGCCGCGCGTCGGCGCGACGAACACACCGTCGCCGACGACGACGACGCGCCCGTCGACGATCTCGAACTCAGCGCCCCGACGCGGGGTGGCTGCGGTGGCAGGGGTGGCTTGCTGGACACTGGCGCCCTCCCGTTCGCGCTGCAACAACCAATTCGTTCCATCTATTTTATCGCTCACGGATTACGAGTCTCGATCGATACACCCCTTGTTCGAGGGTAATTCTCGCGCGAAATTCGCGGTTATGGGTTTATTCGATCATAATTACTTGCACAAACTGACACGCGTTATTTCTTTTTTTTTTTTTGGACTTTGCGTTCGACAGATGACTCGTATTCATCATTTTGTTTAATCCTTTGTGTTCGAAAGTTGATTCGCACTCACCACTTTGTTTAACACAGTTTTTTGATGCAGCTAAATATCTGAACCACAAATTTCAAAAACACAGATCCTAGATCCTCAAATTCCTAAAACCTTAACTTCCTGAATTCCCAAATCCACAACTGTACTAAATCTATAAATCCTTAAAAGTCCAAATACCCAATTTTCCAAGTTTCCATCGTCTAAGATCCCGTAATCACGAACTCCTAGAATCGATAAATTTCCAAAATTCTCATATCCACAAATCCCCATATCCCCAAAATCACAAATCCCCAAATCCCCAAATTCACATATCCCCGAATCCACATATCGCCGAACCCACAGATATCCGAATCCACATATCCCTGAATTCACATATCCCCGAATCCACATATCCCTGAATTCACATATCCCCGAATCCACATATCTCCGAATCCACATATCCCCGAATCCGCATATCCCCGAATCCACATATATCCGAATCCGCATATCCCCGAATCCACATATATCCGAATCCACATATCCCCGAATCCACATATCCCCGAATCCACATATCCCCGAATCCACATATTCCCGAATCCACATATCCCCGAATCCGCATATCCCCGAATCCGCATATCCCCGAATCCGCATATCCCCGAATCCGCATATCGCCTATTCCTCATATCCCCATATCCCCATATCCCCGAATCCCCGAGTTCTCAAATATCCAAAGTTCTTCAATTAAAAAATCCTGAAATTTATAAAATGAACGAACTTTGGTTTCCTGGTAACCGTTTCCACCGTCAATCGTCTAAACATAAACTTTAGTCTGTCTTATCGTGTCAGTCATATTAATCAAGGGGAAGAACGATACGTTGCACGATAAATTCCCCTTTGAATGGTCTTTGATTGTAGAAGTCAGAGATTATCAGATCCGGTTGAACCGAACGTTTTCCCTACTGGTATTCCCCTATTTCCAACGAAAATCACGAGAAAGTTATACTTTTGTGATATACTTTCAAACTTCGGCAAATCTTATCACTTTCCTGTAATAATTTTAGGAGGATCATCCGGTGCTTGTCGATTATTCTACAAATTGTTTAATAAGTAGTATTAATATCAAATATCGTCAAATTATCTAAAATTGTCAAGTTGTCAAATTGACAAATTGACAAATTCCTGAATTTCAAAATTCTTACAGTTCTTAAATCCTCATGTTTCTAAATCTTCAAATTCCGAAATTCTCAGCTTCTAAATTCTAAAATACTGAAATTTCCTACTTACCGAATTTTCAAATTCCCAAATTTCCAAATTCCTAAATCGCCACATCCTTAAATCACCAAGTTTCCAAACCTTCGAATTTAAAATTTACCAGTTCCTAAATTCTAAAATATAACAAATTTTGTAATTCTCAAAATTATCAAATTTTCAAATCATCAAATCCTCAAACTATCGACACCTAGAATCCGCAAATTCTCAACTTTCCAACTTCCCAAATACATCAAACTCTCAAAATTCCCAATCTCCCCAACTTCTTCATCCCCCAAACTTCCAAATGACCAAATACGAGCTCAAATATCTCAACGTACACCGATCAAAGACCGACGCGTTCCGATGCACTTGCTTATCTCCTACATCGCAATTATCCCCAGCAAACCGCACCGTAACCAATTATTGTTCATAACTCAAAGATTAATAAGAGCTCTGTGGCCGTTCGTTGCGATATTTCTAACACCGTCCTTATCGATCCTCGTCGCTCGTATATCATAGAAAGTCTCTCGAGCGGCTCGAACAGGAAACACAGCCGTCGGCTACGAAATCGTCCGATGAGGATGCTCTTTGATTTTTCTACGACAGACAGGAAAGGAGAGAGAAAAAAAGAACGAAGAGTAGACGGTACGATTGAGAGCAATTGAGGGGATCGTTCGATTTGGATCTGTCTGAGTTGGAGCACCCATTTCATCGCGCGAGGGGGCGGTGACCAACCGCAGATGTTCGTTTCAGCACTTAAACCGCTCTCTCGGAACGTTTCAATGTTCCTCTGTAAAAAGTTTAATACCTCCAATACATTGAAACACTTGTTGCTGAATAATACTAAATATCCACCATTGAAAACGTGTCCGAGCTTATGAATATTTATAAAGCAAAACTGGAGCTTCGTCATTCTCTTTTTTTTTAACACTGGCTGCCACCCTAAAACAGTTTCAATTTCTTTTATGAAGTTATTTTATTTTCGATAAATTTTATAGACAATTTTCATAGTATTCAATCCTTGTTTATTCCATAAGCTTTAATGTAATTTACAAAAATTTGGTGTACTTTGTTATGTTAAATGTTTCAACTCTAACTAGAGATAGATTTATGTATGCATTAATATGTGAGTGACACGGCACTCAAAGTGTTAAATATAGATACCTGCGAAATATCGACTCACCGGCTATTACTACATCAATTACCAACTATTAGTATATCAACTAATTCATTATCGAGCTGTTAAGCACGACTGATTTTTGCTTGGGTTCGTTTCTGTGCACGCCGAAGTTCGACGCGAATCATATGTGAAAAATACACACACGTGTGGCGAACTGTTCTCTATGCGAGTACATTGGAACGAAGTTTTTGATGGTTAAATTGTAATTTTTCTTAACGATATGACACGTAAACTTTAACTTTAATACTGTATGACACACCTGGTGCATCGTGTGTGGATAGTGTATGACATACCTGGTGCGTCATATATTGTACAGACAGTATGTGACATATCTAGTGCGTCGTATATTGCATGGATAATATGTGACATATATGATGCTTCGTACACTATGTACCTAGATAATGCATGACACACCTGATACGTCGTGCATTGACAGTGTATGACACACCTGGTGCGTTTCTTATTAAAAAGTGCATCTGGTATAATTATTTAACCGGGAAAGCAACAATCTGTACCCGACACTTGCGCATCAAACACAAAGACTGTATATTCTGTCTGTATAATAAGAAAAAAACAGTCGTTGCTCGAGCTAACCTTTCATGTATGAACATATGCACTTTTACTTTCCTTATGGTAATTGGGATTTATATTCTGGTTAGCAAATTTAGGAAAGATTACACATTTATTTTTGTGGAGGTATCAGTAAAGAATGTAGCTTTGTATAAGTTGTAGAGTGTCCACATATGTGGACACGTGGGTGAAGGGGTCAAAATTCAATTCGCAGAAAATTATACGGGTGTCCACGGTGGAATACCGTTCGAAGGAGACAATATCGCGTCTCGTAGTTGATTCTTCGGGTTCTAAAACGCTCTGATGCCCATCCCGGGTGTAATTGTTCGATCGGCGGACAAACAAGCGTTCAGGAGTTGGTTCGCTTCCGCGTTTTCTTCAGCCTGTAACGGGAGCCGCGTGATTGACGATCGAATCGCGTGAAAGCTGCCCGGCAAATTCATCGGCCCGAGAACACCATCGTCTATGAAAGATACTCCTACATCGATGAACTTCAAAGACGAATAGATAAATGTCTCTAACTGCTCCGCGAAAGTGTCCTTCGAGTACATATTCCGATAAGTTATCGCCGAATGTCACGGTTAAAAATTTCGATCGAACGTGGATATTGCAAATTATGATCAAATGTGACCGTCGGAAATTTTAATCATACATGAATACTATAAATTATGACTAGATGTCAATATTATAAATTGTGGTGAGACATGAAAATTATAAATTCTAATTGGATATGAATATTATCGATTCTAATTAGACACGAATACTATCAATTTTAATTGAACATGAATAATATAAATTCTAATTAAATATGCATGTTATTAGTTATAGTCAGATACGAATATTATAAATTACAGTCAAATATGAATATTAAAAAGTTATAGTCAGATATGAATATCATAAATTATAGTCAAATATGATTTTTATAAATACATAGTCAGATGTGAACATCATATATTATAGTCATTAATATGATTTTTATAAACTCATAGTCAAATATGAAAATCATAAATTATAGTCAAATACGATTTTTATAAATTCATAGTCAGATATGAAAATCATAAATTATAGTCAAATATGATTTTTATAAATACATAGTCGGATATGAACATTATAAATTGTAGTCAAATATAACTATTGTAAATTACAATCAGATATGTAGCTTATAAATTCTAGTCAGATATGAACATCATAAATTTTAATCAGATATGAATCTTATAGATTCTAGTCTGATATGAATATTACAAATTCAAGTCTGATGCACATATTATAAATTCTAATCAGACACGAATATCATAAATTCTAATCGGTCGTCATTATTAAGAATTATAATTAAATATGGTTATTATAAATTATGATCAGATATCATTCTTAGATATAAATATTATAAGTAATAACAATATACGATAAAGACTAATTATAATCAAACACTATACGTGTCTATTATGATTCATAATTTGACTGATTATTATAGACAGTAATTTATAAATTTCTTATTAAAATTAAATTTTAATATTTCTATAAATCAAATATATTTTTACTAAGTAATTTTTTAATTTTCTTTTAAATAAGAAATTTTTGTACAGATATCTCTCCTTTCTAAAATTATCGACGCTCACCTAGAAAATATTCCGGAAACGCGTTTTTATTTCGTATCGAGAGAGAAAGAGACTGACGGGACAGCCAAATATCTGTCTGTAGTGGCTATTTTTGAAAAGAAGAGGAATCGCGCGGAAAAGAAACGTGGAAGATTAAAGGGCAGAGAGCTGTCGATGCTTTTACATAACGAGCAAAAACAGAAGCAAACGTTTCGCTGGTAGAATCGCACGAGCTGCTAGCCGCACACTCGGACCACCTCGAACGACTTCCGGACTGGTATTGGAATGAAATAAGACTAATAAGGCTGCTCAAGCGGTACACCTACATGCATACACGCGTATGGGGGGTATATTTAACCGTAGGCTCGCGTACCACCGCATGCCTCGAGTTCATGGCATCGTGTAACGCAGAAATATAATTCTCTTCTTGTTTCTCGATGATCGACGATTCGATTCGAGTGGATACGTCGCCTCGAAACGGAGCTTCCGATACAAAATCCCGGACAAAAATATCCCTAACGACCGCGTATATCAACTTTATTCGCTTCTCCCACTTTTATTACTATTTAACCCCTTTGCGAATGCCTTGGAGAACACTTTTTTCTTCTCGCGTTTGATTATTTTCACGCGGAAATTAGCGATGGTTCGAACATTTACCGAGCGACGAATGATCGATATATCGAGTGATCAGGAGAGTGTGATACATTTTGGAATGTGTATATTTTGAGTTTTTTCGAGATTTGGTTCGAAGATTCATTGACGTTCTATATTATATGTAGTGCGTACTTGGTGTGATATATTTATCGTCTTACGATTATGGAAATTACGGTAGAGAAGACTAAACGAGTAAACTAGATGGAAATATGAACTGGATGTAAATGTATAAACCACGCACAAAAAGATATAAAACAGATATAAATGTATAATCTAGATACAAAATATATAGACAAGATGTAAGGACAGGGTGTCCCACAATTATGGTACGAGCCAGAATGGGGTGGTAGGTGAGGCTATTCTGAAAAACTTTTTCCTTTGTAAAAATATTGGATGAGGCTTCATTTTCAAATTATTAAGGAAAAGCACCGACCAATGAGAGCGCGAGGATCGCGCGCGCTAGGAGGCAGAAGTGTAGGCCCGAGTTTTAATTGGCCGTGGTCACGATCCAACACACGGCGCGCGCGATTCTCGCGTTCTGATTGGTCGGTGTTTTTCCTTAATAATTTAAAAATGAAGCCTCATCCGATATTTTAGCAAAGGAAAAAGTTGTTCAGAGTAGCCCCACCTACCACCCCTTCTCGGCTCGTACCATAATTGTGGGACACCTTGTATATAAACTAGATATAAAATATAAGATGGGTGTGAATATGTGAATTAGACACAAAATATAAACTGAACGTAAATGTATAAACTAGACAAAGAATATAAACTGGATGTAAATGTATAAACTATACATAAAATATAAACCGAATATAAATGTATAAACTAGATAAAAAATATAAAGAAGATGAATATATATCAACTATGCACAAAATATAAACAAGATATAAATGTATAAGCTAGATATAAAATGTAAAATACGTGTGAACGTATGAACCAAATATAAATGTAATTTTTACATAACATTCTTCTGCATTCACAAAGAGTAAATATTAACAAAGACACGAACAGAATCGATGAAATATCTGAACAGAAACGATGAAATATCTGACCTATTTTAGAAAGAAAGAACATAGTCAAGTTTTAATCAGACCGTAATTGACGCTATCGATTTAAAAAGCCGACGATTAAATCGATCAAACCGCGGTTCGACAGAACGGGATAATGTTATCCAACAAATTCGAGCTTCAAATGTTTCGTTACACTAGATTTGCAGTCGATCAATGATCAATTATATTTAAATTGATCGCAAGGTACAAAAATAAGTATATAATGAACAATAAATATACTCGAGCAATTTTTTTTCATTTCGACGAAGGATGATTTTTTACTATGGTATTTACTATACTGACCATTTTAAACATCAATGTTTAAATATCACTTGTATAAGAGTATAAATGTAATTAAAAAATATTTATATGTATAATACCTAAACTAGTTTATCCAATGATCCCTTATCTTGTCGAAGGATATCCTTTTACCGTGATTTTTACTATATTAATCATTTTAAATATTAATGTTTAAAAATCACTTGCATAAGATTATAGAAGTAGTTAAAAAATATTTATATGCATAATATCTAAACTAGTTTATCCAATGATCCCTTATCTTGTCGAAGGATATCCTTTTACCGTGATTTTTACTATATTAATCATTTTAAATATCAATGTTTAAAAATCACTTGCATAAGATTATAGAAGTAGTTAAAGAATATTTATATGCATAATACCTAAACTAGTTTATTCAATGATCCCTTATCTTGTCGAAGGATATCCTTTTACCGTGATTTTTACTATATTAATCATTTTAAATATCAATGTTTAAAAATCACTTGCATAAGATTATAGAAGTAGTTAAAGAATATTTATATGCATAATACCTAAACTAGTTTATCCAATGATTCTTTGTCTCGATGAAGGAGATGCTCTTTACTATATTAACCATTTTACCATGTTTAAATATCATACATATAAAACTACAATAGATGTACTTAAACTATATTCATATGTATAATATATAAACTAGCTTAAACGATGATTCTTTATTTCAATGAAGTTATAACATACATTTTTAGTATTTTTTTTCAACATACAGAAGCTCACTAATTTTCAAAATAATTGAAAATTCCAAAGTGAACAGTTGAAAAGAAGAAATGAAAGATCCGTTATTGTGACGTGTTCCGTAAACCTAGTGTTATGATAGGAACGTTTCACGGTGCGTTCTGTTCGCACGAGCAAAGTATTTCCAGACTTTGAAAACGGCACGATGGTTTCGAAAGCGCTACTCGCGGATAGCCTAATTTTAGAGGAGACGCCTGACGATTCTCCATCATTGTTCCAACTACGTTTATAAACGTGATCTCACGTCTCGTGCAGCGGGAATGAAATTGCAGCGACGGTTCGCCGAGCTATGCGCACGCTTTCGCATCGTAATCCGCTATTTTCCTATTTCCACGTTGTTTGTTTCATCTTACCGAAGACCTATAACTGCTCTCACGGTGATATAAGATCGAGTTCTTATTTTATACTGAATTGTAATGGTGGATTTCCTTCCAGAGTACAAATTTTCGATTTTGTTTCATATTCGTGGTATGTTCGATTATATTTTAGACGATGGAAATGTGTAAATATGTAAGTTTGATAGTATGCAAGGTTTCAATTTATGGTTTAACAATTTTTTAAAATTTGTGAGGTTCTGAGATGTTGAGCTTTTTTTATTTTTATTTTGTGACATAGTTTTCAAGTCAAAGAAGTTTCATGAATTCATATTTTTTTAGGGGTGAATGTTTCGAATTTTCGAATTCAGAAGTGCTGAGGGTTGTAGGTTCGAAGATATTCAAGTCTTCATGTCCTCGAATGTACAAATTAAAAAATTCTCATTTTCTAATTTGTACAATTCTCAAATTTCTAAATTCCCATATATCTAAATATCCTAATTCTCAAAATCCCATATTCACAGGTTCCCAAGTACCCAAATTCCCAAAATACAAAATCCTCAGATTCCCAAATACACGAAGTCCCAAAACCCCAAAATCTCAATATCGAAAATTCCCAAATATTCCAATTTCCCAAATCCACAAATCCACAAATCCCTAAATCCCAAATTGCCAAACTCCTAATTTCCCAACTTAATAAAATCCCAAATTCGCAAAATCCTAAAATTCCGAATTCCTAAATATCCCTATTTGCCAAATATCAAAATTGACAAATACCCAAATTCCCAAATCCGCAAATCCCTAAATCCGAAATTGCCTAATTGTCAAAATCCCAAGTTCCAAAATTTCCAAATTCCCAAAATCCCAAAATCCCAATTTCCCAAATACCAAAATTCCCAAATCCCCAAATTCCCAATATCCCAATTTCCCAAATACCAAAATTCCAAAATTCCCAAATCCCTAATCCCAAATCGCTAAATCCCGAAATCCCAAGTTTCCAAATTCCCAATTTCCCAAACGCCCAAAATCCCCGAATTCCCGAGCTGCAAAATCCCCAAGGTCCAAAATCTCGAATCGTTGAACGCGATATTAATTACACGATCCACCCTGTACATCGGAACACCGTTCCGTAATATGAACATTGCACAACGTGACAGTGGCATCGAGTTCGCTTCAACGGTAACAGAAAAACAGCGACACGTCAGGATTACTTAATAGCATGATAAAATCCAACGTTGAAGTCACACCTCTAAATATAAGAACGTTCGCGACGATCCCGATGAGAATGAAGGGGATAACGTTTCGTGACGCTATTACTGGAACGCGACGACCCCGTTCGCCTAACTCCAACGAAATTCGTATGGTCACCATGAAAATGGGTCGAAAAATATTTATATTTATTTTTATCCATTCAAAATTTATATTGTTTCATCCAAAACTAGATTTACGGGACACGTCTAAATGACGGATAATTACACTTCTTATTTTCAATTACAGAATTCATTAAAAAGCTTATATCAAAATCCTAAAATGTTAAACTTCATCGAGATAAAGACTCTTTCTATGAAGTGGTAGTATGAATTGTTTACTTATTTTCTTCATAACTTATTTACTTGTTTGAACATTTTCAATTTAAACACAGGTGGTCATTAAACTGGTCTATAAATCTAGTGTTAAAAAATCCTTCGTCTTTAGTTTTTTCCCTGCAACATTCAGACATTCTTTTCAGTTGATATAATAAAATTATATAGCAAAGGGAGTACATATTATTATTAATTTAATAATAATATGTAAACTAAAACTATCGACGTATAATGCACAATTATTCTGAAGTTAAAAATGAAATTGAAAAATAAATGAACAAACGATGAAACATAAATGAATGCACGTATTGATTCTTTCTATCGATGACAATGAGCACAGATGCGAAGAGAAGCATCTCAACAAATTTTGTCGTTTGAAGTAGGAAATTTGTGAAAGGATCATTTGACCCCTTTGGTAGTTTAAATTTAGTTAAGTTAAAATATTAATATACAGTAGCGGACAAAAGTTTAAGACGATGATTTGATTTTAAATATTATACGAACTTCGATCCTTTTTTTGTAACTTCGCTACTGAGCAAAATATCAAAATGAAATTTTTTTTATAAGTGTATAAATAAATGTCTAATTAGTTAACACCGAAAGTAGAACACTATTTATAGTTTTTATTAACAGTAAATCAATTATTTATTTTTTCCATTTAGTCTTAAACTTTTGTCCGTTATTGTAACTTAACTAATATATAATATTAAGTAGCTTAAAATTAATTTAAAAGTAATTTCACATGTTAATAGTATAAAATAAAAGAACCGGTAGCCGTGGAAATCGATGCGTTTCCATGACGGTAACTGTGTATATACATATATCGATTGTTAAATTATGGTTCACGGCTCGAGATGATTCATCGAGAATGACCCTCGCGAGTAAACAACCGTGGGATGATTTGTCTTGTTTCGTGTGCATGCGAACGAACCAGAAGCTGTACAACTCGGGTATTTAACTGCGGGAAGATAAGTGCTTGGAACGATACCAGAAAATGACGAATTGTATTGAAGCAATCAATGTGAAATCGCGGTGAGTAATGATGGAAAAGTTGTACTTCGTGGGCAAGAAGATACCGATTGTGAATTGCGAGACTTCAATAGCGTGAACGTCTTTTCGATGCGTGCGTTCACTGCATGTAACTCAATGACTATGCCTTCGAATCGTTGCATTTACGGGTTTTAGAAGTATGAAATCTTGATATATTGTTGTAACGATGAAATCACCATATTTTCTGTTTTTAGAATAAGAACATCATACATTTTCAGACAACTTTAATTTTGCAAATGATTATATTAGTATATGCTTATGTATATTCTCAAGTTCTTAAATGAAGAATTTTTTCAATTTTTAAATTCAAAATCCTCAAATTTTTAAGTTGTTAATCTTTTAAATTTAAAAAATTTTGAAGTTTCTTAATTTCTAAATCTCCATGTTGCAGAACTATAAAAATTCTAAATCTTCAGATTTTGAAACGGAAACCTGAGACTACAGATTCCTAAATTTCTAAATATCAAATTCTCAAATTTACTAATTCCTAAATTCCCAAATTTCTAAATATCAAATTTCAAAATTCCCAAATACCGAAATATCAAATTCCGAAATTTCTAAATATCAAATTCCAAAATCCCCAAATTTCTAAAAATCAAATTCCAAAATTCCCAAATCCCAAAATATCGAATTCCGAAATTTCCTAATTCCAAAAACCCCCAAACTTCTAAATATCAAATTCCAAAGTCTTCTAGTTCCTAAATCCCCAAATTCCAAAACTTAAAATTCTGAAAACTCCTAATTTCTAAATCCCAAAACTACCAAATTTCCCAATTCCGAAATCCCCAAATTTTCCACCTGCCGAATTTCTAAACTTTCAAAAGTCTAAAACTCCAATGTTCCAAAACACCCAAAACACCTAAATTCACAAATTCTCAAATTACCAAACTTCTAAATATCCAAATTCTCGATTCCTTAATCACCACATCCCAAAATGCGCAAATTAATTTATAAACCAACCACAAAATCGCTTAACAAGGATTCACAATGCAAACTCGTGGTTAAAGTTAAAACGATAAGACAGTAAGCGAACTTTATCCGATCTGTGTCAATATTTGAACTTTCAGATTAAAAAATATAATTTTCAAGATTAAAGAATGAAGTCACTTCACGGAATGTGTAACTGGAATATAAAGATTAATAAATATGTATTTTGGAACAGTCACCGGAACTTGTCGATTAGTTGGAATAATGATTAAAAATTAACAATCACTCGTCTAATATTCCAGATAAGAAGTTTTACACTTTCTTCGAGGATGCGAGACCCGAGATATCCGTAACTAGGGATTATCTCGTTAAGATGGGGTAACAAGTTTGATTTATGACCGTGATTATGACTCAAGTACAAAAACGAGTCTTCCTCATCGTGAGTCATTAGGGACATTCATATTTTCAAATTAATCGTTTGCTATTCAAATATTATCTTCATTAACGTTACGTTCTTACAAATTGCGCCGTCCACGGTTATTATTTCTATAGTAAAGAATGTAAAACAAAATATGTAACGTTGTTATTAATAAAACTCATTATCGGAGTAAACTTTAATAACGCATCTTTAACACTAACAAATGACCGTTTCACAAGTTTCTTGTTTCACGTTATAGCAATTATTATGGTGTTTTTTTCTATGCAAACTGTGTTAATTTTCATCAAGACACAGAATTAATATGTACAATAATTTATGGTTCTTTGTTGGTGTAATTCAACACGAAAGTTAATGAAATTCTCAAATGCTCAAAACCTAAATGCTAAATTCGCCAAAATTCTTAAATTCCTACAATCTTTAAATCCTCAAGTTTCCAAAATGTTCAAAATATAAAATTTTCGATTTTTAAATTCTAAAATATTGCAATTACCTGCTTTCCAAATTTTCTAATTCCCAAATTCCTACATCCCCAAATCTTCAAATTCCAGAATTCTCTGTTCCTAAATACTAAAATATTCCAATTTCTAAATTTGCTAATTCCCATATTCCTAATTCCCAAATCCTCAAGTTTCCAAAGTGCTCATATTCAAAAATTCTCTGTTTTTAAATTCTAAAATATTGCAATATCTAAGTTTCCCAATTTCCTAATTTCCCAATTTCCTAATTTCCTAATTTCCTAATTTCCTAATTTCCTAACTTCCTAATCCCTAAATTCCTAAATCCGTAAATCTTCAATTTCCAAAATTGTCAATTTCTAAATTTCCTAATTACCTAATCCCCAAATTCCTAAATCCCTAAATCCTCAAGTTTCCAAATCTGCAAATTCCAAAATTCTAAGTTTCAAAGTTCGAAAATATTGGAATTTCTAAATTTCCTAATTTCCTAATTTCCTAATTCCCAAATTTCTAAGTCCCCAAACCCTCAAGTTTCCAAATTAAATAGTATGTGTCTGCGTAAATACACCAATTTGTTCCGAAATAACATAAAACATCCGTTAACTCGATCCAAAATATCTGCATTTCCACCGAACATATCGATTTCTCCTTAAAATCAGTTTACACGCTCGTCCGGGAAATAATCTCCCGCGTTTCGAAGATGAATTTCTCGATCCGCGAGCGAGTTAAACGAAAAGAGGCAGAGTTAAAACCGATTCAGCAGAACGAAAGCGGTGGTTCGAGCAAAGGGGAACCGACGCTGAGCTGATTCGATGAAATTTTACGCGATAAAACGAATGTTTATAAAAAGTAAGCCGCAGGGGATCGGGTACGTTTGTCGTTCTGAGAAACCGAGTCAGAATAGTCGGATAAGGTACGAGGGTGGCTGTAAATAAAAACCCGGCCATATGGAGCGAGATCTTTGAATGTGTGGTGGCGAAGTCGAATAAATACGACCGCTAAAAATTAATTATTCGTCGATTTTATTGACCGTAATAGCTTTAAGGAAAAAATGAAGCATACGCATACATGCTTTCAATGTTCATTCTAATAAAATTAATTGACTTGAACCAACTTTAATAGTGGGGTTCATTAACTAGTATTTTTTAGTAATTTTATTATTTTGTTATTGTTGTACAATTTTGACATTTTTCAATTTCACATAATTTTATTGCTCTTACAATTTCAAGTAATTTTATTGTTTTATAATTTTAAGTTAACTGTATTGCTTTTACCATTTTAGGCAGTTTAATTGCTTTTAAAATTTTGAGTAATTTTATTGTTTTACAGTTTAAGACAATTGTGCTACTTGAGAATGTTAAAACATTTAATCCTATCATAATAAAGTTTTAACCAATTTTATTGTTTTCAGTTTAGAATAATTTTGGCACTTTACAGTTTAAGACAACTACGTCCCTTGAAAATGTTAAAACATTGAATCCTATCATAATAAAGTTGCAAACAATTTTATTGTTTTGCAGTTTAGAATAATTTTAGCACTTTACAGTTTAAGACAACTCCGTCCGTTGAAAATGTTAAAACTTTTAGTCCTATCATACTGAAGTTTGAACTAATTTTATTGTTTTACGGTTTCATATAATTTTAGAACTTTATAATTTAAAGCAATTATCACAAAATGACAGAACTTCTAAACGAATGGTTCTAAAATTACAAATAATTTTATTACGTTGAAAGTGAAGGGAATGCAACTGCTTATAAAGTGTACAGCTTCGAATGATTTTTTATTGTACCAGACTCAAGATTGTAATACAATTTGCGAGATGGTGCAGATAAGCCACAAGTGATCGTCGAATTAAAAGGAAATGAATAGTTAACGAGCAAGGGTCACGACAGAGATTATGATTAATTGACACAGATGTCAAATCGAACCCCGAGATGATTCATGAAAACATTTATACGGGCACAGTTCGATGACATAAAACCATCTCGAAGCAGACACTTATATTACATTGGTTTAAAGCTCGATGTTTATCAGAAATGACTGTACGGACATTTCATTTATGGTCTGGACATAAAGCTGTTGACTGTTAGATAACCGTCCCGTTGCACTCTCCACGAAATAATCTATAAAAGGATTTCCTGATAATCGACCAATTTATACAAAAAAAAATTATTCGCGAAAGGTGCACGTTCTCGGTTACCTACGGCAAACCATAAACTTCAAATTGATGTATGGTAAGTATCGTTTTATGATACTTTCGTGTTACGAAACTGCATCGGAGTGTCGACATTTCGAAATCAAACGTTTAATTAATTTAATGAACTGCTAACCGATAGGAGCGTGGGAGTTCTATCACTGACTAGTTAAATGTATACCTCATAAACTACGCGAACTATTATTCGTTATACGCATTTATTATTCAAGTTTCACGTTCTCATATTTTTTTAATATTCGCGTTTATATATTTAGAATATTCGTTGTCATTGTCACTTTCATATTTTTGGGACAGTCACATTTTCATATTTTCCAATTATTTATTTCCATATTTTCAGAATAGTAGCATTTTCATTGTTTTCGGGATATTCACTTTCATATTTTTAGAATATTCATATTTTCATAGTTTCAGAATATTCACTTTCATATATTCAGAATACTCACGTTTTCATAGTTGCAGAATATTCGCATTCCTATACTCAGAATATTCACATTTTCATAGTTTTAGAATATTCACATTCCTATACTCAGAATATTTACTTTTGCATAGTTCCAGAATATTCACTTTAATATATTCAAAGTATTCACATTTTCATACATTCAGAATGTTCATTGTCATATTCTCAGAATAGTCACTTTCACACATTCAGAATATCCACTTTCATATACTTGACATATTCTCATTTTCGGATTTTCAGAAAATTCACATTTTCATATTTTCAAAATATTCACATTCTCATATTTTCAGAATATTCGTTTTCATGTTTTCAGAACATTCACATTCATACATTCAAAACATTCAAATTTTCGTTCAAATATTTATAATATACCTATCGAGGTTCCTTCAAATTACAGAACAAAGTACTTTCACGGTGTTTCCCTATAAATCTGGATTATATAAAGTGCATTATCGCGACGATCGATCAGGATGCCGCGTATCGATTGCCATAAAAGCGAGCGTTCTTCAAGGGAGAAGGTGGGCACGATAAACGTTAAACAACAGCGTGTTGCCGTTACGGAATGCAATTAGGTCGAATTACGTGAAAACGAATGCGGAACGGGGCGAGAGTGAAATTCAATTAAGAGGAGAGGCGAACTGGTTCCCTCGTTGTACACGAGGGAAGCAGAGGAGGATCTACGGGGCCGACGATCGGGACAAATGCGAACGAGAGTGAAATCCTATCGATCGGATGAGCGAGAAGCCTGATTAGAGTGGAATTAGACACGGAACGTGGAGAATGCACCCAGGGTACGGGCACAGCGGGATAATCTCTGGAGCAATGTGACACGTTCGAGCATGAACGAGTCGGCAAAACGATACAGTATTCTTTTACTACGTGTTGCTCCATTTCGGGGACAAATTTTTGTGTATTTACAATTTTTGTGTTTTTCAGGTTCTCGAGATTGCAAGTTATGAAACATTTGATTTTCCAAAATGTGAAATTTTCAAATCTTTAGTTTTGCAAAATGTAAAGTTTTCAAACTTTTAGTTTTTCAAAATTTGAAATTTTCAAACCTTCAGTTTTTCAAAATATGAAATTTCCAAACCTTTAGTTTCTCAATATGTGAAATTTTCGGATCGTCAGGTTTTCAAACCTTTAGCTTTTCAATATGTCAAATTTTCAAACCTTTAGTTTTTCAAAATGTGAGGTTTTCAAACTTTTGGTTTTGCAAAATGTGAAATTTTCAACCCTTTAGTTTTCCGAAATTTGACATTTTCAAATATATTTTCGAATTTCGAAATTAATATATTACTCAATCATTAGATCTCGAAATTTCAAAACATTTCAAAACATCTAAATATCCAAGACACCTAATTCCCCATATTGCCAAATTTTCAATTTTCCTTATTTCCAAATGCTTAATTTCTCAGATCTCTAAATTCCGAATGTATGATGTATGCAAATTCCCAAATTCCCAAATTTAAAAATTTAATCAAAAATTTAATCAGAACCTTAAAAGATCATTATCCTCCAACTTATAAAAGCATAATCCCAAATACCGCAATGATCGGTCCCCTCGATCACACCATTCTCGACCACGCTATATCCCAACTGTATATGTATCGTGATTCACCTGTCGTATCGAATTCTCGAACGCGTTCTCCAAAACGAGCATACGAAACGAGCATAAATCGCGGTACGAAAACGTTCATAACACCGTGTGGACGTTGATAAGACGGTCGCTGTTGAACTACGCGAACGCAGAAGAAAACGATCCGTAAAAGGCGCACGCGGGTTCGTAACGCGCGTGTTTACACGTAGGACGCGATGAAAGCAGAATTAAACGCAGCTGGAATGAAATCGAAGCGAACGGAACGGATGATCGAGAGGAGTGGGTGTCAGGGACTGGCAGCTGTTCGTCGACTCTGGCCGCCATTACGAAAGCCTCCTCCTCGGTATCACTGACCTCGTTGCTTTCGTACGCGCGAACTCGCGCGGAGAATGCCTCGCGAACCAATTCACGGCCATCGAAAATGCTGTCGTCTATCGATGATTAATCTATCAATAAATGGGTCAGACTATCGAGGTAGACCGTTGTTCGGAAATTATGAGCTGACCAGCGCTCACACTCGGGATAGGACACACACGATCACGTAATAATCGCGCCGGGACTTCAGGGCTTCAGATTTTTATTCTGTTGGGACTATTTGCACTATTTAGTCTATTGGGGCTACTAGTACTATTGAGGGTACTGGGACTATTGAAACTACTGGAATTATTGGGGCTACTGGGACTATTGAGGCCATTGGGACTAGGTGCTATAAGGGCTAGGGACTATTGCGACTAGGGACTATTGCGATTCGGGATTATTGGAGTTCCGGAATATTGGTACTTGGGGTTTCTGGAATTTGGGACTATTGTACCTCGAGTTTATTAGTAGTCGGGGCTATTGCGAATCGAGGCTATTGCGATTAGGGACTATTGGGACTCAGGACTGTTGGGACTCGGGACTGTTGGGACTCGGACTTATTGGGACTCGGACTTATTGGGACTCGGACTTATTGGGACTCGGGGCTATTGGGACTCGGGGCTATTGAGACTCGGGGCTATTGGGACTCGGGGCTATTGGGACTCGGGGCTATTGGGACTCGGGGCTATTGGGACTCGGGTCTATTGGGACTCGGGTCTATTGGGACTCGGGACTATTGGGACTCGGGACTATTGGGACTCGGGACTATTGGGACTCGGGACTATTGGGACTCGGGGCTATTGGGACTCGGGGCTATTGGGACTCGGGGCTATTGGGACTCGGGCTATTGGGACTCGGGACAATTGGGACTCGGGACTATTGGGACACGGGACTATTGGGACTCGGGACTATTGGGACTCGGGACTATTGGGACTCGGGACTATTGGGACTCGGGACTATTGGGACTCGGGGCTATTGGGACTCGGGACTATTGGGACTCGGGACTATTGGGACTCGGGACTATTGGGACTCGGGACTATTGGGACTCGGGACTATTGGGACTCGGGGCTATTGGGACTCGGGGCTATTGGGACTCGGGACAATTGGGACTCGGGACAATTGGGACTCGGGACAATTGGGACTCGGGACTATTGGGACACGGGACTATTGGGACTCGGGACTATTGGGACTCGGTCAATAGATCCATACGTGAAATTTTTTTCTCAAATTAATTACGATGCTTTTTTTGAAATCTACACCGATATTTCTATGAAGATAAAGAAATAGTCAAAGTATTTGGAATCCATGTTAATTCTTATCGGTATAAACAAGTAGCCGAAGTGTTTTAAAATGCTCATTTCCATCCAGACAATTTATGTTTTACAGTTTATTTATTTCTCTATTTTATTTTTAATTCGGTAAAACGTTAGTCTATAAGTGCTATAGATGTATCGCAATGAAATTTAGCATCAACGCTTCATAGTGATCGGTACACGAACGATTGTTTACGAAATCGATCAACGAATCGACGCACCGGGAATATTCATACGACTACACACCCGACTTCCGGTACCAATATGGCGAACGTTCGGTCATTTATGTCCGTGCCGGTATATAGCCTCGAGCATAATTTAATTAATTGTTGTGGGTAATTGCGTATGACGAAAACCGAGATGCTTTTCATGTCTGATATAAAATGTATGTGTGAAGTTAAGTACAGTATGCTCTTCTCATATTGCCACCTTCACACATGAAGATTAATACATGTATAGTTCATTTACAGATTCACAATTATGGTAAATACAGTAGAACATACTGATTCATAATTATTGTTAATGCAATAGAATATACTGATTCATAATTATTATAAATACAGTAGGATATAGAGATTCATAATTATTGTAAATACAGTAAAACACACAGATTCACAATTATTATAAATACAGTAAAATATACATATTTACAAACATTATTGTAATATTGAAACTAATTTTTTTGTTTAAGAATGTATTAATGATTGCAAGATCCTTTTGTTCTTACAGCTTAGTGAATGGCAATATAAAGAGAGTCTATTCTTATAAAAAAAAACAATACGAGTAGGAATAAATTTCTCTACTATTTGTAGCAAAAATTATCTCAATAAATGTTGGCACCTACTAAACTATACGTGAATACTACCGAAAGAAACAGATTTATATAAACAAACAGATTCAAAGTAGTGGTAGTATAAGATGTAAAATTTACAAGTATCGAAAGAGTAAAAGACTCTTTCATTTATCAGAAATAGTTAGTTCGTTGAGTATCTACGAAACAGAGCGTTCACTGTCGTTCGTATAATCTCGAGAGATACCGCGTAAACAGACAACTGATACATACTGTGTGTGCCTTTCATAATCCGGCAATTATGTAAGACAACATTACGTTCCTCGTTTTTGCATTCGACGAATATTTAGATTACGTTCTGCGATCGACTTGTTTCACCTATTCTCAGGTCTCCGTTTTCATTTTGATCATTTGTAATTATATAGGAAATGAAGATAAATCTGTAAACCAAAAATGCGATAAAACATTTCCTATATCGAGTATTGAAACTTTTTTGAGAATTTGAGAATTCCAAATTTTCGTGTTTCGAATTCTCGATTTCAAAATTCCTAAATTTTCAACTCTCGCAATTTCTAAATTCCAAGTTCCTAACTTCTACATTCCCAACCTCAAAATCCCCAGCTTAGAAATATGTAATCGACAAATATTCAAATCCTCAAATTTTTAAATCACCATATTCCTAAATTCCTAAATTCGTAGACCCCCAAATCCCTAAAATTCAAAATTCCTAAATCCACAAATCGCTAAAATACAAAGCTCCTAAATGTCCAAATCACTATGTCCCAAAATTCCTAAATTCCCAAATCCCTAAAATCCAAAATTCCTAAATACCTAATTCCCTAAACTCAAAAACTCCTTTATGCCCAAATCCCTAAAATCCAAACATACCAAATCCCCAAAACTCTAAAAGGAAAAATTCCCAAATTGCCAAACACCTAAATACAAAAATTCCTAAATCCCCAAATGCCTAAGTCCCAAAATTCCTAAATACCCAAAAACCCAAAATCCCTAAATTCCTAATTCCCTAAAATCAAAAACTCCTTAATCGCCAAATCCCTAAAATCCAAAATTCCCAAATGCCAAATTCTCTAATAGTAAAAATTCCTAAATTCCAAATCCCAAATTACTAAACCAAGATATCCCCAAATTCCCAAATTCTAAACTTTCAAATGTCCACTCCCAAATTAACAAATTTTCAAAAGCAATCAACCCATGTCAACTGTGTTGACACACGATTACAGCTAGATCCGATCCAGCCCAAACAAAAATCCTAATTACACCAACGCAAAACAACCTAACAGCGACTGTATAGAGAATTCCAAATTTCGCTATCGCCTTTCACCATCGATCGGAAGGCAAATGTTTAACGGAAGCCGTAGAAAGCTGTGTAAACCGAGTGATTCACGGTGAGAGTTCTGTAACAGTAGCTCGAAACCGTGTAAACAATTATAATTCTAAGGTCAAAGTCAACGTTACTCGAGCATAGCATGACACTTTCTTGTAAACAACACGAACACGAAATGGACAGTCGGTTTCCACGATAAAAAATCATTTCTAACTAATTCGACTACGTATCAATATTTTCCACGTTTCGATACGATCGTTGCTTTTATACTTTTGAAACACGTGCATGCCATACACAATTTGACAACGGACCTACATATAACAAAAACTTTCTTATATACCTAGTATAATATTTACTGCTTAGGTACTTGAAGTTGGCTCAATATTATACAATTATGTTCAAAGAAGAGCTTTTCGCTTCGTCTGTATACCATACTTTCCTAAGTTGTCACTTTCGAAACCCGCGCGCATCGTACTACACACGTGTACATACACATGTACACATAGATGTTTTATTATACTCACAGTTGTCAGAGCGATTAACAAAAGTACAAAACACGGGTATTGCTTTCAATTGTCCCGCGTTTTATCCCTAAACGATATGATTCGATTCTTACAGCAAGATTTAAAGACAATTCAAAAACTGAAGTCACTTTGGTATGTATACATACATGTATGTACACGTTCCGCTACGGAGGTCGTTACGATGGTTCGAATTTATTAACCCCTTGTGCTATAATGACGAGCTACACACATGACGCACTCGCAGTTCAAATACGGTAAACTATGTTTATATTCTTAATACCATCGAACGTTCAATTTCAGTCTAATCGTAATTCTTCGATTCTAAACTTTCTTTAGTCTTCCAAACTTTGTAGCAATTTAATTTGTAGCACTAAATCTTAGCACAAAGGGTTAAAACACCCTTCGTAATTAATTCTAAACCCCCTCACGAATCAAGCATAAGACCACTCACCTGATACTGGAAGAGCTTCGTTGAACATCACCGGTAGTCCTGTTGTTGTCCAGCTCGTTTCCGTTCTCCGCACGCGCCTCCTTCCGTTTCTCATCGTCGGGAGGATGCAACGGTATGATGATATAATCCGGCTCCTTCTTCCTCTTCTCATCCTTGTCCACCCGATTCACTTGCCCGTGAGTGTCACTTTTTTTCTGCACCTCGGACCGCGGCACTTTCGATCTACCACTGAACCGTAGCCTCGAGAATCTCTGCAGGAAACCACCGAGTCCGCCCTTCTTCCTCTCCTCCTTGGCCATGGTCGTGGACGCGTTGTCGGCGATCGCGTTGTTCCTCTGGTACCCGGAGGACAGCTTGCCGGCCGTCTGTGTCTCGTTTTTCGCGTTCACCACGACGAATCCGCGTTTCGTCGTGCCCGTGACTGACATCGTGGTCGGCTGGTCTAACCTGACCACCGTCGGCGCAGTTGTTGTTGCCGCGGCGTTCTCCTCGTCGCGTTTGTCGCGATCACCGCGATCATTCGTATCAACTGCCACGGCCACCGTCGTATTCCCACTCCGTTCACCGGGTTCCAGGCCGTCGCTGTTGCCGCCGTTGCCGACGGGTGGGGGGCAACCAACAACGTGGACACTGTGTCCCCTCGCTGCTTCCGTTCCCTCGTTCCTCTTCGACGACCGTTCCCTTTCTTTGTCCAGCACCTTCTCCCTCTCCGTCTCGCTCGCAACCTTCGCGGAGGATTCCTTCTCGACCTGCTTCTCCACTATGACCCTCCACAATCGTTCGCCGGCGTTTCTGTTCCCCGTGGACGACGGGGAACGTTCCACGTATTGCTCCTGGCTACCCTCTTCGACGAGTTGCTCGTCCGGTGACAGCGGACGCACCTCGGGATAGAAGTCGCCGATGAAACGCTTCATCGAACGATCCGTTTCACCGGTTTCCTCCGTTTCCTCCTGCTCCTTCGGTATCTCGTTCGATATCGAGCTTTTCGAACGTTCGAACTCCGGGGATACGTTATCGCGTACTAGGGTTGGTTCCTGGGGTTTCCGGCCGTTTACGCCCCCCTCCAGGCTGGAAGCTATGGGTTTGGTTTCCAAGCAGGGATAATCTATCTCGTCTACTAGGGCACGCGCGTTAGAATCTTCGCCACAGGCTGAAAATGGATCCGAGTTTTTTTTTATCTGATCCAGCAGAGTGTCGTCCTTCTGTTTCTTGAGTCGTTGACCGAGCTCGTTGATCGGGATCCTGGTGAACGGGCCCACGGAGAATTGAGCCAGATTCTCCGTGGATTTCGAGTACTTTCTGGTGTCCGGGCACGGCTCGACGTAATGGCCGCTGAGATTCGACGTCGAGTTGCTGCTCATCTGTTGCACTATGTCGGTGACCCAAAGCCGGGACGATCTTCCGGAACCGCACTCCTCGAGCTCGTCGCAAGCGTCCATCCTCTGGAACGCGCCCCTGGACGATTGAAGGGCCTTTATGTAGTCGGTCTGTTGCGCCAACTCGTAGCTGGCGTTGTTCGACATCCGTTTCTTGCCGATCTTCGGCGATTTCGGGTTGTTCTCGGTCTCGTTGTCTTTGCGGAATTTGCGAAAGCTCTTCTCGTCGATCTCGAACTGTTGAGCCAGCTCGTAGCTGGCGTTGTTCTTCACCCTTCGCGGTCTACCGGACGGCGTTCTCTGTATACCGTTACCGTTCGAGGTGGCTTCCTTCACGTCCCGTTTGAATTGCCTCATGGCGTCGTCTATCGCCGCGTCTACGTCGTTCTCGATCGCTATGGCCATATCCAGCACGCAATTCCCGCGATCCTGTGTCTTCACCGTCGACGTGATCGGTTTCTTCGGCATCGTGCACGGATCTTCATCGACACTCGGATCATCCGCGACTTTTCCAACGTCCATCTTTCCGTCCATCTTGATCACACCCTGAGGTGCCTGTGTTCTTACCGAGCTGGTCAAAGAGCCCTTCTCCTCCTCCTCGCCGTTCTGTCGCACCTCCTCGACGCTGCCCAGCTTCTTCTTCTCCAGAACACCGGTGACCTCCGCCATTTCGTGATCTCGCGTATTCACTGGATGACACGCATCGTCGTACACCACGGAAACGCCGCAGAGATTCAGGTCGACGGGCACGCTGGCTACCCTGGTGTAATTCTCGAAGAGGTTCGAGGTGGAGACGAAAGACGTGACCCTTGACGAGGATGAATACGCTGCTAACGAGCATGGACCGTGTGCGGACTCGTCGACGCTGCTAGGCAGACTGGGCGCGCTTTGAGATTTATCCGTGAATCTAAAATTAAAGCTCTCCTCCTTGCTCCACCCTTGGTGCTGCTGGTGCTGCCGCAGTTCGTGTTCCTCGTAACGGTACTGCTGCTGCTGCTGCTGCTGCTGCTGCTGCTGCTGCTGCTGCTGCTGTTGTTGATGCTGCTGCTGCTGCTGCTGATGATGATGATGATGGTGACGAGGATGATGATCGGCGACCATGTTGTTGCGAGCGTGCGCCATACCACCGGCTATATTTAACCTGGTCTGCAGCAGACGAAAGGAACTCGACACTGCCGCCTGGCCAGACTTCAGATCCAACAGGGTGTCCCTCTTCGTTTCGACGCCGATCTCTCGCAGATCGATCGTGTTCCTGTAGTCCATCGAGGTCGCGTAATTGCATACGGAGTCACCGAACACGGTCAATCGGTCCTCCAGCTCGGAACTCGTTCGATTATCGTTTAACGTTCGTTCATTCTCGTACGGATCCTCGTCGAGGTCCTCGTCGTCGTACTCGTCGTCGTCCTCGTGCCAGAAGTCCCTGTGACACCGTGACATATCGTACGAAATAAAGAGACCGATGGATAACACTGTTCTGACTCGATGATGGTGGAAAGCAGAAAATATGAATTTTGGAACTGCGTTTATGAAATTTATATTTTTGAAGATACTACATTCAGTTTATTAAATCTCAAACTACCGAACCGATCAAATGATCGTTTTACAAATTTCCAATCTCAAATTACAAAATTTGTTGAGATGGTTTCCGTAAAATTCTTCCTGAATCTCATCGAGGTAAAGAATTGATACTGTGTTTGACTTAATTTGTTATATTTATGATTGTTAAATTTATGCGATTCGGTTTAGGTATTTTTTAAACAGGTCGAAACAGTTAACTACCTAATTTATAAATATGCCATTCTGCGGGATAAAAACGCAAACACGTATATAATAAAAATTGAAACTGTTCTACCATCATCGAAGTCGTACATGGATGCACGGAGAAGAACCTGAAGAGCATATGAGTATATATAAGCACATGCATCGAGTATGAGTAAATTGTAAACAAACAATAGGAGTACAAAGCGATCTCGATTAAAATAATGGTGGGACATTCGCGCGCATAATTTCGTGTACGCTTCGAATTAAAAGTAAAAGTCAAGGAGGTCTATTCAGGGTCGTGATTGCGGTAACTTGGCCAAAAAACGAGGGTCATGTAGCAAGCTCGAAGCACGAGAGTCGTTGCCAAGGAAATCCGAAGACCTTCGTCGCTCAACAATCGCGAAATATCGTTTCTCTCGGGCGTAACGGCGCGGAAACAACGAGACAATATCGCGGCGATAAATATCGAGTCCCTTTATCATTCAATTTATCGCACATCGTCGTGAATCTGCGAAAATTTACGCGAGACGACAGCTTCTTTTCGCGAGTATGCACAAGCGACAAACTCAGTTACGAATTATTTGCATATGCTTATAATAAGGCTACGAAAATATTCGTTCTGATAACCATAACCACGAGCTGCATGGGCAAATTCGATGTTCGTATTTTGGAAAGTAAATTTCCACTACTATACAGAATTATCGGCAATGAACCTCTTAGGCACGACTGAATTTTAATTATAATTTTTCTTAACGATATCATACGTATACTTTAACTTTAACACGGATCGGCATGTTAAAAAGAGCATCTGTTGCATAGATACTGTATGACATATCCGGTATGTCATACATTTCATGGATAGTATGTAACATATGTATCTACTGCGACAATTTATTGCGTGGATAGTATGTGACATACCTGGTACGTCATACATGTCATGCAGAGTATGTGACATATCTACTGCGACAATTTATTGCGTGGATAGTATGTGACATACCTGGTACGTCATACATGTCATGCATAGTATGTGACATATCTACTGGGACACTATATTGCGTGGATAGTACGTGACATACCTGGTATGTCATACATTATGTAGATGATACACGACGCACAAGATGCGTCATGTATGGATAGTGTATGACATACCTGGTGCGTCATGTATGGATAGTATATGACATACCTGATGCGTCATATATTCCACAGACAGTACATGACGTACCTGGTGCGTCGCTTGTTACAAACTGCATCTGATATAATTACTCAAGCGATAAAGTTACAATTCGTGCCTACCACTGGCGTATCAAGAATAGTGAGAAACAAAACAATGAACTACTGGCATGTGTACATACAGTGTACAGTGACACGTCGTGATATAAGATGATATCCGCGAAAGCCACTATAGTGGCGGATCGAGCCAGAGAGGTTAACGGCGCCGTATTTAATGATTCGAATTAGTTCGTATTCTTTTTATTCCGTGATTTACATTTTCCATTACGATCGTGGTAATGCCTGGCGAAACTAAACAGAAACCGCAATATGACTCACGTTTTTATTACCCGGTGCAGCTTTTTACCTCGTTTAATCGCTAAACGATACGGAACTAAACATAATGGGAGGGTTAATAATACATACCTTCGAACAATCTCTTATCTGTGCAGCCGCGTTCACGCTCCCCTGCAGTTTCTAAGTTACAAAAGCTGCTCAAAAGGTTCTCCGCCGTGTTCGAAATATTTTTTTTTCGTTCAACTTTTCACGTTATTTACCCGATCGCCCGCTTATTTACCGTTTCCGACACGGTGCGACCTTCTATTTCTGGGGTATTTTAAAGCGAGTGCATACACGTTATTACTACTTTGAACAGTTTCATAGGAAGCTTGATTATGGGGAAAAATAATCTACATCCGAATTAAATTTCGCTGATGGAAGGAGCATAAACATTCCTTATAGAATGTTGCACCGTGTTACGAGTGCAACATTAAACGTATGTGTGCTCAAACTGTAATTAATCGTTATAATACTCTACAGTTACAAATAATCAATTGATCAATAATCAAAAAAAGTAATCAATTGATCAATAATCAAAATAAAATAATCAAAATAAAATAATCAATTAAAAAATGATCAAAACAAACGATAATTGCAAATAATCAAAATAAATGTCGATTGAAAATAATCATAAGGTAAGAGCACCAGTAATTGACACTGTACCAGTGCTTGCCACTTTTTCAAAAAAAGTAAATAAATAAGAAAACCACAACTTGGCGTACATCAAACCTCATCAATCTGTATACTGTTGCACTTCAGCGGCTTAATTGAAAACTACAGCGCATATCCGCCATTCAAAATTGTCATAGCAACCGATTAATCAAACTTGTGCACGGCTCTTACAATTTTTGTTATCATATTTTCAAAATGACTGGTCTTGCAATGTCAATTCAAAATGCCGAGTGGATGTGACATTTTTTTACAATAAACAAATACTTACTTTTTATTGAAAAGTAAATAAAGACTGGAAACCCCACCAAGAACTTTTTCTAAACACCAGTCACAATGACTGGTTTTTGTAGAAATAGGTATACTCAAATAGCTGGTGAATCAAGTGTTAGAACTTAATAAGCGGTTTCTTTATTATATTGACAACTAACAATGCTAAATTGTCTAAAACGAACGAAAATGTTTATATCTCAGGAACGATTGACCTTTCGACCTATGTTCACTAAAATTTTTTTACTCCGTACAGTGTGCCCTTTATACCATATAAATATTGAATGATTTTTTTTTAACATCCTGTATACAGGGTGTCCCAAAAGTGTTGAAGGAGCCGGAAATGGGAGGTAGGTGGGATCATTTTGAACAACTTTTTCATTTGCAAAAATGTCGTATGGGGCTTCATTTTTAAATTATTAAAGAAAAACACCGATCAATCAGAGCGCGAGAATCGCGCGCCACGCGATTCGAACGCGACCACGGCCAATTATAACTCGGGCCTACACCTCTACCCCCGAGAGCGCGCGATTCTCGCGCTCTGATTGGTCGGTGTTTTTCGTTAATAATTTAAAAATGAAGCCCCATACGATATTTTTGCAAATGGAAAAGTTGTTCAGAATGACCCCACCTACCTCCCATTTCCAGCACCTTCAACACTTTTGGGACACCCTGTATGTTGAACACTCCGTATAAACATGCATGCGTGCGCACGCACGTAACTGAAAACTCTTCACGCAGTTGTAAAAATTAAAATTTCCATACCTTGGACAATGCTTGTTGCTCCTGGTCCTGGACAGGTCGTCGTTTCGTTTCAGGTACAATGGCGCGAATCCGTTCGTGAGACCACCCTGGCCGAAGCCCTCCTCCTTCTGACACGTGTCCAGACTCTCGAAGCTGCGATACGGCCTGATCCTGGCGAAGTGGTCGAGATTATTGCCGAATCCGTTCGGCAGGACCTTCTCGTAATCCTGCTCGAGGCTGTCGGGCGACGTGTTCTCGGGATGAGAGGCGTTCGAGCGATTAGGGTACTCCAGCGAGTCGAAGCTGTAGCTGGAGGGCGACAGGGTGGCGCAGGTTCTCTCCAGGGACTCGAATTGCAGCAGGGAACTCGATCTGGAGGACGCAGACGACCTCGATGACCTCGGTGACGCCGGATACTCGTCGTCGAAGGTCACCTGATGATCACGGTCGCTGCTACCGTCGTACTTCCGGCGTCTCTTCTTCGGCACCACCGAATTGCAGTCGCTTCCGCTGCCATCCAGCCGCTCGTCTTCCGAGAAATCAGCGAGAAACGAACGTTCAGCGTGTAACGAGGATACTATCCATCGGGACGCGGGGATTTTTACTCGCTCGGATATCGGAAGAGTAAAAGCGAGACGATCGCATGCGATAGCGATCGCAACTGGCCTAAACCTACTTTCCGCGAGACCATTTTGCGGACGTCTCGTACGCGGAACGGTTTCGTGCAATGGCGGATCGTTTATGGACACCGCGACGTCGACGCGTTCGTCGCCACGTCACCCAAATATGGGTGACGCTATTTTTCGTCAATTTAAACAGGACTTTAACCCTTTCCGGTCCTATGTGGTTCGACGTCGCGATTCTCTTGGATCATAGAAATAATTCAGATAATTAGATTGGTTGATGATGGTTTCATTACTTTGCTACTTGTAATAAATTAAAAATGTACAGGGTGGTTCACCACATTTTTCCATCTAGATTTACGTCATTATTATTACTCATAACAAACAATGTTTCAGATGAAGTTGAATGGTTTTCAGAGAGGCACATTCTGATGGTATATTTTTTTTTTGTAAGTGAACATGTAAAGAAGATATGAAGGTCATTAATATTTTTTTAACTGGAATCATATATTTTTTAATGCATCAGCTGATGCTCCTTCATATTCTTTACAAAAAAAGTATTAATCTATTTATGTAAAAAAATCATTAGTTTAGGAGATATTTTAATTCTAACTTGATAAGAAATCGTGACTTTCTCGTAAATATTATGAATTCAACGTGATAATGTAGTAAGAGAGCAGGAATTATTGATGTAAATTAAATGACGTAAATCTAGATGGCAAAATGTAGTGAACCACCCTGTATATTTGCTATCCACCCAGCATTATTGAAATGCATTTTATTGTAAACCCACTTCTCGGTCTATTTTGTAAATTAATTAAGGAGCTGTAGGTAAAAGAAATGAAGGACCGCAAAGGATTAAATTGGGGTTTTCGAAGGAACTTCATGGAATAAGCTATGAAGTATAGACATAAAATGGATAAAACAAGAATGTTAAAATATAAGTACATACTTACCGAAATTTCACTGCCGATATTATAAAGCAAGCGTAACAAAAAATAAAAGCAATCTATATTTTACATGAAAGTTGGATAATTTGAATTTCCGGTGTGAAAAAAAAAATAGTGCTCTATTTCTGTTTAAATATCTACACGAAATAAATTAAGCATAATTAATTGATTAAACGGATTGTTATAATACACGTATCATTTTATAAGTTTGACACCCAAATACATTAACCCCTTCAGCAACAATAAATTTCTTTTCCTTGCACCTAGAATGACAACAAAAGCTTGCTTTTCATGGGTGCTACTATCTAGTAGAACATTCAAGTACTACGTCTAACGAACCACGCTGTACCTTCCTTCGTTAAACCATAGCTGCATGTGTTCTACAGAAGTTCCTGTTTTCATTAACAAGGTTTTGTAAACGTAATAATTGTGAACAAATAAATTGCTTTACTGTTAATCCATTAGACAATATCTTATCAACCATGTATGTCACATAGCTCATCAATTTTATAAATTACATATATGGCAAATATATCATAAATTTTATCAATTATACATATATCAGATATCTCATGAATCTTATCAATCATGTATATCATATACTTGATTCATCTTATAAATCATGTATATCATATATCATGTATTTCATTATCAAATGTTTGTAAACGTAATAATTGTGAACAAATAAATTGCTTTACTGTTAATCCATTAGTCAATATCTTATCAAGCATGTATATCATATACCTGATACATAATATAAATCATGCATATGATATACCTGATTCATCTTATAAGTCATGTGTGTCATATATCTTAATCATGTCGTATATCTTACATCATATATCGTATATGTTATAAATCTTATAAATCGTGTGTATCATGTATCTTATAAATAGTATAAATCATGTGTATCATATATCGTCAAAATCCTATAAATCGTATATATCACATATCTTACAAATCGTATTACACATTTCTTCTTATAAATCATTTAATTATCCTAATATTTCAATATGTAATGAATCCTTTGAGAAGGTTCAATCCGACCATCCACCACATGGAACCCTCCATTTCGAATTTTTCCACGAATCCGAGGTTATCGGTTTCAAAAACCGATCAAACTATATTTCGTTAGACCTATGTTCTCGTAGAACTTTTGATAGAGAATCTTGGAAATGTTTCAGCATCGAAGCGGTTAACCGCGACAGGTGTATCGGGTGGTGCGAGTGTAAGAAAAAAAAAATAAGAACGTTGTTTCCATTAGCAGCGGTTATCAGTTACGGCTGGTGTGGTCAATCACGTGTCGAACGACGGTCACGAAGTCGACAACCGGTGACCGCGTAACTCCGTAAGCGTCGCTTCCGGTTGAATGAACCATGGCTTCCTGGCAGAGGGAACCGGAGGGACGCGTAAAATCCGAGATTGAACGGCCCCTTCGTGCAAGACCCACTTCCGTGACTAGACTTTGTAAACTGGGCCGTCGATCGGCGATTCTTCTACTAACTTAATCGACCGACACGTATCGAAACGATATTTATTATATGCTTCGATGACAACACGTGAGCAACTGCATTTATACTCGGTGTCGATTCGGTGTGCCTCGAGTTTGGTCGAAATACCACACGTGTTTCAAGTGATACGTATTTTCAAATCATTTTTATAATAGTTATAGTAATAGTTATTACAATTTATATACAGGGTGTCCCACAATTATGGTACGAGCCGGAAAGGAGTGGTAGGTGAGGCTATTCTGAACAACTTTTTCCTTTGCAAAAATATTGGACGAGGCTTCATTTTTAAATTATTCAGGAAAAACACCGACCAATGAGAACGCGAGGATCGCGCGCGCTCAGAGGCAGAAGTGTAGGCCCGAGTTATAATTGGCCGTGGTCGCGATCGAACATACAGCGCGCGCGATCCTCGCGTTCTGATTGGTCGGTGTTTTTCCTGAATAATTTAAAAATGAAGCTTCGTCCAATATTTTTGCAAAGGAAAAAGTTGTTCAGAATTGCCCCAGCTACCACCCCTTTCCGGCTCGTACCATAGTTGTGGGACACCCTGTATAGTTATTTATACATTTAATAATTATTGTAATTCAAGTTATTTGTATCTTTAATAGTTATTATAATTTATACATTGTCATCTATACTTTTAATCTTTATAATGTTTTATAATATTTATAATTTATAATAATTTACTATTTTTAATATTTATGATATATGACCAATACATATGGTTATTATAATATGGTCCCTATATTTCTATAGATGATTATTTCATGTGCTTATAATATCATTTTTATATAATCATTGTATATGTAATAAAATATTGATTTTTCACATTATGTATAATTACTTAGAAAATAATAATTTCACGTTTATTAGATTTCGTAAAAATAGTAAAACTTAAAGTTTGCAGTGCAAAATACACTCTTGTTGTATTGCCGCAGATGGAATAATAGGAAGGTAACAGACTCCGAAATGGCAATATAGAGAAATGTTTACACACATAGTGGTTGAAAGTTTGAGATATTTTAATATTTGGGAAGTTGTGAATTGAGAAATTCGAAAGTGTAGAAACTTTAGATTAAAAAATTTGAACGTCTGAATTAAATTGGCGGATCTGAATATTTCCAACATGGCAAATTCGAAAATTGCTAAATTACCAAGTTCGAAAATCTAAAAATCTGGAAACGTGAAAATTTCGAAGGCCGCGATCCGGGAAACACGATCACCTGAAAATTTCTAATCTTTAGTGGTTGAAAAAATTCGCAAAATATGCAAACGCGAAAATGGAACAATTTGCAAATTTGAAGCATCTGAAAATGCAAAAATTCCAGACTGGAAAATTTGAATTAAATCCGCAAAATTATATTTCGATCTCGGTAAATTTGAAAATTTCCAAATCCCCGGATTCCGAAACTTGAAAATTGAAAAATCCGTAAACGTATAAATGCTAAACACCACAAATTGACCACGATTTGATCACCTTCGAATTTCTGAATTTGAGAATTTGTCATTAACAAAAATGTAGAAATACGAAAATCCGAAAATACGAAATCGTGAAAACGAAAAAATGTCCGAATCAGAAAAATCTGAATTCACGCACGCCATCTCGTACGAAGTATATCATAATACTCGAGAACAGCCGCGAAGTCTCTCTTTCGTCGAAGTTTCGACCGTTTTCATTTTTTATTTTCGCATCGTGCACGATTCGCCTTGAGGGTCTAACAATAGAAGGCAAGTTGATTTAACCGAGTTGAATCGAGATAATGGGACGATACAGAAAGAAACTGTACGGAGGTTGTTTTGCGCGGAATTCGTTTAAAATTGAGATCATCTTCAAGGCAATGGCTTCTAACCACCGAGAACCGCTAAAAAAGCAAACTAAACGTCCGAGACGTACGCTGATTTAGAAAATCGATGTCGGCGTGTTTATGGAAACGCGCGTTCAAAATGGAATTCCAATGGCAATATCAACAATTCGTTGGCACATCAAAATGCTGTTAAAGAAAACCGTGCATCGAGAATTCTCTCCTCGACGTTGAAATATACGTCTTCGTTTTTCTTGCAAGCAAATAAAATGACGAGCAAATACAAGCTTTATAGGAAGATCGATTATCGCCTTTCCTGATCGATTACGATAAAAAAGAGAAACACAAGGCAAATAGATTCAAATGATGGGTCTCGACAGAATTAATTATCCTCGTTAGATCATTATACAGAAATAAAATAGTAGAAATAAAATCAACAATATTTTCTATATTATTAACACTAAATCTACCAAAGACGAAAATATATTTCCTATTTTAAATAACAAAATTTGTTGAGATGATTTTCTTGAAATCTATGCCGATTCTCGTCAAGATAAATAATCAATATGTGTATTGATTTATCTTATATCGTTTATTCATTTATTTTTCAACTTCATTTTTAACTACATAATAATTGTGCATTATATGCCGGTAGTTGTAGTGTTAATTATATATGACATACATAAAACATATACGATAGAAAACACATGTATGTATGTGTCTACATATGTAGAAAAACGAACATGACATAACGTCGAAAAAACTATAATATTGAAATATATGTTTAAATATAATTAATACTATAGAAAGTATTGTTTTTATTTCTACATTCTAAGTGTACAAATACTTTTGTCTCTCACTATATGCATTTCCATACGTACATATGTGTACATATGTATACATATACATATGTTATGAATATTATATTTCTACTTTATTGTCAATTTTGAAGTAAGTATTCATTTCATCCCGGTACTTCTAGTGTTAAGACAACAATTTGAATTACTCCAAAAAAATATTTTGATATGCACATAGGTGCATGTGTCTACAGTTTCGCATAAAGGTTCGCAGTTGGACAATTCCTGAAATTTCATCGGAAACATTGTTCCGCGATAATTTTCACGATCGTAATAAGTAAATACGTTGTGCAACAGGTACATGCAATAATTAATTAAACGGGAATACCGATGATACGCAATCCGTTAGTATGTAAAAGGTCACGCGAAAGTGCATAATTTCTACTTGTTATGCACGCGTTAATTTTCAAGGTTTCCTTTATGTTACTAAACTTTCCAATGAATGAATTCATTCTTTACACGTATACATTCCGTATATTCGAATAAAAATAATCGAACCTTTTCGAACACGCGAATACACGTGTTTCTGGATTTCTCACGTAATTTATATTTCGCATTTTCAATGTTACGCTCGATCGTGTCCCATTCGCGTTAAATAAAGTGGACAACGTGCGATGAACTTGTCAACGTAAATCGTGGAATCAGGTTAAAAGAAATAATAATATTCACGTTACGTTGCAAGATTACCGCGATTCATTAACCTTCGTTAACGCTTGCCATTGCGAAACGCGTTCTAACAATAGACGAAATGTTCGACAAACTGATACCTATTCAATATTTAAGTATTTCGTTTTTTTTTTCTTTATGAAATTGAGTAACGATTTTCATCGGTTACTTTCTTCTTGCTTGAACAGCATTCACTGTCCCTATTTGACAGAGTACCAACCACAAATTACTGCATAGAATCGATCAAACTTTTTCACAAGCAAACCTGTTGGGAAGAAACGAAATCACTTTCGAACAATCCAATATTATTAATACTACGAATTACAACACACAAAAAAGGGTGCTTAAGAAATAATGACACGAAAGAAACACCTTATTGATAAATAGAATCTTAACTGCGTGGCTTCGCATTTAATTTTACAGGTCAGGAGAGTAGAAGAAAAATAGAAAAGAAAAGAAATTTTAATATTCATAACGCTAAATGTTGTCATAAGTTACATAAAATACGTACGTTGGTAAGACGGGTCGAAAGGGTGAAATAATTGGATAAAGATATTCGGGCGAACGATAAGGCGATATAGTAAGGAGGTCACGATCGAGTTATCTTAATTTCGCGAAACAAGTAACCGATCGAGTTCTATCAAAGTTAAAATTCCCGACGCGATCGAACAGAAGCAATTCGATTTACTCCGCACGACCCGTTCTCTTGTCGGTTTATTTTCGCGTGATCACATCCACGCGGAATCCAACAGCTAGTCCATGGTAATCCTATATGAATCACGTTTGAAGGTGATCTAATATTAGATGCAACGGAAGAGAATCGTACATGGAGTATACACAATCGTATAATCTTCCCGTTGAATGAAAAAAAAAAGAAACGATTGTCGTTTCGGAGAAATTGTTACGGTTCGAACGTCGATCGATTCTGCGGTCCAAACAACGCATGTGGAGGTTTGTGTTTTGGGATTTTGGATGTTTTGGGAATTTGGGTGTTTTAGGAATTTGGGTGTTTTAGGAATTTGGGTGTTTTGGGAATTTGGGTGTTTTGGGAATTTGGGTGATTTGGGAATATGGGTGTTTTACGAATTTGGGTGTTTTGGGAATTTGGGTGTTTTGGGAATTTGGGTGATTTGGAAATTTGGGTGTTTTGGAAATTTGGGTGTTTTGGGAATTTTTGTCATTTGGGAATTTGGGTGACTTGGGAATTTTTAAGATTTAGGTTTTCATTTTTTCGGAAATCAGAATTTTGAGAATTTGGATGTTTTGGGAATTTGGGTGTTTTAGGAATTTGGGTGTTTTGGGAATTTGGGTGATTTGGGAATATGGGTGTTTTGGGAATTTGGGTGTTTTGGGAATTCGGGTGTTTTACGAATTTGGGTGTTTTGGGAATTTGGGTGTTTTGGGAATTCGGGTGTTTTACGAATTTGGGTGTTTTGGGAATTTGGGTGTTTTGGGAATTCGGGTGTTTTACGAATTTGGGTGTTTTGGGAATTTGGGTGTTTTGGGAATTTGGGTGATTTGGAAATTTGGGTGTTTTGGGAATTTTTGTCATTTGGGAATTTGGGTGACTTGGGAATTTTTAAGATTTAGGTTTTCATTTTTTCGGAAATCAGAATTTTGAGAATTTGGATGTTTTGGGAATTTGGTTGTTTTGGAAATTGGGTGTTTTGGGAATTTGTGCGTTTTGGATAATTGGGACTTTTAAGATTTAGGGTTTTCGGATTTTCGGAAATAAAAATTTTGAGAATTTTCGTTTCATGAAAATTGAAATTTGTGTTTTTGTGAATCCGAGTTTTTGGGGATTTTGGGTTTAGGGAAATTCGGATTTTTAGAATCTGGGTTTTTGAGAAGTCGGGATTATGGGTTTTTGGAGATTCAGAATTTCAGCTGATCGGGACATCGGGAATATAGTTTTTTGAGAAATTGAGATTTGAAGAATATGGATTGTTAGGAAATAAAAATTGAGGTTTTTGGAAAATTTGTATTTTTAGAAAATTGGAGTATCAGAAATTCGGGTTTGGAGATATTGGGATATCGGGAATTTGGGATTTGAAAAATTGGCGTTTCCAGGGTGGGGGTTTTTGGGAAATTGAAAATTTGGGAGTTTGAGAAATTGGAATTTTTAGAATTTAGACTTTTAGAAATTTGGGATATCGGGATTTTGTGAAATTGGGATTTCAGGTTTTTAGGAAATTGGAATACCGAGAATTCCAGTTTTCAAAAATTGGGATTTCCAGGGTCTGGGTTCCTGGGAAATGGAAAAATTGGGTTCGTCAAAATTTGGGAGTTTGGGTTTTCGGGAAATTGGAATATCATGTTTATAAGAAATTAAGTTTTCCAAAATTCGGGTTTTTGAGAGAAATTTGGATTTCGAGAATTCGTCATTTTGTGAATTCGAGATTTTGATACTTCAGGTGTTTGAGAAATTGGATGTTTGGAAAATTGGGATTACAGAAATTTGGATTTTTGAGTATACTTTAAGAAACTAAAAATTTTAAGAATAGTTTACCTCGAGAAATTCGAAAGTTTGAAAGTCCGAACTTTGAAAAATCAAAATCGAATATTTAGAGACTCCACAACGTAAAACCAAGAAAAATTGACACTTTAAATTTCTGCACAAAATTCATACAACGCAAGGGAATATACAAGTACAAAGTCTTTGATATTAACTATAAAAATCAGAGCATACACTGTTTATTGTGCGTACATATAGCTCGATCAGAGTTTTGTGCGCTTCATTAAATGTAATTGGCCCTTAACTGTCCCTTTGAGAACTTGTTCCACTATATTTCATAGGGGCCGTTTAAAACTCTGCGGCAAAACACGTGATCGAGAAATATAATGAACAGCTTCGTAAGTTTGTTTTATTGAAGCTGCCGGTGATACTCGTGAGAAGATAACTGGCGAGGCACAAGTACATAAGATTAATTGTCTAGGATACGGTTACCGTCTAATTATCGTGGCAAGTGGCTTAAAATTTACATATTTCCAAGTAAAAGTATACGTCCGAAGGCGTGCGGCTTTTTGCGTTTCTCTTTCAACCAATCAGTTCGCGAAAACATCGACAACCGTGATCGTATCATTTCATTAACGCTAAAACAACCAAACGGGTCAAATGACCCTTCCACAAATTACCTACTTCGAATGACGAAATTTGTTAAGATGATTTACTTGGCATCTGTGCTGATTATCATCGCGATGAAGAATCAATAAGTGTATTCATTTATGTTTCATCGTTGGTTCATTCATTTTTCGACCTCATTTTTAACACCAAAATAATTGTAAATTATATGTCGGTAATTTTAGTGTTAACCCATTCGCTGCCACATCGATGTAAGCAAACATTGCTCTAACACTTTGACCGCGATGTCACCCATATACGGATCACACTCAAATTTCTATACTTTAATAGCTGTATTATCAAAAATTTGGTCACTTTTCCGATTAAAAATACTCGAATTATTCGCGATTATGGAAAGATTCGGAGTATGGAAAATAAATATAACAAATTGCTGTGAGAATATTTGGTAAGATTTGTTAAAAATGAGAATACTGCCTAATGCAATGTTCAGTTGCTTCAATATGGCGGTCAACGTGTTAAGTAATATTGATCGTTTTCAGCTGTTTCATTATGTTTGTACGTTATATGTGTAACATTATACATATAGTTAAAAAAAATTGTTTCAAATGGCTATATTAACCCTTTCCACTCGAAAGTATTTTCATCGTTGGCGAATATCTACTGCGAAACTTTCTATTTGAAAAGTTTGATAAACTTTTTTGAAATTATCATTTGTCTATCGCCAATATTGTCCGTTTCACTGTGTTCAAACATCACGCGTGTAATGCTACAAATATAGTTACAAATTATTTGTTTAAAATTGTTGTATTAAATCAAATGGTGAGAATGAGAGTTATCGCTCGAGTGCAAAAGGTTAACCCTTTGAGTATACTTTAAAAGCAAATATTTTTGCAATATCTTGTTATATATATTTTTCACGGTTTCAAGTAATGAATACAATTATTTTTGGTTAAGAAATCCAACAAATTTTTAATAACATAGACGTTGAATGTGTATAGAAATTGAAGTGTCACACATGTTTGTCTCGCGTGGTAGTCAAAGTGTTAATGTATCTTTGTGTTTGACTTCGACCGTAATACTGATATATTATTTATTAAATATTATTTATTAGATATTAGATATGGTACGATGATTTATATTATTTAATGTAATGTATGGTCGAAGTATTTTCTCGTCCACGGAAGCGGAAGAGTTAATGAAACGAAAGTTCGTAAAAACAGAAAACGTGGATGATGACGGAAGCACCTGAAGAACCGCAACCGTGCACGCACGAACGTTTTACCGAACGTATGCTATAAGGAATCTTACAAGGAATTGCAAGATTCTAGACATTTAGGAATGTAGAGATTTAGTAATTTTGGACCTTTGGAAATTTTGAAATTAGTAATTTGAGACCATGGAAATATAGGAATATGGAGATTTAGTAATTTTGGTTCTTTGGAAATTTAGGAATTTAGTAAAATTTTGTGCTTTCTGGCTTTCGAAATTTAGTAATATGATAAGCTGAAAATTTGGAAATTTTAAGCTTTGTAAATATGGAAATTTAGGAAATCGGGGATTTAGTAATTTGAGACCTGGGCAATTTAAGAATATGGAAATTTTGTAATTTGAGACTAGAAATTTAGTAATTTGTGACATCAGAAATTGTTAGCTTTGTAAATATGGAAATTTAGGAACTCGGGGATTCAGTAATTTGAACCTTTGGAAATTTAGTAATTTTGGTCCTTCGAAAATTTGGAAATTCAGGAATATAATAAAATTTAGTAATTTGTGGCATTGGAAATTTATAAATTTAGGAATTTGTTCATTTAGTAGTTTGACGCCTAGGAAATTTCCGAATACAAGAAATTTCAAAATATGAAAAGTCTAGATAATTTCCGACTATGGAAACTCAAAGCGAAAAATTTCGGGAACTTAGAAACGTTGAAACTGTGAAAACGTAGAAACTATCGAGTTACAAAATCCGAACTTCCGAGTGTCCGACTTTCACGATACAATCACGTTATGCACGTAAGTGTAATACTTATCCTATCTCGTGTCAAAACTTCCTTGCAAGCATAAACTCGTTTCACGTCGTTTATAACGTAACTTGACACATGGGCATTCAGCCCATTTTCGGACTTGCCAAATTGACATTAGACAGCCTGTTCCAAGAGTCACGGTATTTTTAACCCTATTTTTGGACGGTACGGAGGGGTACGTAACGATCACGTGGGTCGAAATTAGATCTAATAGCGGACCTAATCTCTTCATACCTGCTAATTTCTGCTCCGCTCGGATGTGTATCACAATTTCGGTTTCCGAGTTTTTGGGAATTTCGATGCTTTGGGAATTTTGGTGTTTTGTATAATTGGGAATTTTAAGGTTTAGGGTTTTAGGGTTTCCGGAAATCAGGATATTGAGAATTTGGGTTTTTGGAAATTTGGCTGTTTTGGGAATTTAGGGGTTTTGGGTAATTGGGATTTTTAAGATTTAGGGTTTCCGGAAATCAGGATTTTGAGAATTTGGGTGTTTTGGGAATTTGAGTCTTTTGAGAATTTAGGTGTTTTGGGAATTTGAGTCTTTTGAGAATTTAGGTGTTTTGGGTAATTGGGATTTTTATAACTTAGGGTTTTCGGTTTTTCGGAAATCAGAGTTTTGAGAATTTTCAATTTTGGGAAATTGAAATTTGTGTTTTTGTGAATTCGAGTTTTTTGGACTTTGGGGTTTGTGGAAATTCGGATTTTCAGAATCTGGGTTTTTGAAAGGTCGGAATTATGGGTTTTTGGGGATTTACCATTTCGGTTGATTGGGACATCGGGGATATAGGTTTTTGAGAAATGGGAACTGTGGAAATTTGGATTTTAGAAAAATTGGAATTTCGAGAATCTGGCTTTTTGTGAAATTGAGATTTGAATAATATGGATTTTTCGGAAATGAGAAAGTTAGATTTTTGGGAAACTGAGATTTTTAGAAAAAGGGGGGGTATCAGAAATTCGAATTTTGGGAGATTGGGATATCGGGAATTCGAGTTTTGAAAAATATATTATTTAAATATAGCATTTTGAACCCTATTTTTGTACTGTACGTGGGGTACGTAACGATCACGTGGGTCGGAATTAGATCAAATAGCGGATCTAATCTCTATAATCTCTTCTTACCTGCTAATTTCTGCTTCGCTCGTATGTGAATCACACTTTCGGTTTCCGAATCGGAACCGACCCAATACGTGGTCACGCTACGATCAGAATCGCTTTGTAGATCGTCGGATGTTTCTTCTAGAATCGTTTCTAAAAAATCCACCTGCTGCACCAACACCGTGTCTGCAATCAAATTCGATTCATCGATTAAAACCGGCGTTCTTTATCGATGATCGAGTAAATTTAATTATATGATTAACCGGTTAGACCGTCTTCGACCTCGACCACTTTTTCTCCCAAATCATCACTGATTTCGATTTTTTATAATCATTTAAATGATCATTTTAAACCTAACATGAGATCGTAGTAACTTCGGGAGATATTGCATTTTTGCGACTTTACTAACATGCAAGAATATATATACTTTTTTGACTCACAATTTTAAATAAAAACAGAGTGGCATTAGAGTACATACGTATATCAACAATTTATGTTTTATTTTTAATTTTAATTTTAGTTTGAGGTTCAATTTCAATTTCAATTTCAATTACAGGTTCAATTTCAATTTGAGTATTAATTTCAATTTCAATTCCAATTTCAGACTCAATTTCAATTTGAGTATTAATTCAATTTTTATTTCAATTCGAGTATTAGTTTCAATTTTCATTTCAATTTGAATTATAGTTTCAATTTCAATTTCAATTTCAATTTCAATTTCAGGCTCAATTTCAATTTGAGTATTAATTCAATTTTTATTTCAATTCGGGTATTAGTTTCAATTTTCATTTCAATTTGAATTATAGTTTCAATTTCAATTTCAATTTGAGTATTAGTTTCAATTTTCATTTCAATTTGAATTATAGTTTCAATTTCAATTTCAATTTCAGGCTCAATCTCAATTTGAGTATTGGTTTCAATTTTTATTTCAATTTTTATTTCAATAAATTTTAATGCCGATTTTAACTTAATTGTCAATATTAATGTTAATGGTAATTTCATGTAAATTTTGATGACGATTTTAATTTCAGTTTCAATAACAATCTCATATTCAATATTAATTTCAATTTTAATATCGATCCCATATCCGATTGTAATAACATTTTTATGTGAAAATTATTCCCCGGATACAAATATTATGATAAAAAGTCCCGTGCACGATCGAAAAAACAACTACGTTTACTTATAACTCTCAGCTGTTCATATCGACGGGTTAAAAAATTCCGAATAAAAGTAATGCAAATTTTTCTCACTCGACGCAGCCTTCGAATGTCGACTCCTTTTGTACATATCGTTCCCTTATCGACGCACTAACAGTGACTTAGTGTTTAGTCATTTTCCGATTTCTGCGTGAATTCCATTCGACTAATTCATGGAACGATTTGGAACTGTTTATATACAAGGGAATATATACTACGTACTCGGATATCGATATAATATTTGACCGGAATGTATTACGAGAGTAGACGTAATTCGTAAACAAAAACATCCGATAAATGGCATAGATAGATATTATATTAATAAACTACGTATCGCGTTATACGCATACGTTATTACACCATTTAGTTCATTGATAAGAAGCAACAATTGTCGCGTAGTGAACCTTCTTTAGCATTTTGTAAATTGAATAACCTTTTGTAAATTTATATTTTTAAGCGTTTTTACCGTAGCAGCAATAATGTCCAAGGACCCGGTACTTAGTTAATACAGTTTTATTAGCTTTTTGTAAACTTGACCAGTTGAACATAGTCTTAAATTTTATAGTTTACACACGTTGGATAGAAGTCCAGGCGATCCTTGGTTTTATTACTTAATGTAACGAGAGAATTTAAAAATTTCAACAAAAACACATCTCGACTTAACATACATATTATATTGTCAATCAATCGTTACTATTAGACATCAGCGAGCCTTGAATAAAACAACATGAAAAATCCTCCAAGTTTCACTCGCTCGTCATTAAAATACAGTCCACTAATATCGAACTAGTTTGTACGTGTTTCATCTTCACCGTGAAGGAAAACGTGTACGCAACAACAATATAGTTTTAACACTAGAAGTACTGGCATTAAATGCATACTTACTTTAAAATTGAAAATAAAGTAGAAAAATAAAAAAATAAATATTGCAACATCACCTGACGTATAGAATCATTCATTAACTCAATGAAACATGACAAATATTTTGACAAAAGGGCGGCAATAAAATTTTGTAATATATAATATCAAACCCGAAACCAGTCATTTTGACTGGTTGATGGGTCTAGTGTTAACCCGTTTATTGTGGCAATATTTCCTTGGAAAATATAGCTATTTTCCACAGTTAACTCGAATTTATTAGCATGAATGAATATTCAAAGTTTGTAGAGTTGAAAATTTGCAGATTTCAATTTCGATAAATTAACAAATTTCAGCCACCAACATTTTGAATACCTAAAACTATGCGAATTAAAGAACCGGAAGAACGGCGGATACGTATCACAGGAAGGTGACATACTTGAACCGCATTAGACAGTATGATGCGATGGTATATCAGAGTTCATAACACAATTGTTAATGTGGCAATGTCTATTTTGTAACATTAAACTTTGAATTGACGTCACTTAAACGATTCGACAGAAACATAATCCTGCTAGTTGTATTTGTGAAACGTTTTTTAATGCAACGTCATTTTCACGTGTCGAATGGACAATTTTTGCGATTTCGGGGTTTGGGAAATTTTGATAACTGGATTTTACGAAATTTAGGAACTCGAGGATTGGGGATAGTAATTTTTGGAAATTTAGATTTTAGGAAATTTGGGAATTTGGGAATTGGGGAATTGGTGATAGTAATATTTAGAAATTTAGATTTTAAGAAATTTGGGAATTGGGGATAGTAACATTTTCAAAGATTTCAGGGGATTTGAAAATTCGGGAATTGGGGATAGTAACATTTGGAAATTTAGATTTTAGGGAGTTGGGGAATTTGAGAATTGGGGAATTGGAGATAGTAATATTTAGAAATTTAGATTTTGGAGAATTTGAAAATTGAGGATAGTAATATTTAGAGATTTAACTTTTAAGAAATTTGGGAATTTGGAAATTGGGAATAGTAACATTTGGAAATTTAGATTTTAGGAAGTTTGAGAATCGGAGATAGTAATATTTAGAAATTTAGATTTTAAGAAATTTGGGAATTTGGAAATTGGGAATAGTATCATTTTCAAATGTAGATTTCAGGAGATTTGAAAGTTTGGGAATTGAAGGTAATAACATTTGGAAATTTAGATTTTAAGGAGTTTGGGAATTTGGGAATTGGAAATTTAGATTTTTGAAAGTTTGGGAATTTGGGGATTGAAGATAGTAACATTTAAAAAATTAAAAATTGAAAATTCGAATTCCTAGGGATTTTGGACTTCAGAAATTTGGAACTTTGTCGATTACGAAATTTTGATACCGTGAAAATGGAAAATTTGGAAATTGGGGGTATGAAAATTAGTGAAATTTTAGAAACTTCTGCATTCGAGGTTTAATATGCTTTTAAACCTGTGTACAACTTTGAAACGTCGAAAATTTTAAAAATTATGGAAACTGATATTTCAAAAAGTTGAAAATTTACAAATTCAACATACGAAAATATAGAAACTCGAAGATTTGGATATTTAGGGATTTACGACTGTGAAAATTTGAGAAATCTGGAAGTTTATACTTCGCTAATGGGTCATCCGATTCACTGTAGTTTCTATTCGATTACGTCAATGAACAAGATTGTATATGTACGTGTTTACTATTGTTTACCAAGCTAATAACACGAAAAACATCCACACCTTCTACCTACCATACAACTTTAATTTCACATCGATAAAAAAACCCTCAAACATAACCGACGACAGTTTCCCCAAAATTCGTCGAAATTTTTAAATACTAGAATTCCAAAAAATTCATTGAAAAAAACGCTAAAAACAAATGTGCTCCTTGTAGGAAATGTAAAACATGGAAGATATAAATCGGTTCTGCTTCGAAATTCCCACGACCTACGTACGCATTATCCGCGTTTAAAATTCATCGAGCATCATCATTACGGGTCCGTATATAAGGAATAATTGATTTACACAGTATTTCTATTGTTTCCAGCGCTGCCCGAAAAACAACACGCACGGCACGCCGCGATAACATCGCTGAACGATTTTAACCAGTTACCTGCACCCCGACGTATATGTATACTCGTCGATACTTCATTCGGGTGCTATCGACATTAAACAATTCTCTAATTTTTTTTTAATTCGAGTGTAATTCTACTTCGTTTCACTTTATTTATTTCTTTTTTTTATATATGTATAATTTATAATACAAAAATTCGTTCCGTGGTCGACGCGTGTACTCGTCATCCCGATAATCTGAACAAGTAAAAAAATTAAAAATTACAAATTAAACGAAATTCCGCAGTTAACTGGTTAAACATAGAGTAACCACGGTGATTAGGGATCGAACATGAGTATATCATCATGGTATCACTATCTCAATGTGGAATTGGCCGGTGAGTGATCGAAGTTGCGCGTAAAAATGGCGATTAAAGAAATAATAATTAACGGTGCAACATTGTATAGACGAGAAGACCAAGGACTGGATACTGATTAACACGCCCGCGATTGTGTTCACGCTCGTATTCGTGTATCTGTACTTTGTGCTAAGATGGGGGCCAAAATACATGGAGAACAAGAAACCGTATTCGTTGAAAACCACCATCAGGTTGTACAATGTGTTTCAAGTGGTCTCGAACGCGTTGATCATATATCACATAATGGACGCCGGATGGTACCAGGATTTTTTCTTCTATTGCGTGCCAATCGATATGACCATTAATCCACAAACTACCAAGGTATGACGTCGCAATGACGGATCTTACATTTTTTTTGTTCTTTATTACGAAAATTATTAGAAAGTTTATGTCAAAATGCACGTTAACCTTTCTATAAACCGATGTATGTATTATCCATTATTAACCTATTTTTATAATTCATTTTCAATTCAGACATAACACTAGAAGTACCGGCAGTAAATGCATGCCTACTTCAAAACTTAAAATAAAATAGAAAAATAAATAAATATTTCAGCATCACCTAACATATACAACTATAAATTAGCTCAATAAAACATGACAGACATTTTGACAAAAGGCAATAGAATTTTGTAATAAAAAATGCCAAACCCGAAACCAGTCATTTTCACTGGTTGGTAGTTCTAGTACTAAATACCTAGTATTATTAGATTTAGTCGTAAGTAACTTCTGTTTTTTTACGAATAACGAAATTTTCATTAACGCTAAACCTACCAAAGCGGCCAAATTGACCATTTAACGAGTTTGTAATTTTAAGTTAGAAAGTATGTTAAGGTGGCTTTTTTGAAATTCATGTTGTTTTTCACCAAGATAAGGAATTAATGTGTACATTAATTTGTGTTTGATCCTCCGTTTATTCAGTTTTCAACTACATTTTTAATTTCAAAATAAAGCTGCATTATACGCCGATAGGTTTAGTGTTTATTGGATGTGGGAAAAAGTTCGTGGCATTTTTTTTTTTTTTTGAGTAATATTCAACTGTTTTTCTTATTGCGTAGAATCATTTTATTTAAACCGTAACTCCATTATTATTAACAATGTTTCGCGATGTTTATGGTAGAGACACGATGTCAGATAAACAATACCAAGAGTATGTGTATCATCGCGAGTTTCAACCCTTTGCGAAACGTGACACACGAGAATCGTTTTATTTAACCCTTTGGCAGTCGAAAGGCTACTCTCACTAGCCATTTGATACAGTGCAACAATTTTTAATAAATTATTTTTAACTACATTTGTAGTATTATACAATTGTTATTCGAAGCTTCTATGGAAAACATAGAATACAGAAACTTGAATTTACAGAAACACATGGATTTAGGTGCATATGTAATTGAGGTATAGGGAATTGGTGATGTACAAACATTGAGTATATAAAGATCTAGGGAATTATGTTTAGTAGATAAAAAATCTACGATTTCCCGATACGTGCCATTCACCTTCAATCTTCTATATTTTACATATTTGATTTTCTTATATTTTACATAATTCATGGTCAATACAAATTATACTTGATCTTTATTAATCAGTTGATCGGGTCACCGCTTAACCAGGAAGCATTAATGTTCACCTTATATAAATATGCATGTAACAAACGATCAAAGATTTTCGTTAAATTTGTATACAATGCGAGACGATAAAAAATATTTTAATTTAATAATAATAATGAACAATATCATTAATAACTATATAATTAATCTCCAATTAATATGTACACACGTTTCGATCGATTTCTATTATATCAATCAACTGCATTCGAAAACATCATTTCCATACTATTAACATTAATAAATTATTAATCATCTATCGAATAAAAGTGTAATGTTTCCTCTTTTTTCTATACTGTTTTTCGTACAAAAAACATCTCGACACGTGTACTAGTCAATTAATAATTTTATTTCAATTTTCTTATTTGATTTTAATAATTTCAATGAGTTAATTTCTGAAACTAAATTCCGCAGTTAACTGGATAACCCGCGAATTTACGCAAATAATTTCATTATATCGATGAAACATTTAGATATTCATTTTCTCTGAACCTTCAACTTTAACCCTTTACACTCGAGAGGCCATTCACACTCGCCGTTCGATTCAATGCCACGATTTTAAATAAATAACTTTCAAACGAGTTTCACACTGAAACTGCCTAAGCGATCGGATCAATTTTTCAATAACACCACTGTTACTATAATATTTTATCGCGTGAAATCTATTGTACACGATTATACAACTCGACTCGTCAGGTCTAAATAATATTTCAAAATAATACGCATTTTATGGTAAAATGTTATGGTAAAATCACGTAATATGAGGCAGTCAACGTGTTAATGCGTGTACTAATTTATGTTTCATAGTTCGTTCGTTTACTTTCCAACATCATCATTAACTTCAAAGTAATTGCGCATTCTACAGCGATACTTTTAATGTTAATAGCATTACACACGCTATGTTTGAATACAGCGAAACAGGCAACGTTGACGAGCAATAACAAAAAAAAAAGACCAATTTGAAAATTGTTCGTCAAGCTTTTCGATCAGCAATGTTTACAGCCAACGGTAAAAATGATTTCCGGTGCAAAGGGTTAAACCTATATGACGTGAGTGTTTTTTCACGATAGTTTCGCGTAAACAAATCCCCCCACCCTTCGTCCGTCATCAAATGATTTCCTATGCAGCGACCTAATTATTAAAACGGATCACCGCATAGAAAGTTAAGCGGTATGCTAATACGATGCAGCAACAGCCATAACGAACTATTCATTGCGGCAACATTCAGACGATTAATGAAAATTCGAATGTCAAGACTGTTTTACATTCAATGATGCACAACTGTGTAAATTACTGTTAGACTGAAATTAAACATTCAACTATATTAAAAATTATAAACACAGTTTAACTGTGTAACTTGTCATTACAGCACAAGGGGTTAATCAGTGATATTATTTGTTAATAAAAATATACAGGGTGCGGCGCCAAAATCCGGACAAATGAAAGATTACTTTCGAACATAATTTTTATTGCGAAAACGAAATATTTACAATTTTTTTGTTTACTATATTATTAGTCAGGGGATATGGAACCCTTTTATTCAATATATCCTCCTCCTGCTTGAATGGCTGCTTCTAATCTTGGTCCGAAGCGCTTGCAGTCCCGTGTTAGTGCTTCACGATCCATATCGGCGAATACTGCTTTAATAACAGCTTTCAGTGATTCGACGTTTGGGTGTCTGGGCTTGTTGGTGACCCTTTCAACTACGCTGCATACATAAAAATCTAAACGATTTAAATCGGGGCTATTAGGAGGCCAGAATTCTTTTGACCAGAACATGTCGACATTGTCGGATAGCCAATTTTGTATTAAATGGCTGGTGTGGCCAGAAGCACCGTCCTGCTGGAAAACATACAGCATTCCGGACGATACATTTTCCATCCACGGCTTACATCTGTGAGGACACGCAAATACACTTCTTTTGTGATATTTTCACCTTTTTCAAAGAAATGGGGTGTCATGACTGGACCCTCACTGGATACGACGCTTAGTACGTGGACATTCGGTGGAAATTTTGTTCTGGGGACAATCGGAAGATGTTCAGGGTCATGAAGATTCCTTCGTTCGTGATGCCATCATATGTATACAGTCGATCTCGGGTACCCGAAGAAGCGAATGATTTCTGTCGCTGTGCGGCCAGCGCGAACACTTTCGACAATCGCGGCTCTTCGATTAAATTCTGCACTTGGTTTCGACATTGCGACTATTCTGAGCTTACGACTATTTAATATACACTTCAAGTTATTTGGTTGCCAATCATGAACTTCGCAATGAGTACATGACGCCGAGAAATTTAAATTGAATTTTGTCCGGAATTTGGGCGCCGCACCCTGTACATTATACCAGGCGTATGCATAAGTTTTTTCCGGTTGAACTAAGAGATGGCTCGAGCGAAAAGTACGCAGCGTATTAATTCGAATCATACGTCGTTATGTTCGTCCGACATGAAACGACAAGCACGTACAAGTTGAGTCCGCCAGAATCTAGTGTCTTTGTTTTATCGTTCAGTGATCATGCCGAATTTTGTGCCCGAAAAAGAACATTTGCGGCACGCGTTGCTTTTATTATTCGATCAAAAGGCTGTTGAAAGTCATCGTTTGCTGGTAGAAACATATGGTGAACACGCTCCATCGATTAGAACATGCGAGACATGTTTTCGATAATTTAAAAGTGGCGATTTCGATGTAAAAGACAGTGAACGCTCTGGTAGACCACATAAGTGCGAACACGAGCAGTTGCAGGAGTTATTGGATGATGACCCAACTCAAACTCAACAGTAATTGGCAAAATCATTAAATGAAGTTCCCTGGTCTTTTATTGCTGTTATGTTGAACCTTCGATATTCTACACTTTCTTAGATCTATAATAATGTCTATACCCTTGAAAATTACGTGTCTTCTTTACCAAAAAAAAAAAAACGGAAAGAACTTATGCATACACCTGGTATAGTATAACAAATTTCGCGAACGCGGAAGGTGTCCACATACGTTTGAGCGGCAGTGTACGTTCTTTATTCCCGCGTGGAAAACCAACCGTTGTTTTGTTACAGATCGCGTTGCTGTCGTGGTACCTGCTGGTCCTAAAGATAATCGATTATTTGGAGACCGTATTCTTCGTGCTGAGAAAGAAACAACGACAAGTGTCGTTTCTGCACGTGTATCACCATGTTTCGACGGTTTTAATCGCCTGGCTTTCGAACAAGTACTCCGTCAGCGGAATGGCGTTGACGATCCCGGTGATCAATTGCGGGATACACGTGATAATGTACACTTACTATTTGGCCGCGTCGTTCGGACCGAACGTGCAACGACATCTTAATATCATCAAACCCGCGATCACCATCGCTCAAATGGTAAGCGATTATGCGTTTATTCGGGAAATTTTCTTGTGGGGGAAATCAATGACGCAATGAAATGACAAATTTTTTGCAGTTTTAATTTTTTTGTGCGAAAATTTGCAGTTCCCGAGTTTGGAAATTTTGAAATGATCGATGTTCCAAATACGTAAGATGTCAAGTTTGTTAGTGCTCAAATTTATAGATTTTCAAACTTTTGTATTTTCAGTAATTCAAGTTCTCAGATTCTAAAATTTTTAATTTTTTCAAGTACTTGGATTCTCAAATCTTTTTCAAGACTTCAAATTCACCCATTTTTATCAAATACCCATATTCTGAAATTTTTCGTCACTAAACTATCGAAATGTTAAAATTTTCAATTTCTCACGTACCCAAGTTCTACAATTTTCGGATCTAAAAATTTCTCAAACAAATATCTAAGTTTATAAATTTCAGTATTTTCAGAATTTCAAAAAGTACTCGAAATGAAGAAATTCCAAGATATAATAATAATGAAATTGCAGAATTTCAAAATCACAAAATTCCGAAAAACCGATATACCTATATCCGAAATTCATTGGTACCGATATCCCTAGCTCCGAAATTCCTAGATACCGATATGCTTAGCTCCAAAATTCCTAGATACCGATATCCTTAGCTCCAAAATTCCTAGATACCGATATCCCTAACCTTCGATATTCGTAGACACCGATATTTCTAATTAGCGATATCCCTAACTTCAGGTATCCCTGGATCCGAAATTCCGAAAAACCGATATACCTATATCCGAAATTCATTGGTACCGATATCCCTAGCTCCGAAATTCCTAGATACCGATATGCTTAGCTCCAAAATTCCTAGATACCGATATCCCTAACCTTCGATATTCGTAGACGCCGATATTTCTAATTATCGATATCCCTAACTTCAGGTATCCCTGGATCCGAAATTCCGAAATACCTATATGCCTATATTCGAAATTCATTGGTACCGATATCCCTAGCTCCGAAATTCCTAGATACCGATATGCTTAGCTCCAAAATTCCTAGATACCGATATCCTTAGCTCCAAAATTCCTAGATACCGATATCCCTAACCTTCGATATTCGTAGACACCGATATTTCTAATTATCGATATCCCTAACTTCCGGTATCCCTAGATCCGAAATTCCTAGATACCGATATCCTTATATCAAAACAAACCTATATAAACAATTGTATTTTCGTGCAACATAAATTTTTCATTTGACTTTTTTATCCCAAACAGGTACAATTCGTCGTACTGATAATATACATAGGGCAAGCATTCATCCCCGGATGCCCAGATGTAAAATTCATATCTTCGGTAATGCTAGTGAACTTGATTATCAACTTGAGTCTGTTCTATCAATTCTACCAGAAGACTTACAAGAAGAAGAGCAAGCAATCGTAAAGATTACGAATCTGATGAAATATTCGTAAGAGGATGTTGGAAATAAAAAGTTCACCTCGTTCGTTCCACGAGCACTCGACTGTTACACACACGCATACTGAAAATTGTGCACTTTTTCGTAAAACATTCAGTATAGTCAAATAGGACAACCATTTTGCGAACCATAGAGATAAGGAATCATTCGAATAAACACATATACAACGTTGTATCAAGTGTAATTACATATTCTGCCCCCCTTTTTTTTTTTGTAAAATTTAACAATCAAAATTAACAACCTTACAATTACAACCAAAAATGTAAGAGGTTCTTAACATCCTCTTTGCATCCTTGGCCACATATGTGGACAGTTAGTTTATAACCTATAAAAAGATATATTATTTTCCGAAGTCGTTAAAAAAACAAATTTTTAATCTTTTCCAAATTTGCTAACCAGTAAATAAATCCTAATTGCCACAAGAGAAGTAAAAGCAATTTTCTTTGTCGTTCCCGAAGAGGTTAACCCCTCTTCATCCGATTTATTTGGTATATATGTATGTATACATATGTATACATATTGAATTGTCCGAAAAGTTCGTGCCGATTTTGAAGAAAAATTGAAACGCATCGATTTAAGTTTAGGTATACATTTATTTAACTAAAATAAACTTGTGTCATTCTATTCCACAAACCATTTTCCATCTTTCAGGCAACTTGAAAATTCCCTGCTTGCGGAACCACGCATTTGTTTTAAATCGTTCTGATATACTCAGAATTGTCCATACACCATTTACCAAAAATCGGCACGGACAACGCAATACATATCGCAAAATATCGAACGTCGTAAAATATTTTGCGTAGAACCGCTATCAAAATTCTAACCCGTCCTAACCCAATTTGAGCTGCCGTTGCGTTTTACAGGAGAACAAGAAGATCGGTATAGTTGCAGCATAGTAATGGTCAGTGCGAGAAGAAATTGTCTTCCGGGAATGCAATTCGTGTTGCAGAAACGCGGAGGCACGCGGTGCTATGCAACATCACGATGGAGGGGAACCACCTGTTGCAGCAGCCTGTTGCCTTTAACCGGGCAACGTTGAATAATCCGCCGTTTCGCACAAAAATACACGATGATCTACCTTCTTTCGTGTACTCGCGTTCAGCTCCGTCTAATTGCGTCAAGGTTACACGGAATCGAAAGGAATCGAACGGACGGCCTGGCGAGAAAAATATTACAATGATCTCCGTGACCCTGACCCGAACAACTAAATGCGTACAATTAATATTAAATATTTTAATCGATATCGGATATATAGTAATTAGTACGGTTCAAGATAATTTTTCTGTTGTAAGAAATAGAATTACTGTAACTGACGTGTAACGAGAAATAAGAAATAATCTTAACATCGTTCTTCCTAAAAATAGAAACCATAAATGTGGCATTTTCGGTACTAATAATACTAATAAGAATATGTGTATTAATCAATACACAGAAATAGTTGTTATATAATAATACAATTATGTATTATTATAATATAATATTAATTATAATATAATTATTAATATGTGTATCATTTAATACACATATTAATAATTTAATATGTGTACATTTCTCTATCCCCAGATCATAATATCCTTAGATACCGATATGCCCGGGTTTCGATATCCCTAGATACCGATAGTTGTACTATCTAAATCCCTAAACTCTGATATCCCTAGGTTTCGATATCCCCAGACTCCAATATTTTTAGGTGACGATTTCCCTAGTTTCCGTGACCCCCAGATCCCGACATTCCTACATCCTAAATTCCTAGATACCGATATCCCTATATTCGTATAGAAACATTAGATATTTCTAATTGGCGATATCCCTAATTTCCGGAAACCGTAGATCCGAAATTCCGAGATACCGATATGACTATATCCGAAATTCTTTGTTACAGATAACCCTAGATCCAAATTTCCTTGGTACCGATATCCCTAGTACCAAAATTGCTAGATACAGATATCGCTATATCCGAAATTCCTTGGTGCAGATAATCCTAGATCCGAATTTCCTTGGTGCCGATATCCGTAGTCCCGAAATTCCTAGATACCGATATCCCTGGATAAAAAGTTCCTTGGTACCGGCCTCCCTAGATCCTACGTTTTCTAGTACCGGTACCCCAACATTAAAAATCCCTAAATACCCAAATTCTTCCGAATCGAAAATTCCTAGATACCGATATCCCCAGATTCGAAATTTCTAAATCGCGTACACCTAGATCCGATACCTCAACATCGCAATATACTTAAATCGCAACACTTCTAAATCCCTAGATCCCATTATCCCAATATCCCGAAACCGATAATCCGACTGTCCTACGATGTCTCCACCAAAAGCAAAATGCGTTCTTACAAATATACCCTAAATTTCCGCTACTTATCAACCATGTCTACGATAGATAACTACTTACGGTACAGGTTCACCGGCGAATGGCGAGGAATCTCCGCGTAAACAACTCGACGATGTCCTTCCTCTAAATGGAAATTGCGCAGTCAGATATCCAATCTGCGTTTTTCATTAACTCTCGCACGCTCGTCCACGTTCGTAGAAAGTAGCTCGCGTTAAGTCTGGTCGTTAACCGGCGATTTGTATGCAAACCGGCGCTATTTTCTATCGAATGAAATGCGCGGCAACGACACGGATATCGCCGGCGATATTCAGAGCGTAGACGGGGAACAGGACACGCAGGAAATTCGTCGCAGGCGAAATAAAGTTTCCCGTTTGTCGCAATAACGGAGCTCGGGCGCCTAATCGGTTGTCGATTAGCATACATGTACATATGTTATGGTTGTCGATGAAATTCCTTCGCTTGCTCCCTACACCTAAAGTGTTTCAAACAACCAAATTCGACAATATTCGAGCGACCAATGACACCTGCTTCCACGAAAAAGAAAGAAACTGAAGACCCTCGTGTTTGCATCAAAATGATCACGGATTTGAAGATTGTATTTAAATTTTGTATTGTAAGATTGTACTGTTAAATTGTATTTAATTTATTAGGAAATTAGAAGCTAAGAATGTAAGTATTTCAGAACCCACAAATTCGGAAGCTATATTTAGAAATAAAAGAATCTGGAAACATAGAATTCTATGTATAGGGAGATTCGGTGATACGAATGGATCCGATGTATCGTCGGATGGTTTTAAAATTTTCAAATTCAAAACATTCGGTGCTCAGAAATTTTCACACTCGCACACGCATGGGAACAAACAACCTTTGCGTTTAAAGCGGAGTACAAGAACTTCCGGAAACCCTAGATCCGAAATTCCTTGGTACAGATAACCCTAGATCCGAATTTCCCTGGTACCGATATTCCTAGACCCGAAATTCCTTGGTACCAATATGCCTAGCTCAAAAATTCCTAGATACCGATATCCCTAGACCAAAAATTCCTGGGTACTGAAATCGCTATGTTCCAAAATTCTTTGATGCAGATAACCCTAGATCCGAAGTTACCTGTTACCAATATCCCCGAGTCCAAAATTCCTTGGTACCAATATCCCTAGTTCCACAATTCCCTGGTACCGATATCACTAGATAAAAAATTCCTGGGTAGTGAAATCGCTATGTCCAAAAATTCTTTGATGCAGATAACCCTAGATCCGAAGTCACCTGTTATCAATATCCCCATGTCCAAAATTCCTTGGTACCAATATCCCTAGTTCCACAATTCCCTGGTACCGATATCACTAGATAAAAAATTCCTGGGTAGTGAAATCGCTATGTTCCAAAATTCTTTGATGCAGATAACCCTAGATCCGAAGTTACCTGTTACCAATATCCCCGAGTCCAAAATTCCTTGGTACCAATATCCCTAGTTCCACAATTCCCTGGTACCGATATCACTAGATAAAAAATTCCTGGGTAGTGAAATCGCTATGTCCCAAAATTCTTTGATGCAGATAACCCTAGATCCGAAGTCACCTGTTATCAATATCCCCGAGTCCAAAATTCCTTGGTACCAATATCCCTAGTTCCACAATTCCCTGGTACCGATATCACTAGATAAAAAATTCCTGAGTAGTGAAATCGCTATGTCCAAAAATTCTTTGATGCAGATAACCCTAGATCCGAAGTCACCTGTTATCAATATCCCCATGTCCAAAATTCCTTGGTACCAATGTCCCTAGCTCCAAAATTCCTTGGTACCAATATCCTTAGCTCCAAAATTCCCTGGTACCAATATCCCTATATCCGAAATTCCGAGTACAAGAACTTGATGAAAATGATGGCGCAGAATACGCGGCAATATAACAAAAATATTCGAAACGTATATTCAAATCACCGTTTGGGGATCGTGGCAGTAAACGGGTTAAGAAAAGTTACGCGGTTTAATTGTCATTTAGAATCTCTCTGCTGTCAGATCCGTACTATCGAACGGACTTTCAATTGTCGGCCATTTAAATGTTAATCGGTCGTTTCGCGAATTGTCGTACAAGACCGGAAAACGTATTTAATCTGTTCTCGATCGATAGTAATCGCTGTAACAGGAGTGTCGGAGTAACGCGCAATTTAAATTCATGAATACAAATTGCATCTTCGGCGATGTTTTTGCGTTCGATTCGCGTGGCGAATTCGAAAGTACGTTCTCGGGTATGAATGAAATTATTGGAAATCGATATTCGCGTTCTGTGACTCACTCGATTCATCGTACGAGTAAATCGACGTTACGCTTATGGCACGCGAATAGCTCCTTCTGTTTCGTGTCTAGTTGGACAAAGAAATCAGAAATAACGAAAGCGTAGTACTATTAACGGTTCAAATATTCTAATGCGGTAAAAGTGTTAATGTTAATGATAATTGCGTGTGGATTTGCTAGATGAAGAAATACTGGACAACCATAAATTTGACCGTAGCGTAGGTACAAGTCGAGATAAGTATAACGATTTTCCAGCTTTATCAATTTCAACGTCATATCGCGTTAATTAATAAAAAGCAGATTTATTCTTAATGATAGTGTTAAAAGATGCATACATTTATCAAGTCGCGTAACAGAAAAGAAATTGAACTTTCTAAAAATCTTTGAATTTAGAATCTGTAATGAATAATTTTTTTTAATCAGTATCCCTAGATACCGATAGTTCTAGATTGTGATAACCATAGCTACCGACAGTTCTACATGACAACATCCCTAGATATCGATATTTCTAACTTCCGATACCCCTGCATGCTGAAATTCCTAGGTTTCGATATTCCCAGACTCCGATATTTTTAGATAAGTTTCCCTAGTTTCCGTGATCTCTAGATCTCGACATTCCTACATTCGACATTCGTACATACCAATATCCCTATATCTGAAATTCCTTGATACCGCTATCCCTCGATCCGAAATTCCTTGATACCGCCATACCTAGATCCGAAATTCCTTGATACCGATAACCCTAGATCCGAAATTCTCAGATATCGATATCCCTAGATCTGAAATTCTCAGGTGCCGATATGCCTAGATCAGAAATTCCCATGTACCGATATCCCTAGATCAAAAATTCCGAAGTACCGATATCGCTATATCCGAAATTCCTAAACTCCGATACTCCTGGATACCGATGTTCCTAGGTTTCGGTATTCGTAGACACCTATATTTCTAATTGCCGATATCCCTAATTTTCGGTATACCTAGCTCAAAAATTCCGAAATACCAATATCCCTATATCCGAAATTCCATGGTACAGATAACCCAAACTCCAAAATTCCCGGATAACAATATCCCTATATCCGAAATTCCTAAAGTCCGATATTTCTGGATGCCAATATCCCCAGGTTTCGATATTCGTAGACGCCGACATTTCAACGATTGAAAAATAAAGAACCGTGAATTCACGTTATACGTCTTCAACGCGTTAAGAATCTCGTTCCATTGTTCCCCGTTGATTTATTCGTTCCCGTGGCATTGTCGGTATTGTTTACATCGGTGATCAGCCTATAACCCCATGGGCAGTGAACACGTAGAAAGTGAAAGAGCAACAGCACGAACCGTTAGCCCGTAGATCCTCGTGCGTGGACTGGAAATGCGTGCGATGTTGTAGCTGGAAACCGTAGGCCGGAAGCCAGGGATTCGGTCCGTTCACCAGGTCCATGTCGAGGGACTCGAAGGGCGTCGGTGGCTCCTCGTCGTCATCGACGGCGACGTCCAACTTCGGCGATGATCGCAACGTCCCGGTGGTCATGGCGGTTGTCATCGTGCTCGTGTTCAGCTCCTTCGTGCTCATCTCCGGCCAGGGGAGACAGAGACGTAGCCAGCCGTGTTCGGTGATTTCCACTCATTAACCGTTTCACCGAACTGTGAACCTTCTTTCCGTGACTCCACGCTGGCCCTCATGCTCTACCCTCGAACCCTTCCGGTCACCGAGTCTCCTTTTTCTGTAACAATCGAACCAACCGTTTCGATTCATGCTCTATTTATTGTTTTCGCCGAAATCATGCACAACCGTAGGCTGCAATACTTGACGCTTCGCGCTCGAAATTTGGAAAATTGGGCATTTTGAGCATTGCAGTATTTTAGAATTTTGTATGTGGAAATATTGGAATTTGAGGATTTGGGAATTTGGGATTCGGGAATGTTGGAAATTGGAATATTCGAGAATTTAGAACCTGCAAATTTTGGAATTTGGGAATTGGGGGAGTTAGAAATTTCAATATTCTGGCATTTGGAACCTGGGAATTTTGGAATTTAAAGATTTGGAAATATTTGAGGGTTTGGGTATTTGGGAATTGGGGGAGTTAGAAATTGCAATATTTTAGAATTTTGAACTTGGGAATTTTAGAATTTGAAGACTCGGAAACTTGAGGATTTTGGAATTTGGCAATTGGGAGAGTTAGAAATTGCAATATTTGAGAATTTAGAACCTGGAAATTTTTGAATTTGAAGATCTTAGAATTTGAGGATTGCAATATTTTAGCATTTGAAACCTGGGAATTTTGGAATTTGAGGATTTGGGAATCTGGGAATTGCAATATTTCAGAAATTAGAACCTAGGAATTTTGGAATTTGAAAATTTGGAAATTAGGAAAATAGATGTAGTTGCATAATAGAATTCGTGAAATAGTAAAATAGCAAAATAGTACAGTAATAACAATATATAAAAATAGTAATAGTGGAACAAGTTAAAATATTCGTTCCTGTTACTTCGAATAATGCGGCGTACATCCTGAATTCTATTCCATTTATTTTGTCATGAAAACGGTGCACTATTTTAGTATCACGAATCCGCGAATTAGCCGACGGTGAACGACCTTTCCTTTCGCCGCGGGAACAAAGGCGAACGACAAAATAACAAAAAAAAAGGGGGCGGATAGGAAGTTACGTGAAATTACGTAAGAAACGAGACGCATGATTTGCAAAGGTCCGAATCGGTCATGTTTGCGTGCGCGGAATCGAAAGCATCGCGAGAAGGGATTTTTGTCGAGAGTTTATGAACCCGTGACCGTTTCGAGGAACTTTCGACGGATTCCGAGCGAGGATCGTCGATATTGTGGAAATATTTTTGTGATGCCTGTTGTAGGAATCGTTCTACGAGGAAATCAAAGCGGTTGCGCGCGTAATTTCCAGTGATGCAATTTTCTGCTGTACGCCGAAGAACGAAACTGTTGCGGATCGCGCAATTGTTTATTCGCGTTGGTAGCGCGTTTAATGGGACGACCGTTGCGCAGAAACAATGACTGCTACCCCCGTTACTTAAATTAATATCATCCACGAATTATTACGTCGAATTTAGTCGACACAGACATACATATGCAGACTCACTTTAACACTATTTCTAGCATGAGGTGTCAAAAGACACCTTCCAAATTTCAACTTAAAATTATTCTCTATGTCGAATCAATTTCTACAATTATTTTTTTGACTTTTCACACAATAGTTGTTAATTAAATGAAGCGATATCATTTTCCTCCAGCTCATGGTGGATCTAAAAATGCGTATTCAAACGAAAATTCGTCAAAAGACACCTTTTGATTGAAACAGGTATACACAAAATCGTGGTAGAAATAGTGTTAAACGCGTGCGCATATGCGCACGTGAAAATACTTCGTTCCCAAAATATCAAATTTCTGAATCTCTACATTACTAGATACCCAAATTGTTGGGCTCATAAATCCTCAGATCCTTATCTCACGAGTCCCTAGATCACAAATACTTAGACCAACTAATCTCTGGATCCCAAATTCCTAGACGTGTAACTCTATAGATCAAAGATGCATAGTTTCACGAGTCCCTAGATCTCAAACATCTACACATCATCTCTATAAATCTTTAAATTCCCAAGCCCTTAGATCCTCAATTCCTAGACTTGTAACTACGTGGATCAAAGATCCATAATCCCCAGGTCCTTGGATCTCGAATATCTAGACCTCTTAGTCCTACTTTCCCAAGTCCTAAATCGCAAATTGTTGGATAACCAAGTCCCCTAACCCCCAGATCTCGAATTTCCCAAATCTCTAGATACACCCAAAAATCCCAAAATGCCTACATTCTCAAATCCCCGAATTTCCAAATTTTCAGAGTTCCTATATCGATACATTCGTAAATCCTAAAATCCCTAAACTTCTGCATTCTTAAACTCTGAACCCGTTTAAAAATTTTCCTATTTGTGAACACTGATTTCGAATAGCATCTATAAATCAACAGAAAAAAACCCTTCTTAGGCTATAGCATCTTCCTCGGGATGCCAGATTCATTCCCGACCATAAAATAAATAAATGGATGAATAATTAACGACGCGTCCCGAGAGAAGAGATTCGTCGGCGTGCGTGGCAAACAATAATCCGACCGTGAAACAGCTTGCTTTCACCGCCCATCGGACTCCAGTTCCCGGTTGGTTTAATTAAAAAAAAGGAAAAAAAACTTTACGTTATTCGCGCCTGGGTAGGAAAACGCGTGGGTGTAACGATCGACCTCGAGTGTCCGAAGGTACCGGTAAATATACAAGACGCGAGCAAGGATACAACGGAAACCGGTATACACTGTCGCTCAAAAATATGTGGACACTTTCTCAATTCTTATAACCACTGAACAAAATTACGATGTCTTTGGTAAATTCGATTATCTCGTATGTATCTCAGTTCGTCCATTATTGACGAACATATTCCTCAGTTCCTGAGTTTGGAAATTTTTAAACGATCGATGTTCAAAATACGTAAGAAGTCAAGTTTGTTAGTGCTCAAATTTATAGAATTTCAAACTTTCGTATTTTCAGTAATTCAAGTCCTCAGATTCTAAAATTTGTCAGTTTCTCAAGTACTCAGACTCTCAAATTTTCGAAACCTTAAATTCTCCATTTTTCAAGTATTCAGATACTAAAATTTTTCATTTTCTAAGTACTCGAATTCTCAAACTTTCCATTTCTCAAGTACGCAGATTCTCAAATTTTCAATTATTGAAGTACCCGACTTCTCAAATTTTTCATTTTTCAACTGCGCAAGTACTCAAATTTTCCATTTCACAAGTACGCAACTTCTCAAGTTTTCAAGTACGGGATTTCTCAAATTTTCAATTTTTCAAGTACCTGATTTCTCAAATTTTCCATTTTTCAACTGATCCAGCACTCAAATTTTCCATTTCTCAAGTACGCAGCTTCTCAAGTTTTCAATTTTCAAGTACCCGATTTCTCAAATTTTCCATTTTTCAAGTACCTGATTTCTCAAATTTTCCATTTTTCAACTGATCGTGTACTCAAATTTTCTATTTCTCTAGTATGCAGCTTCTCAAGTTTTCAATTTTTCAAGTACCCGATTTCTCAAATTTTCCATTCTTCAAGTACCTGATTTCTCAAATTTTCCATTTTTCAACTGATCCAGTACTCAAATTTTCCATTTCTCAAGTACGCAGCTTCTCAAGTTTTCAATTTTTCAAGTACCCGATTTCTCAAATTATCCATTTTTCAAGTACCTGATTTCTCAAATTTTCCATTTTTCAACTGATCGTGTACTCAAATTTTCCATTCCTCTAGTATGCAGCTTCTCAAGTTTTCAATTTTTCAACTGATCGTGTACTCAAATTTTCCATTCCTCTAGTATGCAGCTTCTCAAGTTTTCAATTTTTCAAGTACCCGATTTCTCAAATTATCCATTTTTCAAGTACCTGATTTCTCAAATTTTCCATTTTTCAACTGATCCAGCACTCAAATTTTCCATTTCTCAAGTACGCAGCTTCTCAAGTTTTCAATTTTTCAAGTACCCGATTTCTCAAATTTTCCATTTTTCAAGTACCTGACTTCTCAAATTTTCCATTTTTCAACTGATCGTGTACTCAAATTTTCCATTTCTCAAGTACGCAGCTTCTCAAGTTTTCAATTTTTCAAGTAGCCGATTTCTCAAATTTTCCATTCTTCAAGTACCTGATTTCTCAAATTTTCCATTTTTCAACTGATCCAGCACTCAAATTTTCCATTTCTCAAGTACGCAGCTTCTCAAGTTTTCAATTTTTCAAGTATCCGATTTCTCAAATTTTTCAAGTGCCCAAGTACTCAAATTTTCTATTTTTCACGTACTCGAATTCCCAACAATTTTCATTCTTCAGTTCCTTATATTCTTTATACTGACATTGTTTGTTAATAAAAATATACATTATACTTCAAAAATTCCGAACTCGCTAGGTGTCCACATACTTTTGAGCGACAGTGTATACGTACACCGCGGCGAAACGAACGGAGATTTACCTGGGCCTGTGTAACGTTAAATATTGCTTCGGGCCGCGAATTTAAACGACTCGGTCTGGCGTTCTTACGCCGCCAGGAGTTACGCATACGTAATTGGATAAGGATCGTGGAGGTTGTCGGCCTGCCACGATCCTCGGACCTCGCTTCTTCCTGAAATCTCCTTGTTCCGTCGAAAAAAAAAGAAAAGACCAAACGGCAAGAAAAGAAGAAACAGCATCTTTATTGTGGTCGCATTTCTTGCGACCAGCTCGACCGAAACGGTACACGCGTGCTCGTAATTTCAGCAAACCTCTCGAAATCGAAATATCCGACGGTTTACCGCTACGTTTTATTAGTCGGATCGACTGAATGATCGGACGCGCTGCAAATCTTTACTCTTACGAAACTGATTTAATTATCTGAAATTTCGGCGGCGCCGCTTTTATAAGATGCTGATATTGAAAAATAGAGTGAATGATAATCACAGGCACAAAATTTGTGCAAAACTTGTTACAAATCTTGCAGCGTTAATTTCTCAACTTTTTTTGTTAAGGTAAGTAGTGTGTATCAGAAATTGTGAATATAAATATTTGTGTATTTAGAAATTTGGTTATATGCACACTTGATATGCAAATTGGGAAATGTTGAATATTGGTAACACAAACATGGGGGGATTTAGGTGGATATTCGGAAAAGTAGTTATTTGAGAACACAGAAATTTCGTAACACGCCAATTTGAAAATATAAAATTTTGGAAATATACAAATTTGAAAATACAAAAATTTTGAAATATTCAAATCAAACATATAAAAATTGGGAAACATACAAATTTGAAAATATTCAAATCTATAATATAAAAATTTGGAAACAAATATTTGAAAATATGCAAAAATGAAAATACAAAAATTTGGAAATATTGAAATCAAAAATATAAAAATTTGGAAATATACCAATTTGAAAATATAAAAGTTTGGAAATACGGGTAGTTGGAAGTGCAGAAATTAGAAAATGGATTCGCAACCAGCAAACAAACCTAACCTAACCTAACAACGAAATTTGACACCAACCGAGAATAAGGAAATGTGAAAGTTAGCGATTCGTCGTGAGTAAAGTTTCGTACTTAACGAAGTAGTGTTAATTAGCCATAATTCGACGGAAAAAGTGTACTCGCGGATAAAAAGACGAACGATCGACACGCGTTGCGATCAAGGATACCAAAGCACACACGCGGTGGTTAAATGGGACTCAATCTAGAATACTGATGGGAAACAGCACGGCGGAAGAACACGTTTTCTTAAATTGACGTTCGCTACTGCGTCAGACAACTTATGTAATGAACGCGTGCTATCCATCGTGCGATCGGATGCTCCAATTCGATATACGGAACCTTACGTATACGCAAACAAATATATTAATCGTACTTTGTAATTGCTTATGTCGCGGTGAACGTTTAATGCGAGTGCATCAAACGGGGGTGCACACATCGTGTGCCCGATGAGGAGTTCGCGGGCATCGGAGCAGAGTATGGGGCTGAGAACATTACAAATTTCTTTTCAATTTAGGAATTTTTGAATGTAGAAATTTTCCTACTTTCTAATCGCCAAATTTCAAATTTAGTAATTGAGAAATTTAAATATTTAACAATTTGGAAATTCAGATATTTTATAATTTTGTGATTTGGTAATTTAATAATTTAGTACGTTGGTAATTTGGTAATTTGGTAATTTTGTAATGTGGTAATTTTGTAATTTCATAATTTGGTGATTTGGTAATTTGGTAATTTAGTAAATTAGTAATTTAGTTATTTGGTAATTTAGTAATTTGATAATTTGACAATTTGGTAATTAGGTAATTTAGTAACTTTTGTAATTTGGTAATTTGGAAAATTTGGTTATTTAGTAACTTTTGTAATTTGGTAATTTGGAAAATTTGGTAATTTAGTAACTTTTGTAATTTGGTAATTTGGAAAATTTGGTAATTTAGTAATTTGGTAATTTGGTAATTTGGAAAATGTAAAAATTCGGTAACTTAAAAATTTAGAAGTAGATGTACAAAAAATGGCCATATAACGCATGGCAATGCAACGCGTGGCCATATAGCGCGTGACAATATCTCGTATGACTATACGACGCGTAAACGTGTAACGCGTGACATATCGTATGACAACACGGCTTGTGACCTTATATGCACGATTGTACATATAACACACGAAGGTATAAAATATAACTGTATAACGCGTGACCATAAACACGTGACAATATATCGCATGACTATACAACGCGTGACCATATAACTCGTGACCGTGGAACGCGACTTTTCTTTAATTATTACATGTATATAGCATAATCTGCGACACAACGCAAGGTAACATTATATTATGTCGTGAAGTTCCATTATTATTTTGCAACAATGAAAGAGCATGCTATAATTAGTACTGTGGGTCTAATTAGTAATGTGGGTCTAACAAACCCAACAATTTTCTTATTTCAACGTTCCTTAACTAGGTTTTAAATATAATGCACAATACTACCTTAAAATGTCTAAAGGGTAAACAAAATATTGTGATATCGCAGTATATTTTCAACTAGACAGAACGAGTGTTAACAACTTTGCTATCTCGAGCAGTGTTTCAATTTCAATCGTTTCTGGTTAAGCAGCATTCTCATGACATTTGTCAGATGTCCTTGGCGGGCAACTTCAAAGAAAAAGATACAAACTATTCCATTCTGCTTATAACGTCACGTAGATCTATTTAACAATTCTGAACAGCTGACACTTTACCACTTCATCTGATGCAACGTAAAACAACATCAGCAGGTAGCTTAAATGATGAATTACGAGGAAGCTAAATATTCGAGTGAAAAAATTTGACAATATCGAACACCTTTTGTTTATGTTTTTCTTGTCTGTTTGATTCTACAGTGATTCGGCACGAGGAACATTCGATTAACAGCTCACGATAAGAGTTCGCGATTTTTTTCGATAAAACAACGCACGAGAAATCAGGCGTTCAATAACCTGAATTTACAACTATATACGATTTTACATTACGTATCTCAACCTTTAACATGTTTCTGCAGCTACTTTCACTTTACATAACGTGTACTACGCTCTGCAGATGTGTTCGGCAACGTTCGCATGATTAACGTTTATTAAAAAAGATTAATCGTTCAATTCATTGAAGTAATACAGATATCTGATTTACGTCACAAATAGATTAAAACCTATTGCTCTATTATAACCTTTCATTCCGTAACAATACGATGCTCAAAGTATTCGTGATTATTTCAAATTACTCCGATAAAACAATGTCTACGAATGCCGATATCTGACGGTTCTCAACGAGCGATCTATCGAACAGACTCGTAAATAGAAATTATACCGATATGCGCGAAAGGGGAGAAAGAAGTGCAATGAACGACAATATGTTGCTTTTCCCCCTTGGATCGCATGCGATGAAATAAAACGAGCCGCCTTTCTGTATTTTGGATGCGACTATTGATATTATTGACAAATATCGATAATATCGAAGGCTACACTGACAATATGGTTCACGCATAATATCTTCATTTTTGACAGAAGATTGTGGTTGCACACTTACGAATTTCCTCACTTCCACAACTTACTTTCTTCATTTTCACTTTTCCCAATTTCCTAAGGCTCAATTTCTAAAATTCAACTATTCAATTCTCAAATTCCTCAATACCCCCAATTTCTAAAATCCCCAATTAGGTAATCTTCAAATTCCTCTATTTCAAATACCGCAATTCTTAATTTTGCAAACAATCTACATAGAATAAATAACGATATATCAGTGAAGATACACACGAAGACGTGTGTAAATGACAGCATATGGGTAAAGTTTGATAAGAAGATACAAAGTGTAAAACGTAATACCAATTAAAAAACTGCCTTGATAAAGTTGAAATCATTTCCAGAAGCACGCATGTATATGTTCATATTGCATTGATATATTTATAATATATCATAATGAGAAATTTACTCGTTCATTCTACTTAGGTCAAGTTCAGTGACATTGCTCTGTATTCGCCTCCACAATGTTACCGATACATCGCTATGTATCAACAATTTATCGATAAGATATCGATAATATAATCAACAATCGCGTCTGTACACCATACGCATTTCGACCATGACAGCTGTCAAAAGTGGCGCAGCGTGCAGGGCGCATGCGCCTGCGCGAGGAAGGTCATTGAAAGAAGCGAGACAGAGAAAACGAAGGGAAAGGAGGATAGAAAGGGAAGAGTCGTGAGAGAGAGGTGGACGATCGCGTAAATACACACGCAAGCGTTGCGTTATTACGAGCGAGAAAGGAAGTAACATATTAAGGATAAAGAAAGAAGGTTAGAACCGCTCGGTGAATTCCAAGTGTGACGGCGTGGCGGCACATACCTGTCAGCGTGCATTCCACAGTCCCACAGCGTGCTTTCGCCTCGTTGTTTCCCGGCCACTCGACTTTTGCCGTTCCTAACGGGCAGGGACGCGTTAATTCACGCACACACTCACACACGGCCAACAAACTCCAGGATGGTATTTAAATGCACACACTAACTACGTCACGAGAAGAATGCATCACTTGCCACGCTAGCCGGTGCATCGCGTGTTACTCGCGGCGCGAACATGGCGCACTATTTTTCGTACGGCACGTTCACCACTGAAACCAACGTACGGGGAACGAAACGCGAAGGGTGTACGATACGAAAACGAACTTGGACAAACGACGCGGACAATGGAACGTGACTTAAGGACAACGGAGAGCGCGAGAGCCAACTTTACACCGCGGGGTAAATACTAGAACAAAACTCGCCGCTTTCGCCCGCGGTGCGCAGACGTACTGGCCAATCCCCACCCGAGCCACCGCGACACGTGGTACACGGCTCGGCCAATCACAGTCTGGTTACGCGGCCTCCCCCGGACGTGTTCGTAAAGCCGGCTTGTGCTACCGATCAGTTTCTTCTCTTCTTCTCCTGTACCGATTTAACGTTTCGACGTTGCAAACAAACACGAAAGGCTCTTGCCTTTTTGTCGATATTCTACTTGAATTACTTTCGTTTCTTTCGGTCTCGGGACCGACCGGCTCGATGCTGCGTTACCAAGGAAATCGGCACGTATGAGTCGGAACAAGAGATCGCAACAAGATTAAATCGAACGATCAACTAAAATATCTTCGCGACGAACAAACGTAACGATTTCGTCTGCAGCTTCGCGGATAACTGAACTCTTACGCTATTTACTCCCTTCTCGAAATATACCTCTACACGATCGTACGAAATCGACGAAATTTAAGTGTGTACATTGCATCTTTTTAAGTTTCTGTTATGATGCAATGTACCTATAAACAGTTCATTATCGTGTAACGTAACGAATAACATGTACAGAGGTTAAATTGTTATCGTTGATAGTCGTGCGAAATGAATATTGTGAACATCCATACTGTCTCAGAATTTTTGTATCGCTTTTATGTATAATTAATACTCTGTACACATACCATCAGATCACCCGGTATATGTACGTTCAAACGGGCACTGTAGAATTTCTTGTGGTAATATTCTAGAATTATTATTACACCTTAATGTCGTGGAGACCTGAAAAGACCACCGTACATATATGTTCATTATTTTAGGGTTCTCAATACATATTTATCGATTATTGTATCCACAATATAATGCATTATTATAAAGAATAAATTGATTTGTATGTTGAATTTTAGTTTAGTGTTGAAGTTTAAATAGTTATAAAACTTATCGTGATCAGACATCTCCATTAGATTTATCTGAAATTGATAACCGAAGAGATGCGCAAAAACTGCATTTCCGTCAGCGTTTCTCTACAACTTTGAAGTATGCCGCTTATTTGTTAGAACGTCTCGTTGTTATCGTCGAGTAGGCTTTTGTAGTCTTTTACACTTGTACATACATAGCAACGCATACGACAGTTATTTTGTTGACATAGGTTTGCATATACGGCTCAATGATTCTGTGAGCAATTGAAAGATAACTACGAACGCTGCCTTATACACGACCTACAATATTGACTTAATTGATACTTTTGATGATTTGTACCGGGAATAGAATCAAATGAGAGACCATACGCACACCCGTTACAACAAATTTTACACTCGTGTCAATAGTGTAACTGACTGAGTCGCGATTTGCGTTTACATGATCCAGTACAAAAGTAAATGGTAACTATAGGCTCTTGTTATATCGCCACTCGTTTCGTAAATCTCAAATTTTTCAACTCCAAGAATTTCTAAATTTTCAAATTTGTGAAAATTCTGCAGAAAATTTAAGAATTGGGAAATTTGAATCCCAACAACTTTGTGATAAAATTGATACGTGATAATTTTAAGTCTGAATTAAAAATGAACATTTCATATTATTTTGCTATATTTGGACATTTTATATCTTATTTACGCGATTATATCATTGAAATATTTTTTTCATTCTATTGTCTTCAAGATAAGTACTACATTTTGATTACATTGAAGTTATAATTAATCATTGATATTTTACTAATACCTGATTGATAAACTAAAAATAAAAAAAGGAGACAATAGATTACATGTCTCTTTATCGACAAGACTGTAATCAAGACCAATGATCTTGTTAAACAAAATTATCAACTTCTTAATATAATCCTATCAAACACATGGAGTACTCTATCAACAAAAAGGCGCGTGTCTTTTTCAAACATTACGTAATTTTTTTCAGATAAATATTGTCATTGAATGCAACGGTACGGAATAATGACTCACTACCCACCTACAGACACTTACAACGTTCCATGCAATCGTTTCATATCGTAACGTTTCGTTTCATCGGATTCGTAACAATTAACCGCTTTCACGGTTGAAGGGCCACGAGTACTTGATCCACTTGGGAAAACCATGAACGAGAAACTAGCGATTTACAGAATAAAAGAAACTTAATTATCATCGATAATTCCTAATGGTTTATTGACATAGATAATGATTGCTATATCACGTTTCTTTAATGGTACTAAGCTCTCATTACCTATGTTATTTCAGCTGATAAAAATAGAAACATGATGTTACTTCGTATCAGTAAAATCAAATTTGAAATTGATTTGAATCAAATTGAGATTTGATCGTACATTTCTTATTTTTAATTATGAAAATTATTGAGAAACTTTTGCCCAAGTGCATGCTAACCTTCATCGACATAAAGAATCATTGTATAAACTAGTTTACGTATTATATATTATTTATTTGATTTTATAGTTTAACTTGAATTATGAAAATTATTGAGAAACTTTTGCCCAAGTGCATGCTAACCATCATCGACATAAAGAATCATTGTATAAACTAGTTTACGTATTATATATTATTTATTTGATTTTATAGTTTAACTTGAATTATGAAAATTATTGAGAAACTTTTGCCCAAGTGCATGCTAACCTTCATCGGGATAAAGAATCATTATACAAGCCAGTTTACGTATTATCTATTATTTGTTTTTATAATCTAGTTTCAATTATGAAAATTGTTGTAAAGCTTTTGCCCAAGTGTACATTATCCATCATCGAGGTAAAGAATCATTAGACAATCCAGTTAACGTATTATCTATTACTTGTTTTTATAGTTTAGTTTCGATTTAAATATAAGTAACGATGAAACGTCCGTAAATGTAGGGTCGATGTCGAGTATCGATGAGCCGAGTATTCGAACGTCGAACATCGGGTTTGAAATCTCAGAAGAAGTCCAATGAGTTTTTGGCGGAAGGGTATGTACGACAGGCTCTGAATTCGACCCAAGAAAATCGCAGAATCCGTCTCGTCGCCGTCGTGTGTGCGACGAGTGTGTAACGGGCCACTGGCCGGTGGAATTAGTTTCTTTTTTTGAGGCAGGTCACTGACACCGAACGGCGATGGATTGACGCAGCGGGGTCAAGTTCTACGTACACTGTCGGCAATGCTTCGCGTTTAAAGGTATCGTCGAGCATTCCTTGCGGGATATCGCGTTACTTACGGCACCACGATCAATCGCCCGAACCCCAGTCTTTGGCTATGTAACGAACGATGCATGCAGTGGCGTAACTAGATAGGGACCAACGTGGCCCTGGTACTCCTACCCCCACTCCAACACGTGGTCTGATATTCATCCTCATCATATTGCACGCGGAATGCAGCATATAGGATATTTAGTAGTTATTTCTCATATTAGAGATTTGAAGGAGCTTAAATTTTCAAATATTTTATTTTCGAACTTCCAAATTTTCCACTTTACAAATTTCCAAGTTTCTAATTACATAATTCTCAATTCACATTGTTTCAATTCTAAAATTCTTTGATCCCGAAATACGAAATTCCTAATTTTTTAATTCTTAAATTCTCAAACCCTCAAATATCCTAGCTCTCAAAATAGGAATTCTTTCAAATTCCTAAATTCTCAGATTTCTGTATCTCCAAATTCCTAAATTCCCGAATCCCATAATTACTAAATTCCTAAATTCTCAAATCCCATAATTCCTAAATGCCCATATCCCAAAATCCGTACATCCCAAAATATCCACATCCCTAAATTCCCACATCCCCAAATCTCTACATCCCAAAATCCCCACATCCCAAAATCCCTACATCCCAAAATCCCTACATCCCAAAATCCCTACATCCCAAAATCCCTACATCCCAAAATATCCACATCCCCAAATTTCCACATCCCCAAATCTCCACATCCCAAAATCCCCACATCCCAAAATCCCCACATCCCAAAATCCCCACATCCCAAAATCCCCACATCCCAAAATCCCCACATCCCAAAATCCCCACATCCCAAAATCCCCACATCCCAAAATCCCCACATCCCAAAATCCCCACATCGCTAAATGAATCTTACACCTAAATATAAAACGTTCGTTGATTAAACTAGAATCTTTGACCCAGCCGAAAAAAAATCCTAGTTACGCCACTGGTCTCAAGTCGTAAATCGTTGCGAAAGGTGCGAACAGCGGCGTTGCTTGTTATAAACGATTCAACCATAATGTATGTTTACTATGAAAGGGACGGAAATGTATTTCGACCCCTCGGCCGGCTGCCGTTTGCATTTACGATCATAAAGTGATGACTTATCCCCCTCCTCCCCTAATTGCATGCGCACTGCATCATGTTTAACATCTCCAACGTCGAAAAAAAAATACGTATAGGATGATGCATCTTTAAAATTATGGGTTGCCTACTGCTAATACGTAACCAATCATCGTTATATTAATCATTCACCTCTTACAAAAAACCATTTTAACTCACAGTCGTACAATTATTGTCTTTTCCGTGATACAAATTGTTCACACGATCAATTGTCACGGAAGTTAATGAAACGTAATTAATTAGAACGCAAATTACCTTCGGGTGGTTTAGAAAGTTGATCGATAAAGCAAACGGTAAGTGCAGCTCTTATCCGAAACTTATTCCATCGGAACTAGTTTTCCCGAGTGACTTTAATACCCTAATTTGCGAGCAACAGGGTTACGTTACACGCCTCCGAACACCGTCATTCATTAAATCGGCACTCGTGTCGTATCACGTTTAACAGTCTCTTCGTCTACGAAATGTTACGTGCTCATTCAAGTATTCGCTGCGCTCATCGAAACACGGCGTTGATCAAATTTCTCACGTTTAATTCAAACGTTTTGATTAGAAGCCTCACAATTTTTTAATTTCGGCTTCTCCCAGAGACATACTGAACGTACATTTGCACTCTTTAATTTTCAAAAAAATTTAGACTTTACTTTAAACATAGTTGCATCTGTAAAAAGAAACGAAATGAGTACTTTATATTATTAATTCTTAAAATGTACTATTAAATAACATGACTTTAATATCATAGGTAAAATTTGATCCATACATTGAAATTAATTTAAATTCTATAAATCATAAATTAAGTATTATCAATCATAAATGTTATAAACTAAATGTTATAAATGATAAATATAAATCAAAAATTACATTTATTAGTTCGTATAATTTAGCATCGAAAGAAATTGCACGAAATTAATTTAATACGATTAACCGAAGAAAGAGGAACACTTACAAATTAATAAATCATATTTAACCTAATCTAGGCGTAGCACGTGTAGCTTTAACATGTTGCACTTTAACTGACCGTTCCTCGCGGTTTCTTTTCGAGTCAGAGCGGAAAATATTGTATATGAATTGCTAACATACGAACGGAAATAACGGGTATCGGTACCAAGATGTCGGTTAGTAATTAATTATCGAAGCACCTTGGAAAACGCCTATCGAATGTTTTTCCTGTTGAGGATATTACGCGATATATTCGATACGCGTAGAAAAACGTTTCTGTATCTTGATATGTGGGACACCGTAACGTTTATTCTCCTCCGCTTGGAAACTTAACACAATCGAACGAAATGCCGGAATATTACACAATAGAAGCAGGTATTTACAATTAAATCGCGCGAGCGAAAGCAATTTAACCAATTAGCTGTGTTTGACGAGTATAGTCATCATGAAGAAGTGGCAGGATTTTCTGTCATAACGGGTATACTCCTCAATCACAGCTATCTGGTTCACCAAATAAGTAAATATTGGTAGTAAAATTGTCTACTTTATAAAATAGACCCATCTTTTTGATCCAATATTTTAACAGTGACGAGTTACTCACAAAAGTGTGCGCCACAGTTAACTGGTTAATTTTTTTGCCTCGTTACAATTAAAACGCGAGCGAAATGTTAATTGGTCGATGAGAGGACACGCAAAGAACATTATCGACGATGTATTTGTCATTTAGACATTTATTTCTCTGTCCAGCGAGAATTTAGATATCCATTACGCTCGAACGATTACGTATGTAAATTATACAATCTTTATTCATGAATTCAAAAATTTATCTTGATTCACGAACAAATTTCTCACCGAAGGTACACGATTGAATAGTATTTATTCGTATAGTAATGAATAGTATACTGGATACATGTAGACACGGAATTATGAATAATTCTTTTTCGTTTTCGGATGTAATCATTCGACTTTTGCAATTCAAATCGTTCGGTGCGTGTGTCATTACCAGCGGACAATTTCAGCACGTTCGAATAATTATAAGTATAATACGTGGTAAGGTTGCGCAAAATTGCATAATTTTAAATGAATTAACTTAGACACGTATCACGATCTGTGTATTCGGCTCGATTATGTGCTATCGCATCAATCGGGAGTCAGATTTGAGAGACAGAAAGATGAATTCCTGTTTAAGTCGCGCGTATGTCGCGACTTTTTTTTAACCTCGCCTAATACGATATTCAACGGGTCTTTCACACACTCGAAACAGTCATACTGATCATTATTCACCACGGCATTCGTGTGCGTTGACAGTAATACAATTCTGTGACAGTAACGTTTGTTCGTAACGTTATTACATTCGTTTTTATTTCACCTGTGTATATAAAACGTGTACCGTTATTTGTCGTTTATTTATTTGGTACGAAGAATACAACCATTAAAAAGATAACATTTATTGCACCTTTGAATTATTGATAATCTCTACTGCGATCGTGATTCTTATTAATGTTAATTGGTCTGTAATTAATCACTATTACGATATCTACAGAAAATCGGATTTGATTCACGTAATAAATGAATTGTCATTGGAGATTGTTCTAAATTAACAAGTTTTATATGTTGTTATTATCGTAGATAAACAGTTTCGGTGTATAGGGTGTATTTCTCGACAAATGGCTAACGTCCGCATAAATTGTCGTAATTAAGTCGATCAGATCCAATTAAAGGCATTTTAGACTCTTTCTCGGTCAACTCCCCTCTGTTTAGGTTGAAAAGTCAAATAGAAATATAATCTGACAAAATCATCTTTTAATCATTTTACTTTTAATCACATCCCACTTTTATTTACGGAATTAAATTAATTACAAGAGATGTAGAATTATTGTTTAACGGGGGAGCTCATTTTATAATGGTTCGCATGAAGTCGTCTTTCAACCCATTTTATAGAAAAAATATCTTTGATCCGGTTGAAATAAGATACAAAATATTAATACAATCATTATACGAATTATACATATTGATACATAATAATAATATTTAAGTTATGTTTATATGAATTCAATTTTTCATTCGTTTATATTTCGCGCTTTAGAATTACATCTACGCCATCTAGCGTTTGCGTTCTCAACAGACAAAATGAAATAGCATAATATAAAATTGAAGGAGGCAAGTTCAAAAATAAAGGCTTGATGAATGATCGTTAGAATTTTCCGTATATCTCTGGTTTTGTTATAAATAATTTCTACAGTTTTATAATTTAGAAACTTAATATAATATATGAAACACTATCTGTAGTCATCATGCAGTAATTAATTAATTGTTTCTAACCTTTTAAAGACAGCGAAGTTCTCGTTTATTTATCGGTCCTTATGGTTAATCCATATACTATAATCATTCAATAGTGAAGTTTTGTACTATTTTTGGTTTATCTGTTGCAAACATTATGTTTAAGAATAATTATTTATTAAAAGCGATTGATTCATAATTTTGATTCGTCGGGTGACGTCAGAAGCGAGTTGGCTATGTTGATCCTTGTCAGATAATAGGTTGTCCTTGTCGCGCAGGAAGTCATTCGCATACCTCCTCTGCTTTCATGTTTTCCGGCTACCAGGAGTCGATTCGAAACGTCGTAAACCGTATATCCTGCTGACGCGATGTGCTACATGACGATGATCACACTTTTACGCGCAAAAATTCAACAAAAAAATACTATCTAACATTACATTTAAGTTCATTAAGATTGCGTCCGCGTACTGTTTCTGATAAATGTCATAAGCGCGAAAAGCGACATATCAAGGATAAAAATAAATAGAAATATAATAGGAAAAATTAAACTAACATTTTAACATTCCCCATTTGCAACTCTGTCATAAGACTTTACTCGTCTCTTTTGTAACGATAAGTTAATTAACATGAAAAGAAACGTTAAACGGCTTACAAGAAGCAAAGCAGAAAAAATTGATAAAACAATGGTCATTGTGAGGCATCTAGGGGTTCACTTTCTAGCTAACTTAAATCATCGGTGAAAGTATAGCAAACAGGAGCGTGCAGCTCCGATGCTCGTGGCGAACGAATGTTGCAATTAACTCGTTCATTCTTACTTCTCACTGGAACTTCGAATTTCATACATTGTTGCTTAATGTAATTGGAAAATTGCTTTGGCGAATAATTTTATATGAAACGTATAATTCCTTTGTTCTTTCTTACTGATTTGTGCAAACTACTTACAAATGTAGCCATTGTTTTTAAGTAACATAAATATTAATCCATAATTGTGGTCCATAATCCATAATCAACATTACATGGAATATACATGATAACTGTATATAAATATTGTTTAATTTTATATAAATACTAACAAAGTAAGGAACATATAATTGTCGCATAATCAATAAGAAATATTTATCATACATTACCATTGATTCTATAATAGAATTTATTAAAAATATACTACATTTTACAATTCAGTATTTATACTTTGAATGAATCGAGATGTATCTTCATTTGTGTTGTTCCCATTGCATCAGAACTTTTGCTTGGATCATTATACTCCATTCACGACCAGGGACATGACTATCTTTGATCTTCGTTGCATTTTTCCATTAATGTCAAGAGAACCAGAGTACAATGTTTAGTGTTACCAGTTTCAAGGTAAACGTAAGTTGTACATTGAATAAAGCATTTACTCCAGAATCTATGAACAGAACAAAGAAGATACATGAATTGATTGATTATAATATGTTGATAAATTAGAGTTGGATACATTTTACAGATATTAATTTTATGAAATTATCACTTAAGATTAGTTATAATAATTACAATTTTCTTTTTATAATTATACTCTTACATTACTACTTTTACTCTATACAATATAATAGTGATATTAAATAAAATTTCTCTTTTATATTCTTAAATTTCTAAAGACCTAAATTTTTGAATTTATAAAATGGTACAATAACATACTCATACAATAATGTATAGTGGAATAGCAAAATAGTACATCAATAAGAGAGTAAAATAATAAAATATTCGTACAACAAATGAATTATTTATGTACAAAATCAAATGACGCATGTCTTATTTTAAATTACAAAAACTATCAAGAAGCTTTTATCAAAATGTATATTTACTTTTATCAATGTAAAGGATCATTGTGTAAAATTATACTCTATTTATTTACTTATAGTATCATACTTTATTCATTTTCTTTTCTACTTTAGCTTTAATTTAAAAGCAAATGGTCAATACCCGTCCGTAAATTTAGTGTTAACAAGATCTATCAGAAAATTTCAGTGTTCGTTTCTACTGTTACTCGGATCTACTTCGCAAGCACATTCTCGTTTAAAAGGTACGGAGGGCTTTCAACGAAGCCAAGAATTTTCGACGCAACTCTCCCCGACGATTTCCTCACCGTAATCGTGATACTGCAGCGTTTCCATGCTCTCATCATCACAGTCCTCCGTAACGGATTCGATCTCCGTAGGCGCCATCTTCTCGAGTTCGTCAACCTCCGCGTAATCGGACTTCGTCCCGCGAATACGTTTCCTGGGTCTCCGACGACCCATCGCGGAGCCTCGTAGGCCGATCTAGAAAAGCGAGGAAGATATTCATGGCTAAAGTACTAACCGTAATCATAATGGGCAGCTGCATCCGACTCGTTCACCGTCTCGTCTTCATCGTCCTCTTCGTCCTCTTCGTCGTCAGCCTTGTCGTCGTTGTCGTCCTCGTCCTCCTCGTCGTCCTCGTCTTGCAGCCGGTCGTAGTTAGCATCGTCGTTCAATCGACTTCTGAGAAAGGAACGATATCCCCGGTCGTTTTTGAAGTTTTCGTTCGACGGTCTATTTTCGCGGGACTCGTATTCCTCCTCGTCACGACGAACGTACAGTTGAAGGAGGTGACGTTTCGCTGGGCGTACTTGTTCCGAGTAACAGAGCGTATCTGAAGACACGATGATTTACTTAGAACTTAGCTTTGTACCTGAGAACGTGTTTTGTTATTCAGCGTGTCGTAGACTGGAATTATTTAGGTGCTGAGAATTTATGAACGTTGTTCGTCGATGGCTGGGTATCCTCAAATTATAAGAATCCCAGACTTCCGAATTGTCAAAATGTCAAAATAAAATTAAATTTAATTGTGGTTTTAAGACCCAGAATCTAAAAATTGAACAGTCCCAAAGTCTGAGAATCTCGGGTTTTCCTAAAATCATGAGATTTTCAGTCACAAAATTCCATAGTTGTGAAACGTACAATTGTAGAGTCATAAAATACCTAGTTTTCATAGACAGTACGCTGTAGTAATAAACACAACAGGTCAGTACCTTCGAACCTTTCACGATCATTGTTCTGGTAAGCTTCTTCGAAGTCGATGCTGCTACCAGGATCGAGTTCTCCTTCGAAAGTGAATGGACCAGCGTCACTTGGGGTACACCCTTCGGTAGAAATGCAAGGTTCTGTGAACCTGACCGCTCTCATAACTCCATCGATGATGTTTACCTCGCAGTAACATTTACCGATGCTATCCGGACAACTGGAAAAGTTCACACCTTTCGTCATGATCAAACGATTCAAGGGAACATCATTGACTAACTTTTGGCTCACCAGAATGATCCTGGACCGATGCAATCGATAGTCGGTTTTCCTCTGAAAAATATAAAAAAAAAATTATGGACCTAGTAGTCAACAATATTAATTTCGAAAGTGAGCTTGTTGAAATTGTTAAAATCAATGACGAGTTTACAAATCCTATTATAAATTAAAATTAATAACTTAAACTCCTATTATAAATCATACGAAAAAAGTAAAGAAAAATTAGGAAAAATTACACTTTTATCCGATAAACAATTTATTGATATTAACAGCATCAAAATAAAATTTTGGGGCTGACGTTTACACGTCGAACGCAGTTAACTGGTTAAACCATAAATATGTCATCATTTCTAACGCTGAAATTCTTGCTTTTATTTACGTTACTTGATCTTGGCACGACGCTGTGGCTACCATAAAACCATTGCCGCACGTGTTGTTACATTTCGGGGAAGACCACCGCGACCATAAGGAATTAATTTCTGGCGGAATAGAAGTCCACGGTCCAATCTCTTCGCAGAACTGAAAACTCCGTAAATTATATTAATTCATGAAATTGGATCAACGTCAAACCAAGAGTTTTACGGAACTTCATAAATAACACGAATTTCAACACTCGAAGTACCTGCATTAAATTCATACTTGCTTTAAAATTGAAAATAATATATAAAGTGTCAAATCCGAAATTGGTAATTTTGATCGTTTGGTAATTCGAGTGTTAAAAATATCCTCCGATTATTTCAAGCGGACGATGTATTATTATAACGGTGCAAATGCACGTATTGCAAAAGTAAATTACTGGCTGTCTCTGATGGCAATTAGAGGCGCACTGAGGGGTGTGTATCCCTTTGATCGTGGTAGCGGAACATTGTGCTATGCCACAAACGTTGCGCGGCGAACACAGAGATTCGGGTAATGGATTCAAAAAGCACGTAGGAAATCCTATAAATTACGTTATTAGCTTGAAATTCTAATTGACAGCGGTAGCAGAAAAATGAGTAGTACTTATTAACCGCAACGTTACAACCTTTAGTCTTGTGTAACGGCTGGCCGGCTATTGTAATCGAACAGTTACAATTTACGGCATTTTCGATAAGCAATGTCACATCACACAATCGCCGGTGAACTCTTGCACTGGTGTTCGAGTATGGCGTAGCTTCATTAAAAGTGCACTCCGCTTTTCTTTGTTCGGTCAGTTCGAGCGAGCACAGGTTCCAGTTGTGCAGCGTTAAACAGAGACAGATACCCAGAAAGAACTCGGCGACTCCAGAGTTGTCCAGAACCTTTGATTCCGAAGGTATGCTACGTAATTCGACGAACAACTAAATATTAAATAGAACTGTATTACACGCAACTTTTGCCTTTCGTTGTGCGTGATTGTAGCTTTGTCGTACACGTATGAAAGAAACATTAAAAGAGTTTAATTTGCATACAGCACAAAATCCTTCGCCGATTTCTACGAATGCGCATTGCTGCAGATGTAACTGCCGCGTCCAACGTGTTATATCGTAATTAGGCGCTTCATCGAAGTCTTTGGATGCGAATCGAAATGGGTCCCAATTGTTAGTGTCCACGTTAAGTCCATCAACGCTACGGTGAGCTTTTCCATAAGAGAGAATTAGAGCTAACCATACACACGTAAGTATAAACATAGCCTAAGCGTTGACATCATCGAACGGTGATGATACGAATTAAACAAAGCTGTTATAACATGAAGTTGTTTTGCTTTTAATGGTTTTCATATACGATGTATATTTTACGTGAATGTATTCTAAGCTACTACAGGATAGCGGAATAACTCGTTTAAGATTGAATTGTGCTAAAGAGAGAGAAAAATAAGTATTCGCTTGATTAGATCAAGTGCAGGATATCTATAAAAGTTGTATTTCCTTTTACAATTTTTTTTTAAATAAAATATGCGCGAAAATAAAAATATGATATATGTACCTTTATTTAATATGCGCGCGAATATTCTTATATAATACATATCACAGTATATTAGTACCATTTTAAGAGGTACATTTTTTAATTGTACTCTTATACTTAAAATAAACTTCTAACGCAGGTATTTGGAACAAGGCCAACATACTGCTAATCAGAAAAATATCCTTGCAATATAAAGCATATCGCAATAAGTCATGTGTTGTATACAAATGCATGACATGACATACATTCTATTTTTTGGTGTATGAAATATGATATGTTGAATATTTATTTTTACTTTAATCACGTGTAAAACAGTATCCTTGCATTTTATATGCACTTTAACTATGATACATATTAAAAAATTATTAACTTAAACTCAATATTGAACATCATGCAGGATTTTTTTCAAGATACGTTTTTGTTACAATATCTGTACGAAGATGAGATAGCATTACAAACTCTTTACTCTTGCATCCTATAACAGGGCATCTGCAAATATAAAAAATATAGTTAGTATTATTGATTAATGACGCATTTTCACAATATCGTATATACCTTGTTTTCTTGTTGATTTTCAATATTTGTGTAATACTATCACGGTCATAAGTGTGTCCACATAGAGTATTCTTTACAGGGTCTACAATTCGTTTTTTAGAAATTGGATCAATTACATTTATGTAACCTCCTGTTAATTGCAGTTCTGCATCCTCGTCATTTTCTTCATTTCCTATTTTATCTTCAAGGAATCAGACAATTTGAATAATCATTATCGATTAAAAGAAAGTACTTATTTATATTACTATAAAGTTTAGCTTACCTAATAATGCTACTACATGTTTATCAAATTCTAAAAGATTTACATCATTTGACACATCTGTATCAATTTCAGATATGGCTTGTTTATATTCCTGAAATTTAACAAATACTTTAGTACTGTTAACATAATTTAATACTTTAGTGATATTGCAATTACTTGTATAATAGATTCAATATCAATTTCAGTACTATCATCGTCCTCATCATTATAAATATCTAATAATCTGTTTTTTATACTTTCTGCTGACTTTAATTTTTTGTTTTGTATACAGTTGTTTTGTACAAGATCTCTTAATTCTTTTAATTTCTCCTTTCTCTCGGACATTCCTATAAACATAATGCGACAGTTATTTATTGTCAACTTGTATTTCATATTTTTTGATAAAATAAACACTGATTGTTTGATTACATAACCTTACAAAACTTACCATAATAAGAAATAATATTAACTGCAGCTTTTGTATAGGAATCATATAATTCTTCTATAACGTGTTGTGATTGTGTCATTTTTTATATTAACCTTTTTTGATTCCTCTGTAAAATTAGAAGAAACGTGATTAATTAAAATAATTTGTAGAATCGTATCAATACATGTTTCGAAATTTAAAATATAGTAACTCTACTTGTAGTTTCAAGAATTGACCAGAAGATGTTGCTTTTATCAATTTCAAATATCCTTTCACTTTAAAATGAAACTTTTGAACTACCTTGAACTCCTTTTAAAAGAAATCATTGATAAATTGTTTTAGCTGTCTCCGGTATATGATAGTCCACAACATTTTTACTTTGTAAATGTACGTTAATCACCTTACATGAAAAACTGGAAAATGAAACCTATTCACAGTTTATGTTTGCTTTTGGTAAGTTCATTTTGTAACACTTTTAACAAGTTTTTTTGTTACATACGATTAAATCTTTACAACAATGAAATTCTTAATTCAAATTACATTATATAAAATGTGTCGTACGAAAAACTTACAGATATGTATTTAAAATCTTACACGCCATTTCTTGATTTGAAAATTTAGTATTATGTAATTCGTAAAGATTTTATTTAAAGTATTTCCGGAAATGCTATGAAATTATTTATACTGTGATAACAACTCTAAATTGTTTACTAACGACTAAAGTACCAACAGCTTGTTATAAAATTACTATAAGAAGCTAGGAACTTATTTTTTGTTATTTTTAATAAACAACTTGTTGCATAAGTCCAAATGTTTCCATAAACAAGGGGTCACACTTGACCGAATTAATAAGATATAGCAATGTACTTATTAATTTTACGCAGTAGCGTCGGTTAAGTAAGGTATTTTATATTTGCATATTTAGTCTGGTAAGAACTCTTTGCAGTTATAATAAATTGACATTACAGTTTTATGTGCTGTCTTTTCGAGTGATAACATTTTGATTTATAATTTTAGAAAACGTGCATTATTTAATAATGGTATTACTAGATATATGTTTCCTTCCCATTGCTCGACAATTTTTTATAATAACAGTATATTGTTATTTGTGTTTGACAATATTTTTAATCATGCATTATTAATGAAACAAAGGACATATATGAAATGTGTATTACTAATTTATTATATTTTAGTTAATGTGTATCAAGTAATGACTGATCATTCAAATAATGCATAGTGCATTTTTCCACCATATTTTTTATTAGTCGACAAAATTTTGGTGTATTTTTGTCATTTATATTTTATGATTATTTTCAGATGCTTGCTAGAATTTGCAATTCTGAAACCGTTAAAGCATCACGTTCCTTGTATTCGTTAAGAAACATTCGAAGTTATTCTGCTGCAATGTCTAAATTTGAACTCCCGGATCGCTTGAAAGGCAATGAAAAATCAGTATGGTAAATAGGACTTCATAATTAATAGTAGAAAGTTGTGTTTATGTAAATCTACAATGAATTGATTTTATTACAGGGTGGAATATATTCAACTTTCTTTAAAGTATAAACCATTGAACTTAGGACAAGGTTTTCCAGACTTTTATGCTCCTGAGAATGTAACAAAAGCTTTAGCTGCTGCGACCACAAGCGACAATCCTCTTTTAAATCAATATACTAGAGGATTTGTAAGTATTCACTTTTATTGAAATTGAACATAAAATATATAATAAATATAATTTTATGCTTTTGTTCTATTAATGCGTAAAGTTTACATTACTTATTGAATACTTTTGTATTTATTTTATCTTGTATGATTTCTTTTATGAAAAACTTTTATATTTTCATATTTTAGGGTCATCCTCGTTTAGTAAATGTTATTGCAAAGCTATATTCTAAGCTTTTAAATCGTACTTTAGATCCACAAAATGAAATTCTTGTAACTGCTGGTGCTTATGAAGCATTGTATGCTACATTACAAGGCCATACTAATCCTGGTGATGAATGGATTATTATTGAACCATTCTTCGATTGTTATGTACCTATGGTTAAATCTGCAGGCGGAATTCCAAGATTTATTGCTTTAAAACCTGTAAGATTTGAGTGTACAGTTTTTTAATTAATATTTTTGCATTTTTTTCTCTGGAGCAGCTGTATGATCTTCATTTTTATATTTTCTAGAAAAACTCAAATGGACCTCTTACTTCATCAGATTGGGTCTTTGACAAAGATGAATTGGCAGCATTGTTCAATGAAAAGACCAAAGGGATAATAGTTAACACTCCACAGAATCCTGTAGGGAAAGTATTCACCCTAGATGAATTACAGTTCATTGCTGATTTAGCTAAAAAATGGAATACCCTGGTGGTATCAGATGAAGTATATGAATGGCTCGTTTATGAGCCATATAAGCATATTAGAATTGGTAAGAACGAAGTTATAACACTACTAATACGTCGGCTGCCACGGTGAAGCTATTAAATAATACTTTTTGATTTTAATACGTACACATTCAAACATCACCTATATATGAGTAGGTTGACAATTAACATATTAGAAGTAGTTCTGCAAAATCTATGGTTCAAATAGTTATTACATTTTAGCAACGCTACCTGATATGTATGAACGTACAATTACGATTGGATCTGCCGGTAAAACATTCAGTGTGACTGGATGGAAAATAGGATGGGCCTATGGTCCAGCAAATTTATTATATAATTTGCAAGTTGTTCATCAAAATACAGTATACACTTGTGCTACACCGCTTCAAGTAATTATAGATTTATTACATACATTGTTCTGTTATATTACGAATAGATCAATAATAGAAGTTGGTCGATTAAGATATTAATGATATTGTTTAAAATTGTAGGAAGCAGTAGCAATTGGATTCGAACAGGAATTGGAAAGATTTGGCCGACCAGATTGTTATTTTGTCAGTTTAGCTAAAGAATTACTACCAAAGCGAGATTTCATGGCGAAGTTCCTCAGAGACGTAGGAATGTCTCCAACGATTCCTGAAGGTGGATATTTTATGATTGCCAATTGGACAGCTTTGGAGGACAAAGTGAAATTAGACGAAGAAACGGATGAAAATAGGGATTATAGGTTCACGAAGTGGATGACGAAAAATGTCGGAGTTCAAGGAATTCCACCATCTGCATTTTATAGCCATGAACATAAAAGCTTAGGGGAAGACAATGTTCGATATTGCTTTATAAAAGTAAGAATTAATTCGAGGCAGTATCAATATTACTTTTTCTTTTTATTAACAATCAATGTTTTTTCTTTTATAGAAAGACGAAAATTTGAAGGAGGCAGCTAAAATTTTAATGAACTGGAAGTCTAAACAGTAGCATGGATTGATATAGAAGAAAGTGCAAATTTATGCATTTGAATACAGTGCCACATATTTTAAAAATTCTATTTAATTATACACAAATCTTGTCTCTATATGGACGTTACAATTTTTGTTATGTAGTTTAGTTTTTTAAATAACACAGTTATACAGGATCATATACGAACTTACGCATCTTATGAAGCGAAATCACCGCGAAGCCATCGTTTTGCATCCTTAGTGTCGGCTCCAAATGTTCTACCGAACCTGAAGGAAATCAATATTAAAATAAAACAATACTCTTTTAAAATACGTCAGAGTCAATCTCATTAGCTACCTAAAGGTTTCTCCAGGAACGTGTCCAAGGTAATTTGGAATCATTCCAACGTGTTTGTGGTAAAGCGTGGTTGGTTGAATCAAAAGAGGTGGGTCAGGTCGTGAAATTGTTACCGGTGCCCATTCTGTGCTCTGTCGTTTTCGATAATTGGAAGTGAATTCGCAAAGGGCGCTGTTGGTAGCAGGAATGTTCGATGCTCCAAAATGCGCATACCCATACGGTATATGACCAGCGTATTCTTAAACGATCGAAGACATTTTATCAACGTAAGCTAACAGACATTTCGGTCTCGTACTTCTAACTTTTTCTCGAATGAACGAGTATCGCATTCGTTGTTCGCTGTCCGTAAGATCCATCCGTTCTACAATCTCACTTATTTTTTGTAAATCATAACACTCTCGTTTGAATAATTTCGATCGATCTCGTCGAGGACGAAATATTTCGTAAGACAGTTGAATCATACCGTGACATTAGTTACAAGAACTTTTAGGCTACGGGATCATTCGAAGACAAATTCAAGGTGACAAAACGGGCTTACTGCTGATAAAATACTTCTTCGGATTTGCATTGTCCATAAAGTACGGAGAAGGGGCGTGGTCTCTCGGCTTTTCGTGCTGCTCGTCCAAAAATAAGTTCCTCATTACTCCCACGCAATCTGGCCTCACCGACAGCATCGGCAATTTAAATTGACTTTTGATAAGCTGCGTTAAGAATTACGACATACCTTCGTTAGTTACAGTGTTTTATATTTTTTTTCTCTCGATTCAATACATTAAAAACTTTTTTGTTAAAAGATTGAATTATCAAACTTTCAAATTTTCAGATTTCACAGAGTTTGGAATGATAGTATTAATGTGAGAAATTGCGACCGAAATTTCTTACTAAACGATCTTCCAAACTTCGTGGTTCACCATGTCCGCTTTGAATGGCTATAGTTCTTTTGAGTTCGTTGAGAGCAGCTTTGTTCCGTAACTGTTGTCGCTCAAATTCAGCGAGTCCCTCGGTAGCGGCCACAGTGTACCTCTGTCCAAGACTAGCATTAAGCTTAGGCGTGAAACCTAAAACGTGGAACTCGCATCGTGATCGAAACGACGTTAATTATTTTCAAGAAGTTTTATTTATACGTTTTATGTACCTTCGTAGCCAGGCAATAACGGATGAACATAAACAGGATCGGTTCTTTTGTATCGAGCGTTTACTATATCTATGTCGTTCTTTGGCGGCCTTTGAACCTGACGATAAGCAATTACACGGCGATTAACGGATATTAGGAAACGGAAGGAATGTAATATTGAGTAACATACTTCGTAGTCGTCGGTAACTCGGTTCGATAATACGAGCGTTTCCGCATGATTTACTGTGGGATCAAGAAGCAACTTGTGCGTGAGACTTCCATATGTTTCGCCACATCTGTACCGGTATTGAGGACAATATCCGTCGTATCTAAAACAAACGATTTGTTTTTCTTTCTTTTTTTATCAACGATATTTGTTAAAGGGAAAGATAGTGATACGCGTGAGAATTATCTTTTCGTAGAACATTTCTGAAATTGGTGTATCCATGATTAATGTTAGACCTACTGTCATTTTATGTACCCTTACTAAAATAACAAGATGAATGTCACCTTTAAAGAAGAGACCTTTGAGAATAGAGTAAAAACTAAAGGGTGACTCATTAAGTACCGTGTTCAATTATTTATTACTGTAATAGACAATGTTTATTTCCACAAAAGCACTTTATAAACATTCCGTAATTTCTGACGGGAAAGTAAATTGTTTCGATCACTTCTGTATTTATAACTCTATAGTTAATTATCGAATGCAGAATGTAATTGTTTACCCTGGAATAAGATGCGGTTCTGCTGTGGTTAATAATTCCGTTCCGGCAGACATTTTGCAGATACATTTGAACACACGTGAATTTTACTCTATTAATTATCCAGATTAACTAGAATTTTTAGTATCCATTTACGTATACGATTTTTCACCTTCCGAACATTAATTTATTCGCATGATTACACCGTACGATTTTCTACTACATTTCTACGAATGTCATCCGTGAAGATTGCTTTAGAAACTTCACTCGCTATAAACAACTGATAACGCTCTTTACAGTATGTACATGTACGTAGCAGAATGAATTTGCAGAAGTTTTACTCTAAATTTATGATAATTCATTATATGAATTCGGTATCGAATTTCGATAAACGATTCGAATGCTTGCAACAACAATGCAGTAGAAAAAATTGTCTCGTTACTGTAAATACGATGATGTGTTTGCAACTTGTTTCCCTCGTTAAAAATCGTAGCGAGAAGGAAAGAAGATTTCCTGATGACTCACTATCAGCACTTTCGATCTACACTTATTTGAGACTATTTGCCCGGAATTAACGCTGTTTACTTCGTAAATCCCCGAACGGCGGATCGCTGGGATATAGGCAATTTAAGTTGAACATTTGGAGATTTTAGTTTGTCAATTTTCGACTTTGGAAATTTTTGTTTGCCAATATTCGACTTTGGAAATTTTAGTTTGTTAATTTTCGACTTTAGAAATTTAGACATTTGTGAGTTCGAAAGTTTTAGGCATTTCTAAATCTTAAAAAATTGGAATTTGGAAATTTTGGAAATTGGAGAATTTTAGGAATTCAATATTTTGATATTATGTAAGTTGGGAAATTTGAGAAATTAAATATTTTGGAATTATGTAAGCTGGGAAATTTGAGAAATTAAAGATTTTAGAAATTTGAGAATATAGAAATTTGGAAATATAGAAATTTGGGAATATAGTAATTTGGGAATATAGTAATTTGGGAATATAGAAATTTGGGAAATTAGAAATTTGGAAACATAGAAATTTGGAAACATAGAAATTTGGAAATTTACAAATATGGAATTTGGAGATTTGAGAATTTTGCAGTTTATGAATTTGCATTGGTATTAATTTCAATATTAAAACTTTCATCGTTTCGATATCGAGCAGTTTTCCACTACCATCCGAACACAATATACATACTGTGAGAAAGGTTTGAAACATATTTTTATGAGGACACTTTTTACGACGAGCGATTTCACGCCACCACAATGTCGTTGCAAAAATAATTTAACCCAATGATCTATTTTTCTTTCCCTAATGACAATGACATAGCAGAATGATTCATAGCCGATAATCATTTAGAGATTATAAGAAAGCAGATAGTGAAAGTTTCATGAAAATCGGTCCAGTGATTTTTGAGACCAACTAACATAAATAATCTCATAAACTCTTTCTCCTTATATAACAATGATGAATCAAATTCTATTTTGAATATTTATCATTGCTAATCAAAACTTTACTTTATTTAATAGTACCGATCCTAAATTTTTATTTCTTTACAATTTTTTATCCTGATAAATTTTCATATATACAATTTTTGTTCCGAAATCTTATTTTAAATTTTCACATTGGGAAGATTTAATATGTCAAATCTTTCTCTTGCAAACTTTACTGTATGAAATTTTTATTTTCTAAAAATAAATTGATATCATATGTATACATACGATATACACTGTTGTAATATACGATATACTATTACATACTACTGACAGTTTTCTGACATTTTATCATAGTTTCTGACAGCTTTGCGACATTTTTATTATAACAAAAAGAAAATATATAGGTATCTGATCACCAACACGAGACTGAAGCAACAAAACGCACCAATCGTCTTCATACAAACATCTTTTACAATAACTCTTTATCGATAACGCAAGTAACAGCATCGATTGTTTAAGATAAAGATGAAATATCAGAAAACGCACACGGTGCGTCCCCAGTTTTCGAGGTGAATGTCGAAACACTTTGGGGCAAAGTGTAATCGCGTTTGATCATGGGGCCATATGATTTCACCGTGACTTTCAAGGGGATGACGAATTAAGGAAATCACTAATTGACTGCTAGGGGGGCTATCGCGTCGAAGAGGAGAGGAACGAATTTCTGTGAGGGTAGGGGTAAGTACGTGTGTGTGTTGCGTACAGAAACGAGAGAGGTGTGCGATTAACGTTTCGCTTTCCAGTTTTCACGGGGCTACCGTAGCGAAAAGAACTACCAAATGTCTTCAACGACACACGGTTTCGACTTTCCTTAAAATTCTACCGGTAAAAATCATGTCGTTTAAAAACGTTCTCCTTTTGCCCGAGCGTTGAACGCGACACGAAATCACGCGTGCATTTAACACTAAATTTACGGAACCCGTCAAAATGACGGATCTTAGATGTCTTATTTTAAACGACGAAAATTCGTAAGAAGCGTCCGTCAAAACGTAAGTTATCCTTCGTTGAAAAAAAAAGAATCATTGCGCGATTTAGTTTACATGTGGTCCATCGTTTTCTTATGTATATTCCTTAGTGTTAATATAAATATAAATGATCATTAATCGTCCGTAAATCTAGTGTTAATTGTGTATTAAACGGTGCCAAAAACAGGGATTTTATCAGATCCAGAAGATGTAGTGTTGGATTCGAAAGAAATTGTGCAACGCCAGATATATTCCGTGAACGATGATACGAGCAAATGAGGAACGAGGAAAATAAGTTTCGTTGTTTTTTACGCGGAGGCAACAGGTTATTGATTCACGCGACGCAAACATGCGGTTTCGTCGGGAAACGAATTCCGTCTTTTACGTGGACGTCAAACTCGTGGACTTAACGCCGGCGGGTTTCGACGAGAACGAGGGGGTGAGTTCACCTGCAGTGTATTCGTAACGTTATTTGTACTTGCTTCGAGTGAAACTTGTGACAAGCCGATCGTGTTTCATCGTTTAAGTTCCCGTGAAGGAAACTCGAGCGAATTTCAGTTCATTTTAATAAAAATAAAGGTTCTACCATTTCGTTTTCTTTTTAGCAAAAACAAAAATTTTGTCATTTCTTTTTTTTCCGTAAAAGTAAAGATTACATCGTTTGTTTTTTTTTTACTGAAAACAAAAATGCTGTCACTTTTTTTTTCTATTGAAAAAAAAAATATTATATCATTACTTCTTTTTATAGCAAAAACAAAAATTTATTTTTTTTTCAGTAAAATTAAAGATTACATCGTTTGTTTGTTTTTACTCAAAACAAAAGTACCATCGTTTTTTTTTTTACTGAAAATAAAGATTCCATAATTTTCTTCATTTCTTCTTTTTTACTGAAGATAACGATTCCACTATTTCTTCTTTTTTTTATTAATAACAAAGATTCCATAATATCTTTTTTTTACTAAAAATACAGATTCCATAATTTCTTCCATTTTAGTAAAAATAAAAGTATTCATCATTTCTTCTTTTTTTAGTAAAAATAAAAATATTTCGACGAGAAGGGACAGAGTTATAATCAATGATTTTACTGTTAGATTGATGCAAAAGCAATTATGACTTTCGTTACATCGAATGATGATATTAATTTTGGGAGAAGACTTTATTTATGTTCATTTATTTATTCCTTGACTCAAGTTATGACAGTTGTAATTTAATACGGTACATTGAATTAAAATGTTGCATGTAATATATTGTATCGCAGGTTGGTAATTTATAATTGTTATATAGATGATTACTATCAATTAATAGTGAGTTACAACTAGTAACTAGATCTAATCTCAAGTAAAAGGAAGTAACTGGTTATCGCAGTTATCGTGTTTCGTGATAAACATTTTTCTTGTATCACTACATTCCTGTTTTTTATACAAAATCGAACTGACAGTAAAAAATAATCTGAGTACATTAAAGGTTGTTAACAAATTCAATTTCGTGTGATGAAAATTAAATAACAAAATATAATTTAGTCCTTCTTTTATATCCAAACATTTTAACATTAAACTGGAATCTAATTACAAGTTATTAAAAAATTAAATTTAAAATATTACCTGCGACACGTTTGCATCCCTGTACAAAGAAAGTACGTAAATCAGGCCAAAAGCCTAAATTTAAATTTAACCTAAGGGATACAACCCTTTGATACTTTATTTTACAAAGTATAAAAATGACATATACATAGAAGCTCTATTCTTAACAACGTATCAATTTTCAATAAAAATTTTGTTAATCGATAAAAACAAATATAGTCCAAAAGTTTCTAGAAATCACACTGACATAATTCCTCGATGAAAAGTTAAATTATTTAACACCAAAACTACCAAAACGAGTCAAATGACTTGTACAAATTTTCTACTTAGAATGACAAAATTTGTTAAGCTGGTCTTCCTGACATTTATGCCGATTGTCATCGTGGTAAAGAATCTATAAGCGTATTCATTTATGTTTCATCGTTTGTTCCTTCATTCTTCAACTTCATTTTTAACATCAAAATAATCGTGCATAATTACGTCGGTAGTTTTGAAAAAAAAAAACTGATATTTTTATTTAAAAAACAAAAAATTATTTTAGTCTTTATCGGGGGAAAAATCTGACCTAATTAAATGAACAAAAGCTCGATTTCTTGCTGAGTGGTAGCTGCACTCGAAATATTAGGGGAACCGGAAAGTAATGACATTTTTTTTAAGTACAGTCACACAGATAAATTTTAAATACGTTTTTATTTTTAATCGATGATACAATCACCCTCATAATCAACAACCTTTTGCCATCTAAAGTGCAAATTTTCTATGTCGAATAGATAAAAATCGATTGATTTTTGAGCAAAATATCTGAAGTGCAAATTTTCAATATCGGATCGATAAGAATCAATCGACTTATGAGCAAAATATCTGACATAAAAAACAAATGTCACCCTCGTAATCAACAATCTTTTGCCACCTAAAGTGCAAATTTTCAATGTCGGATGGATAAGAATCAATCGATATTTGAGCAAAATATCTGAAATGAAAAACGAATACCACCCTCGTAATCAACCTTTTGCCATCTAAAGTACAAATTTTCAATGTCGGATGAATAAGAATCAATCGATTTCTGAGAAAAATATCGGAAATAAAAAATAAATATCACCCTCGTATTTACCATCTAAAGTACAAATTTTCTATGTCGGATTGATAAGAATCAATCGATTTTTGAGAAAAATATCTGAAATAAAAAACGAAAACGCGCAGAAATATTACTTTCTGGTCACCCTAATTGAACCTAATTAAGGGTGCATCCAGGGGTTGATGATGGCCAGCTGTGGACGAAGTAAATCAGACGCGTTGCATCCGGTTCGTGTACCTAACTCTGTACACGCGCCGCGCGGTATAGGAATAATAATTTTCTCTTCCTCTGACGTTTTGTTTTCTGTCCCTGCGGCTGCCGCGGCCAGACCGGAAGCTTTATTATCGTTCGGCTCGCAGCAAGTCGTGGGTGTTGCTTAACCATAGGCAAAGATATGCACGGGTACAAATTCCGTCTCATTGTCCGAGATTCATTTGTCCAACACATGAATGTTTCATGTCACTTACAGATTGTTGACATTTTTAGGTCCATTTTTTTTTTTTCGGATTTCATTCTATTCGTTGCTTTATGGCCCTCGTGGCAATTGTGGACGTCTGCTTACATTTTTACGACATTGCTCTTCGATATCATGCTTATCTATTTTATCTGATAGCATCGCTGCTTAAAAATGCATGATATTGTACAGTTTCTTAGAAGTAATTGTCAAGCGTCACTTTAATAGTTATCTGATAGTCATGGAGAACGTAAAATTGTACGAATATGGATTTTTATAAAATTAGCGACGTGAAATTTTTGCTTCGTTGCAGGATTTTTAATTTTTCTGCTCGTAAGTTTCAGATTTTTTGTTTTGAAATTTTGTAATTTTCTCAATTTGAAATTTATAAATTTCAAATTTTTTCATTTTTAAATTTCGTAGTTTCCAGCGATTCAAATTTTCGAATTCTAAATTGACAAATTTCTAAATTTTCGAATTCTCAAATTCTCAAATTCACAAATTTCCAAATTCTCAAATTCCCACATTCCCAAATCACAAATTTCCAAATTCCTAAGTTTTCTAACCTCTAAACTTAAAAATTCTGAGATTATCAAATCTTCGGCAATCCCGGATTCCTAAAGGCCGAAATCTCCAGAATCTCGAAATGTACAAATTTCGAATTTCCAGGAGCTTAAATTTCCAAATCTCCCACTCCAAAATTTTCCAAATTCCTAAATGTTCGAATTCTGAAATTACGGAATTTTCGACATCCCCGAATTTTCAAAAGCCCAAATTTCCAGAGCCTCTATATCCTTAAACCCCAAATTTCCAAAAACCCAAATTTCTACATCTATTCAAAAATTTTCCAAATTCCTAAATGTTCGAATTCTGAAATTACGGAATTTTCGACATCCCCGAATTTTCAAAAGCCCAAATTTCCAGAGCCTCTATATCCACAAACCTCAAATTTCCAAAGACGCAAATTTCTACATCCCCATTCCAAAATTCCTCAAATTCCTAAATGTTCGAATTCTGAAATTTTCAAATTCCTCTATTCTGCTCGCAAACAATATGCTCCATGTACCGCTCCGACTCGCACACGACTGGTATTTCTCCGACAGAGCGGACGTGTCCGGACACCCACAAACGGCGATATATAGCGAAGTGTAAAATAATCTTCGATGAACGGACCGCAGGATTGATACCCGCTCGTTTCAGCACGGTGTTCAATTACTTCTTGCATTCTGTCGCCGTTGCAAGGCCATTAAACGAGCGTCTGTCGTTCAATGACCACTTCCGTGCGAAAGCTCACGCCTCGGCGTAATTCTTTCCGGTAAACAGATTATTTCACCCTCGTGAACGTTTGAAAGGACTACCGCGGTGAACCGGCGTACACTGCCAATCATGCTCATCCGTGTGATCATGTAGAATGACATTGATCGATCGTGGTTACCACCCGTGTTTTTCAACGCTCATGCGAACGCGTATATACGTTTCATTCGCAAAATGCTAAACAAATAACGAAGATGCCGAGCGATTTATTGTGCCACCAGCTGTTGGTCGAATTATTTGTTCAGTCTTGTACGAAAGGGTTAACGAGATAACATTTTCCCGGATTCGTTTTAATTCCTGGACACAGGCTCGTTCGGGATCTTTATCGACCGTTATTGCTGCCAGGGAACATCGTGCTCGCCGTACGATCAAATTCGTGGATCAGCTTGAAACGTTATATGGCCATTATTTTTGCGGTAGATCGCATCGATCATGTTCACGTGGAATATATTCAATTTTTATCGTAGAATATACTGATCTGTTTGTTGCTTATATTCTTTTTCCGCAACTTGGAACTAACCCTTTACACTCAAAAGCATTTTTATTGGTGGCCGATAACAATCTTATAACTTTATAGTTAAAAAGTTTGATAAATTTTTTTTTTAAATTATTTATTTATTTATCGAAATTATTTATTTATTGAAATTATTTTATTTACTGAAATTATTCATTTGAGGAAATGTCGCACATCACGTTCCACGTGCTAAGTTTCATACCCGATGAAATTTTGCCAACGCCGTAAGTATAATTATTCAACAAGACCCTCGCGATTAAACAAAGCAAAATCCTTCGTTTTCCATTGACAATAACAAGAAGAAAATGCGGCTACCACTCGTCATCCTACATGCATCGAATTCGCTGATTAATCCGTCGAAGGTCGATCGCGAATTAAAATTGCAAATAAAAAAAGCGAACCGTACAATCAGCGAGTATCGGGCGTTCGAAATTTTCGCCCGACCCTCGTCAAGACACGCAACATCTTTATTCATGGAAGGGCAGACTAGATGATTTCTCCATTGCACAAACAAACGGTGCACGTAATCGGCCGCAATGGCCAGCAGGTTAAAGTATCGCTAAGTACCGATCGTCCTCATTAACGTCATCGGTCGAGGTGGACAGTGATCGATTGCGTAGGGGCTGCTTATTCTTGGTCGGTGCGCATGCGTAATCGTGTACAGGGGAACGGCGCATGCGTAATCGCGCGCCGGGCAACGGCGCATGCGCCCTCGATCAATCGATAAATTATGCAGCCGATCGTCCATGCACGTAAATCATGCGTGCACGTTGCTTTGCCCTCTGGTTTTATCGTCGAGTCTCCCTCGGTTCCCCCTTCTATTTTCTTTTCTTTTCTTCTTTTTGATTCCCCGCTATTGATTCCTTTTCTTTCTGTTATTATCGTCTCCGATGTTTCCGCCTTTACGTCTTTGTGTCGTGCACCCTGAGACACATACACGCGCGAGGCCGCGTATCCGCACGATCGCCGTGACTCGCATTGTATTCCATCGGATTTTCATTGTTCCGGTCGCACGAGGCGGGAATATCGACTGTCTAATGCCGATGACCACGACTTGCATGCGCGTTAGAGAATACGCGGGACGATGTACACGCTGGTGCAATTCGAATTTTTATTTCTGGGAATTTTATAGGCTCAATAATATTGTCAACGGTACGCGCGGAGTGTAAGGGGGATTCGGAAATTTTGGAATTGTGGTTTGAAAAATTGTGGGAATTTGATTAACGAGGATATGGAAGTTTGGCGAGTTTAATGAATATTAAATCAATAATATTAAGAAGTTAAATATTCTGGTAATTGGATATTTGATAATTTGAGTAGCTGGAAATTAGTGATTTGGAAGTTAAGATATCTAGGACTTGCAATTTGGAATTTTAGACACTATTTGGGTAGTTGAGAACCTGGTGACTAGTAATTGGGAAATTTGAAAATTTAGATACTATAAATGTGGAAATTTCGAAATGTGGTAATTAGAAATCTTGAAATTTTTGTCACTATAAATGTAGAAATTCGAGAATATGATAACTAGAAATTATGAAACTTGGAATTTTAGATACTATAAATGTGGAAATTTGAGAATATAGCACCTAGAAATCTGGAAATTAAAAATATCATACACTGGAAATTCGTGAACGTGGTAACGAAAAATTTGGAAATTTGAGAATTCAGATATTTGTAAAGTTGAAACTACGTAATTTAAAAACTTCCTAAATTTCTAAATTTCTAGAAGCGTATTTATCATTGTACGCTGTACAACGGTAATAGAGAAGTCGAGACCATATTTCTCAGTGCACGGAGAGGGGACCACCCTAGTTCCTATCTATAATAGTTACGCCAATGAATTTAAAGCAGGTGCGTTCGTTGCGTTATGCTCACGCTATACAACACAAGGCGACACTGAGTCATCCACGCGTTTTATGCAAACGAACCGCGTGTACGCATCGTCGAACAAAGGGCGCGTGCGAACCCTTCTTAACACGAAAGATTCTTCGTGCTTCGCGTATTACAGGCGCCATAGCGATTGAAATGCCATCAAAGTCGCGTTTCCATAATTGACGGGGGAAGATGAAGGGTTACACGGAAACTTCTCTCCTTTGTCTTCTCTCTTTATTTCTACACACTCAATATGCGGCTTTGGAATTAATAAAACTCAGCTTTACTGTACACTGTCTGAAAACATTCCAATCGATTCTTTCTTACCAATATTCTACTAATATTTTTAACTCTCTATCTGCTGCAATAAAATTGATTATAAAATTCGTACACGTTGAACGATCTTGCTTTACATTTTCCAATGGAACAACGAATAATTTAAAATATTCTTGACTCTTGTTAATAAAGTACACTTTATTAAATACACTTGACTTATGTCAATAAAGTACAAATATATAAATATTGGTATATATGTATAAATAAATTACATGTTTATATATATATAAATATTTATATCATGTATATTGTATTTATTTATATATATATATAAATATTTATATATTTGTGTTTATATAAACAAATATTTGAATTATATTCGTATTTATATAAATAAATATAATATAAAAAATTATATATGTATACATAAATTATATATTCAATTAAAATTAAATTGCATTTTTATATGTAGATTATATGTAAAAGTACAAATGAAATTATCATTAAGTAATAAAAATTGAATAATTGTCAAATTGAAATAGAATTGTTGCTACATTTTATCACCATTTTAATATAGTATGCCTGGTAGCATTTTTGTAATGCAGTATACGATGAATATTAATATTCATTATAACAAATTGTTACTGAAATAAAAAGTTCCTCGTTATTAATCAACAACGTAGAATTCTTCGATGTTCGTAAATGTCCGTACACCGTTCGCCGAATATCGCAAACGAAATTTTGTTTTCCGGAAATGTCATTCATTCGTTCGCGGAACAGCTTCTCACAGAAATAACATTGTTATCCCTTTCAACGGAGATGACAAATGGAAAGTATTTCACTGAAATACATTACCCGGTTATCAAGGACAATCGTGCGGTCTGCGGCTTTATCGAGTTCTTTCGTAGACCGCAATTTCTCGTGACCGTGTTCCTCAGGAAGTGACGTAGGGTCCCTTCTGTGTCCCGGTCGTAATCTCACCGAGACGAGAAACAAGAACATCGCTGCAGTGTCGCGAACATATTATTCATTTTAATTATGACATTATCCCTTCACGAAAGAAGCTGACGATTCACTTCGTCGGTTAAACCGTTCAACGGTTTTTACACGGGGAATCGAGATGAAATTGCATTTTATTATTTTCATCGTGCTGAACCGCTTTCATGAGTTATTTAACATTGCTCTCGTTTTTTGTTATTCGATACAGCCGCGATATGCTTCGCGGACTCTCTATGCGATTTGCACTGACTTTTATGGCGTCTTTAATAAAACTTCTTAGAAACAAGTTGTATTCGAGCAAGTGTGCTAGACAACCTTGAGAAGAAAATAACAATTTGTACGGTGACAGAGGAACATGCGTGGAAGCTGCTGTTTTAAATTGGAAATAGTATATCGATAACATTATCGATGCGATAATAATGTTATTCATTGCGATCTGAGAGTACTTTGCTGACTCTTCAATAATGTAAATTCTCCGTTGGTATTTATCAACATTTGCATAACCAGATATGGACCGTTGCGTGCCTCGACCCCCTAGAAACCTGGGTAGTTCATCCCCGGATGGGGGGGATATAACAAGTGGCGATCTAACATGTGTCTATGTCGCAAGGTGAAATTTTTGTTTCAGATTTGTTAAATTTTTTAGTTCTGTACGTTGGATATATGGATATATGAAAAATTAAATATTCAGAGTTTTGATCGTTTGAAAATTCGGGAATTTGAAGATTTATCTAGAAAATTGAAAATTCGGGAGGTTGATGACATGTAAAGAATTGAAAATTTGGAAATTTGGACACCTGTAAAATTGGGAATTTAGAAGCTTGGGAAGATGAGATGTTGGAAACGTAGAAATTTGGGCATTTGGGAATTTGAAAGTTTTGGAAAATTGAAAAATTGGATCTTGGAAATTTGGGAATTTGGAAGTTTTGGATAATTGAAAAATTGGAACTTGGAAATTTAGGAATTTGGAAACTTGCAAATTTGGGAATTTGGAGTTTTGGAAAATTGAAAAATTGGAACTTGGAAATTTAGGAATTTGGAAGTTTTGGATAATTGAGAAATTGGAACTTGGAAATTTGGGAATTTGGGCATTTGGGAATTTAGAAGTTTTGGAAAATTGGAACTTGGAAATTTGGAGTTTTGGAAAATTGAAAAATTGGAACTTGGAACTTGGAAAATTGAAAATTTGAAATTTGAAAACTTGGAAAATTGAAAATTTGGGAATTTGGAAACTTGAACATTTCAGAACTTGGAAATTTGGAAATTTGTACACCCGGGTATCAGGGAACTTGACAATTCATTGATCTAACGCGTTGCAAAATACCAAACGTCGAGATTGTCGCAAACGATGTATGCGTCATTGCTGCAGAAGATTCGCGCATCGTTTTCGATGCGAATGCATTCTGATAGGCGGAGACACAGATTCTTCATGGAATGCGGTCAGGTTAGAACCGAATGTGGGAGAGCCATGCGACGGAGGAAGATCGCACAGACAAGAAAGAGATCGTTGCCGGGAATGTCGACATTTGCTGCGGATATATTGTCCCCCCGCGATTGAATTAAGCTGTTTCAGCTGCTGAAAAATTGATCGATACGAAATGTGTTTCGACGACGACAGTGATCTCTCAAGCGATAGCTACATCAATACGATGAGAAAGTAGTTTCTCACCTTCTTCTAGGAACTTCGAGTCCGAAGCGTACCGAACAATAAAAACGAACGTAATAAGCAGTTTAAGTAGATGATTTATAGTCTCAGCCAGAACGAACCGAACTTTTCTCGAGAAAGTGTAATCAATTTTTTGATGGCTAATGTCAGACATTTTTTGCTGGCTGTCAAACATTTTTTTCATGGTTAATGTCAAACGGGATTTGAAATTTCTCGGCGTAATTATAAAACCAATTTCTGAATTTGAAAATTTCTAACTTTCTCGAGTTAAAAATGTTTCAACATTTGAACATTTGAAAATTCTGTATTTCTGAGATTTCTATATACTTCTAGATGGTTAAAGATTACTATACCATTGGATCTCTATATCCTTGACGTCGTTGTCTACATAATTAACACTTTGACTGCCATACTCATATATGCCTCACTCATATGTGGGTGGCACTCAAATTTCTACGTAGATTCAACAGCTATAAATTTAAAATTTGTTCACTGCTCTAGCCGAAGATACTCGCATTACTTACTTAAAATTATAGAAAATAAATATAACAAAGTATAGTGAAAATATTTGATAAGATTTGTTAAAAATGAATTATTACCTAACGCAATTTTTACTTGCTTTCATGTAACAGTCGTCGTGTTAACCCTTAGTACTCTCGTATCTTTATTGAATGATATAAATAATTGAGAATAATAGGTTGGTTGAATATAATAAATATTCATATGTTTATTACTTGTAACAAATTAAAAATATATTTGTTACACGCCTTGCACTATTGCAATATACCTCATTGAAAACTCATTTCCTAATCTATTTTATAAATTAAGAAGCAGGTAGGTAAAAGAAATTCAGGGGTGTAGGCGGTTAATTCCAGAAACAAATACAAAATTGCAATAGCGATGATTTCTAAAACAGAGATACGTGGACGATATTATGGCTAAGCCTAGCCTAAACGTTATAAGAGAACGATTGGATCCATGGAACTGGCGTAAAATATCGTATCACACGAATAGAAATTTTTCTTTAGACGCCAACTCCAACGAGATCGGGGTAACACCGTGTGTTTCTTTTTCCAACGTCATTGTTGGCCGTAGATGGGTTTACGGGTTGTTGCTCCTCAAAGGGTGCGATCATCCGGCAATTAATGCAAAAAAGTTACTTGACCTTCTGGAAAATAACTGATTATGTAATGGGGGTTCGTGAGGCTGACCGTTTTAACACATGCTTCTGGTGTTTCGCTCAATGGAACTAACAAAACGAACGAAAGGAGCAACGCACGTTGTAACGACATAAATAGTATCCTCTGTTAGCCCACGGCACTGTGCGTAGCGTTCTACGCTTTATAATAAACGAGCGATATTAACATTTATACTGTACACCTGAGGGATCTCCCTGTACACCGTAAACGTGACTCATAACTGCCTGTCTCGAGGGTTTTATAATCGTACAGCTATCATAATCTGCATACACCCGCGGGAATAATGTATGCGATAGTGTGCACGAGGTATATCATCAAAGCGCAAGATCATAGGTACCGAATGGAAGTAGTTCGCGCCTGATTCTATGGAAAACATACCGTGTGCTTCCCAACGCCGGATCTAATCATTTCCACGAATTTTCTTTTTGATACGTATCAAACGATAAACACGATAACGACACAATTTTAAACAAAATTTGCGAGATGGTTTCCGAAAATTCTTTATTATACAGGGTGTGCCAAAAGTGTTGAAGGAGTCGGAAATGGGAGGTAGGTGGGGTCATTCTAAACAACTTTTTCATTTGCAAAAATGTCGTATGGGGCTTCATTTTTAAGTTATTAACGAAAAACACCTACCAATCAGAGCGCGAGAATCGCGCGCGCTCGGAGGCAGGAGTGCAGACCCGAGTTATAATTGGCCGTGGCCAAGTTTTTGTTATTACAAATAGTCTGTTAATTTTTGTAATAAACTCTTGATGTGACGGTAAACCTTAAAAAAAAAAACAGATATTAGGATCGCTTTTTATTGAAAACATTAGTTTTGAGCTATTCTGTGTGCGATGTAGAATGGTCACTTTATTACGCTGGTTACTGTAGACTGTATTTCATAACTTCCTTATAATTGCTTTATTTTACACGACACAACAATAAAACAGTAGTAAATTATTATTTCAGTGGGTCTATCAACTGCAGCATAAAACATATTTACTTGCAGATAAAACCCATGATAAAACGTATTTAAAATAAAAACCTGGATGTTGATATTTAATATGCAATTATAATATTGAATGTTTAAAAAAAATCCGTCAAGGGGTGCGCGCATGATTTGACCTGCGCAGTATGCGGGGGGTGGGGGGTAGGGGTAATCTAGTGGGAGATTCGCGAGTGCGACGGGCTCAGTATGGTTCGACCATCGGTCAGGTGTGTTTCGTGGGTCGTTCGAAAGGAGGCTCATTAATCCAACTGTCAAATCGGGCTATTCTGACATAAGCAGTCAAGTTGAATTTCTGTAAAGAAGTATAGTGAACGAGTTGTTCCGCAACGAAAACCGTACAGAACTCTTTTTTTTCGTTGGTTCTTACGCGATGTTTATGGTTTCTCGACGTTCTGACATTCGATATAAACGTGACCAGTGAAACACCGTACCCGCATGATTGTGTCGACGATATTTTCGAGCGTGACGGGTTTCCATCGGCGACACTCCAATGACGTCGGTCGAAATGCCGAGTTGACGGTGAGTACATTGTGCTTTTCTCGAATATCTTGACGAAATTCGCAAACAATACGAATCGCGCGCCGCGCAGCTACCTTCGCGTCGCTATTCGAAACCCGCGCTTTTTTATTCGGCGTACTTCGCGTCTATTCGGGTTCTCGCATCAAATTGGCAAATTTGGAAATCGTAAAAATCATTGACAGACAAAAAATTCATGCTTAACACCACATTTTTGGTATATAAGAAGCATATGCACATTCATCTAATTAACCACTCTTTTTGTTAACATATTCTTGTTGGACGAGAGACATAACGCGTAATCGTTAACATTGTATAATACTAATTGTTATACGTCGATTGGAGAACATTATGAACAATTACATTATGACATACATATATATAACATTATAGTATATATACAACATTTGCATTGTGCTTAGAATGTAAACGAATTTCGGATCGGATAAAAAATCTGAAAGGATGCTTATTTCCTCGTTCGTCATTTCTCCTTCGATTAATCGTACCCCTATCGATTAGTTGCCAACGTATTCGATCGATTCCTTCCCTACGAATGATACTGTCGTGTATACACGTGATATTTTGAAGTGTTCACAAGTGCTCGTTGTTTGTCGAGGAAAGCACAATATTCTCTATATTTATATAGAATTATTTGCAAACGCGTGTTTCGCACGTCAATCATACGCACTTCGGGCCCTTGCGTGGTCGGCTTATTGTCGTTGTCGGTGACAATAGGGAACAAAAGTAAACGGACTCGTTCACTGCAACCGTTATTCATTGTTATGCGCCGTGACGTGGACCACGTCCGTGTTTAGCCTCGTTAAGAACAATTAAAAGTAACCGACGAACCGAGTATTGCTTAATTGCCGCCCGCGAACGTTCCCATTAAATGTTGGACTCCTTGTTACTTAGAAGAATCTGAAGTTTTCATATGGACCAATGCAAAGTGTACCATGTAACTGAACAAAATCATAACTGTAAAATTATGAAAAATAAACGAAAATGTCGTTAGACAAAGTTAAACGGTGTTTAATGGAGCATTGCGCGATCCATGTATGTATTAGCTTCTAGAGTGGAGTCATTTCCAAGAGTTAACGATTAATTTCGTTTTTTAAATGGAACGTCTTTTCTCGCGCGTAACGATTCTTACGAATAAAAACTTACAAGAGTGCATCGTAGAAAAAGTCCACCTAAATTTATCGTTGACTCAAATCTAACTGTTTCACGCGAACGATCGTACTTATAAGACGATTCAACCTTATTTATAAATATTTACATCGACTTAATGTTGTTTATAAAATCTTAAGTTTACCTAACCTAATTTATAAAACCTTAAGTTGACCGAATCTAATTTATACAATATTAAGTCGATCTAACGTCGACTTAAAATTTATAAAACCTTAGATTGACCTAACCTTACTTAAAGAACCTTACATTGACTTAACTTTATTAACGAAAGTTTAATTTGACCTAACCTTATTTAAAAAGGGTTAAATTTGATTAACATATATTAGGATCGGTTAAACTCAATATAACCTAACATGTTAGATCGATTTAAGCTTTCATAAGTACGGTTAGATCAAATGAAACTTTTGTTAATAAGGTTAGATTAGTTTAAGATTTTATAAATAAGGTTAGGTCGAATCAAGCTTTTATTAATAAGGTTATATCAGCTTAAGATTTATAAATAAGGTTAGGTTAACTTAAAGTTTTATAAATAACGTTAGATGAACCTTAAGGTTTCATTAATAAGGTTAGGTTGAATTAAGCTTAAGTTCAAATACGAATGGATATATTAGAATTTATGTATTGAGCAATAGAACGTAACTCTTCGATTGAAAGTCATTCTCCTTGCATCGAGTTTATTATGAATACCTATAACGTCAATTAATACTCTCATTTGCATCCCTTTCATCGTCCACGTGAGTCTAGCTATCTACGAGCTTATGACCATCCTTTGTATCCTTCCTGTTTTTCATTTTTATGGAAACAACAGACGTTGTAAAGGGAAGACGCGATATATGTATATGTATAATACGTGCGAACTGACCGTTAGCCGGATTTTCAAAAAATTGGTGTTTCCCACGTAGCTGACAGCGATGCTTCTTTTATTCTTGCCATAGCGCTCCTTTACCGTTTCTTTTCTGCGAGCACTCGCATTTCTCGGTAACGAGGACGTGTTATGCAAATTCATGGATATTGTGTGGTTGGCACAAGAGAACGAAATCATTCGGGGTTCGTCTATTGACTGAAATTGGCGAATAAGAAAGAGTGGTTTCCACTGATTCGTCTCGTCGTTGACCCGTAAATAGTCTTTCCTAATTTCTATGGAGCTCGGCGTTTAGAAGAAGAATATAACTCCATCTTTGTTAAAAATACGAATATCATTATTTCTCTACGATGCACTTATGGGGTACCATTACACAATACCGTCGTTAACGATCAAACGAGACACTTTCCCTGGGCCCTCATTTACAGAGTGCTAATGTTCAAATAGTGCAACTCTTAGACTTTCAAATTTTCGAATTTACGAACTTACAAATTTGCGAATTTACGTATATAGGAATTTACGAATTTAGAATTCACAAATTTTCGAATTTATGAATTTATGAATTTACGAATTTATCAATTTATCAATTGGTCACTTTACCAATTTATCAATTTACCAAACTGTCAATTTATCAATTTACAATGTACCAAACTGTTAATTTATCAATTTTGCAATTTATTAATTTACCAAACTGTCAATTTATCAATTTATCAATTTATCGATTTACCGATTTATCTATTTGCCGATTTGTCAATCCGCCAATCTATCCGTCTGTCAATTTATCAATTTATCAATTTACAAATTTATCAATTCATAAATACACAAACTTTCGATCGCCGTATGAAAACCTTCCATATTACCGACGTGCGGCATGCTCTAATTCGCGACAAAATATACTTCACACGTCTTGAAACCGCCAGCTATAGCGTTCAGAAGCTTCCTTCACCTCTTTCATCACCGCGAGTGGGTGTAAAAATTCCACGCCAGTGACACCGCGCCGGAGGTGCGAAACTTGAAAAAGAAAAAAATGAGTAAAAACGACTCCACCTACCTGTTTAATCTACTCAATCACGAAGTACCATCCAAGCAGGCAACCCTCCAGCTCCCTTGAAACATTAACCAGATAAATTCACGGAAAATAATGCTCGCCTAGAGGCACCGAGCTAAAAGCGTCCCCTCTAAGTGGCTACTTCGCGGTGGCTTTTTCCTCGGCTCTTTTTAACCCTCGGCGTGTACACAAGAAGCAGAAGAGGGCACACGTCTTCTTGTTTCACGAACGCGCACGAGCAACTATGAAATCGCCTACGTCGGAGTTCACGGTTATGCCTTATTTGAGCCATTTATTTTGAAAGTACCGTAACTCCATTTATGTTCCGATCGAGATATCGAAGGGTTGAATTAAATTTAAAAATATCGATAACACGTAAATTAATAGAATAATGTTTTTTGGATTTCTAAGAGCGTCTAATTTATCATCCCAATTAGCATGATTAACACCGTTTAAGGAATAATATGTTTTTGATGACTATGAATGGACTTATGCCATTTTCAAAATCAATGATATGATATTTCATATTTTTAAGAATGTACATGGGAAAAATAAATTTCCCTTGAAATAAAAATAAATCTATACGCTTTCATGTTATAAAATCAACGAAATATTCAATATTTATTCTTTGTTAAATTATTTGTATATTACAATTAACATTGTTTTATTAATTATCATCCTGTATTCTACAGTTTGTGTATGGGAGAGGGATTTAAAGTAACCATGGTGTGTAGGTGGTTTGTAATGTAGTACATCCATGAAGTCCTTGTATTTTAGGTTTGTAAGTGATCTCGTCTTCTTGTATAGTAATGCAAACTTGATATTATTCAAGTTTCTTAGTCCCTGCTTCCAAATGTATAAATCAGAGGATTTTGGAATTTCTAAATTCGAAAGTCTAGAAATTTGTAAATTTCAAAGTCTAGAAATGTGTAAATTAGAAAGTCTAGAAATTTGTAAATTTCAAAATCCAGTAATTTGTAAATTTGAGAATCCAGAAATTTGTAAATTAGAAAGTCTAGAAATTTGTAAATTTCAAAATCCAGTAATTTGTAAATTTGAGAATCCAGAAATTTGTAAATTAGAAAGTCTAGAAATTTGTAAATTAGAAAGTCTAGAAATTTGTAAATTAGAAAGTCTAGAAATTTGTAAATTTGATAGTCTAGAAATTTGTAAATTTGAAAGTCTAGAAATTTGTAAATTAGAAAGTCTAGAAATTTGTAAATTTCAAAATCCAGTAATTTGTAAATTTGAGAATCCAGAAATTTGTAAATTAGAAAGTCTAGAAATTTGTAAATTAGAAAGTCTAGAAATTTGTAAATTTGATAGTCTAGAAATTTGTAAATTTGAAAGTCTAGAAATGTGTAAATTAGAAAGTCTAGAAATTTGTAAATTTAAAAATGTATAAATTCGCAAATCGGAGGATTTGAAAATTCGTAAATTTACACGAACCACCGACTCACCGTGTGCGTCCAAATGCAATTATCCAACAGAACCATCGACACACCGGACAAGTCATACCGCTTTACAATATACGAAACCAACGACGCACCGGATGCGTCCACGCGTTATCGAATCAATAAACCCATAGACGCACCGGATGTACACACTGCCCTTGATAGTAGCGTTAACAACGAACCGTATTTCCGAGTTACGTGCAGGAACAAGAAGAAAAAGACAAGCGAGCAAAACTCAAAGATCAAGGGAGCATAAAACGCGAGGAACATTTCGTGTCTCGTTCGAAAACGGAAGAAGCCACGCTGGTTCCGAGATAAAGAATTTACAGGACGACGATGTCTGTTTTCTCGTTACACGGAAACCGGAATTTCGTGCGAAAGTTTCCCGGCCCTTGTTGAAACGTTTACAACGCTGCCGCCGCCGGCGAGAGACTCGGTGTAGTTGCAAAATCGTTGTTAAACTGCAAGCAATGTTGAGACATTGTTGCATACAGAACAGGACAGTATGTTAATAATAGGTTTTTTGCAAAAGTACGAGGACCACGCTCCTAGGTTGCTGCTACCCTGGTAACATTAATTTATTGGCTCGCTTTAAAGCGCAACTGTGCGCTCGTAGGTTACAGCCCGGTTGCATAAAAAAAAATCATTTTGCAACGAGCCAGCATCGACGGCGAAAGTATCGAGTTCAGGGACGCGTTATCCGCGTTGTCCTTCCTCCTCCATTTTCTTTTCTAACGTTCGAAAGAACGCTTTCGAATTGTCTTCGAATGACTGGCGTTAGTGGGCGGGAATTTAGGAACCGTAACAAATCGTGATTCTCGTGATTTATTTTTTTACGGGAAAAGAAATTTTATCCTTACTCTTCGTGTATTTCTTCTCTCTTAAATTAATAGGTATCGATTTGGGTCATTACTTACAATCACCTATGTAAGTATTCGCTCGTGCATTTTTAAATTTGCAAATTTAATAATTTTAACAAATTTTTAAAGTATGATCGTTTTATGGACTATAAAGAGTTATACATATAAAGAGTTATGTACGTAAAGAGTTACGTTATATCGAGTGCTTAATTATGGAGACGCACCAGGTGCGTCGTCTTATATTTATATTATAATTTTTTTTACTTATTGATAGTTTCATATGTCATTTTATTTTTAACTAGTTACACTAATAGCGTGATGTCGTAATGACCACGCATCTCAAGGATGGTTGTACATTACATTATACGTTATATTATTTATACATTACATTATTCTTTTACATTATTTTTTACAAATACATATATTATCATTAGAAAAACAGCAAATTGTCCCTACAATTAAATTTTGTTAAGTGTAACGTAGATATGATCTTAGCTCACATTTCCAATGCTGGAACGAAATAGTAATATACTAGGGAAATTTTTACAGATAAGTCAAAACGAATCGAAGATGAATTTAACGAAATTTTGTTTACTGTAACATAGATATAATTTTAGCTTCTATTTTCTACTTGGGAATTTTGTACACGCAAATCAAATCTACACAAAAACGAATTAATCTAATAAACACGGCAGATTATTGCATCGACCAAGTTGAACAGAACACAGATAAAATCTCGTCATCTTTAACATCAGAACGAAATAGTGACGTCCTAGGTAATTTTTTCTAGCACAAGCCGAGCCTTGAAGAGGAAGAGCAACGAAAAGGATGAATGAAACCGCTTCTCAGAATCGATGGCAAGTTCCTCGATCGCGTAGTATCCGCGCACACGTGGTGGCAAGTGGTGTGGAACGGCGCGCAACTCGACACGCACATCCACACACACATAGAGATCGACGCACGTGTGTCGATCACGCACGCGTGTGTCGCGGTGCAGTCACGTGGGGTTGCGTATGCACAGCTACGGTTTTATGTTAGCCTGGTAGACGAGCGATCAAGACGTTTGCGCAAATCGCGTGCCGCGATGCCCGCCGCGTGTTCATACGAGCTACGCGTGCTCGCACTCACGTTCTTCGCATCGTGACCGCCTTTTACACAGCTCAATGCCGATCTCCGACTACTATTGCCTATAATACTGTACGATAGTAAAATATTATGGTGCCCCTAAAGTTCCTTTCTTTTTTGATATGAAATATTTTACGAGTAAGCCTCGATAATTTTAGAAAGTAGAAATAACGAGGTTTTCTGAGAGATGGAAGAAGATGAATTATAAATCTTCAATTTCCTGCATTTTTAAATCTCTAAACATCCAATTTTTTACGTTTCTTTAACCCTTAAAACCTCTCAATTTCTTAACTTTCCCAAAATCCGCAATTTCTTAGAAGATTAAGTTCTCTAATTCCCTTAATCGCTAGATCCTCAAATCTCTAATTTCATAAATTTCACAAATTTGCAATACTCGAATGTCCCAAATTTATCCCCAATTCCCTAAATTTTCTCATTTTCAAATTTCGCAATTCCCTTTTCTCAATTTACCGATTTTCAAGTTCCCCAATTCTCTAAATTTTCCAATTTTCAATGATTCCCGTTCCTTAAATTTGTCAATTCTCACAATTCGCCGTTTCTCGAAACTGACCACTCCTCAAATTTCTATGCCCTCTATTTTATTAATTCCCAAACCCGATTCCCAAATTTCCAAGTCCCTCGATCGCTGGTGCGAAAAGCGATCACGAACGTGAAAATGGAGAAACTCGCAGAATGCCTACGTTTTCTGTATCACGTGCGTCACCCAGGAATTGGCGCGTGAAGAGGTTAAAATGAAATATAAGAAATACACCTATCCTCACCGTGTACCCTTCGAATTCGATACCAATCGACGATAAATGACTGCCGATTGTTTATATTCTTTGAGTCAACTGATGCGCTGGACCACGCGAACCAGTAACATCCTACCACTGAAAATACGAGTGAGTCAATACGCCAACTCCTGGGTTTTAGATAGTACAAAGTTCCTTGCGAGGAGCGATGAAATTCGCGAACGTGTCCGTTAGAGAAAGCCGCCGGGACGGCGTTAAATCGATAAATCGAGGGAAAAAACACGGCGTGCCTGAATTCTTGATGAATTCTAGCGTTTCGCCGGTTTCCCGGAGGAAACTGTTTCACCGGTATCGGATGCCGCGCAATTTATTATTCCGTCCTTGATTTTAAGCATTCAGCACGGCTCAATGAACCGCGTAATCCGTTACGCACCGACATTCTCGCGCATTTTATAAACCGTTTTCGGCACCGACCGACGCGGATAAATCAGGGACATTTCTCGCGGTCGAAATCGAGATCGATAACTCGCCGTTCCATTTGCTTTTTAATTTATGAACGAGCAGCGGCAGCGATTTGATGCGATGCCGTATAGATTAGGAACGCGATAAAGTAGACCTCAATTACGCGGAAAACAGACGCTGATGATTCGCAACCGGTTACAGAATTACAAAATGTATCGTGTCGAGCGGCACGATATTATTAGCGAGTTTATAAATAGGTACGTGTAATTTGCCCGCAATTTTTATTAACTTTTTTACGCGTGTTTTTTCAACGAACTTACTGTACCTACATACGTATACTTATGTATGTATGTAATGTACATACAGTATACATATGTATATATACACATATGTACTGTACATATAGTATACATATGTGTGCATATGTACATATGCACATTCATATATCGAACGCGAAGGGTTGCATATTTTGTGGGAGTATGTGGATCATGTTTTTTTTAAAGAATTACACGTGATGTTATGTGGTACGTGACGTATATGTATGTTCTTTGTAATATATGCCGAATAAAAATTCTTTCGGATTCAATTGAAACTGTAATTCGAAGAAATATTCAAATTTATGTACCGTGAAAGACTCAAATTTATGTGCCGTGAAAAATTCGAATTTATGTACGGTGGTCATATTACATGTTTTTTAAAGGTGTTTTATTTGACTTTTCGAAAACTACGAGCACTAATGGTGAACTCTCTAATTTATGTATACGCTGTGCAACATCGTGTTAGATTCAAATCGATATATTTAAGTGTAGTAGTTTTATAGGAAGGTATAATTTGTACCATCGTTTTGTTTCGTGCGTTTATAGATTCTTCGAAGTACGGTCTTTTGAAAATTTCTTTATATTCTACATATGTTATAAACAAATTTTTATGTATTATACGTATGTTACCTATATCTTTTTGTATTATTAGTATGTTATACAATTTTTCTTGTATTACACATATGATATCCTATGATAATATGATATTATATATGATAATATGATATCATATATGTATATCATATATGAGAATAAATAAATTATCATATACATGCACCATAATTTTGTATTATTCATATATTATAAAAATCTTCGTGCATTATACATATGATATCAACATCTTATTGCATTACTTATATGTTATAAAAATTTTCTTGTATAGTACGTATGTTATGATAATTTCTTTGTATTACACATGTTTCACCAACATTTCGAGTATTATTCATATGTTATCCACATTTGCTTGTATTATACGAATGTTACAAAAATTTCCTTGTATTATGCGTATGTTACGAATGTTTCTTTGTAGTTTACATAATATTTGCGTCACTAAAAAGACGCGTCCCTTGTATAACGCATATTTGTATTATTGAAACATTCTGTGCATTACACACATTTGCGTTATTAAAAAACATGCATAATTTCGTAGGAGAAACGGACAAATGGACGACGAAAAATTAGCGTTGGTCGATCGTGCAAATTACTTTCCTGATTGGTCATTAGTGTAACGATTTGCTCGGCTAGAAAGTCCAAAACAACTGTTCCGCATACTGTTTTACTTAAATGACAAAACTTTCACGAAAGTACCAAGCGAGTTAAACATATTTGAACAAACCGATGCTCCACTTTTATTTTTTTAATTCATCACCCTGATTTTTCATCATCGAACTCTTTCACAGTCACGTTCAGTTTCCAAAAAGTTATTTCTAAGTTTTATCGTTCTACAGACGCACATATTTTACACACTATCAATGACGAAGAAATACGGAAAGTATTATAGACCATGATTAAGTTGTAGAATTCTATTTAAGCCAATTTTTGAATAAGAATCATTCATTTTTGTCGATTAAAATGATAAAAACGACGATTTTAGAATATTAGTATTTTAACATGTTTTAACTTAAACCATAAATTAGAAAAGTCGAAAATGGGAAAATCATCTGAAAACCTTTGTCTCAAAATTCATAATACTTGATGCAAGGAAACGAATACATGTGTGGATGGTGCTTTCGAAGATTAAAAGCATATGTGCGTAGAATAATGTGAATGATACGCGAACAAATACAATTAACAATAGATTGGTAAAATCAAAAATATTGTGACTGATACGTGAACAAATACAATTAACAATCGATTGACAAAATCAAAAATGAGTAAAGCGTGTAAAAATATTTATTAGATATGTATAATAGTAATTATATTCGATGGCTGAATATATTATATAATAAACTAAGTGAAATATAATAAACTGAATACTAATGTAACTAAATAATATAACTGAATGCTAATGTAACTAAATAATATAACTGAATGCTAATGCAACTAAATAATATAACTGAATGCTAATGTAACTAAATAATATAACTGAATACTAATGTAACTAAATAATTGAATTGAATAACATAACTGAATAATACAAGAAACTGAATATTAAAAAATGAAAGAAACAACGTTAAAGAAACGAAAGAAAACGAATTCAAAGCATCCGTACATCAAACAATGCGAATGATACTTTTATTTGTGTAATAACCGTAGAATCTTTCGAAGGAATGTTGCCCGATAATGTTTGCAAACATTCTTGACATAATTGCATCGTGCCAACAACGGATTGCACCGATGCAGGCGCTTTCTAATACGCAAACGTTTTACTTTTCGTTTCGTCGACACGCGAACATATTCGCGGTTAATTCCTGTAAGCGATCATCGTTTAATCGTTAATTAAGGTGCCTCATTAGCCTGAAATTAATGAGATCTCGGAAGGTGTCGAGATAGGCGTTCTTTCGGCTCATTTTCGGAATTCTTTACGATGTTACAACATGCTCATCCGACGTTAAATTGTATTTACTGGACGCGATTGTAATTCTGTAGATATAGTTGTGTAAGTGTATCGATACCATCGATACTAACGGCCCGTGATAAAGATTTATAGATATTGTGCTCGATGGAAATGTTGTTAAGATAATGTTCGTGGAAATCATGGTATTTCGAGTGTTCTTATTTTTAAATTAATCGTGGATCTTTGTCTATGAAGACAGAATTTATAGGTAACAATGTAATTAGTACTGAATAATTGCAAGATCAAATAATTACAGCATTATAGATATTGAGAACGGTAAAAATTGTATTTGTAAGTGTTGGTAGAAACGTAATGAGATAATATTTGTTTGCAACAGATCACTGCAAATGATTTTTAAATTGAACAAATATTGAAAAGGAAATGTGTTGTATCGATATTTATTTTATTAATATTTTGCGAACCATTAACAGTATTTACATACAGAAAATAACCTGCAGCTAGGTTTACAAATGTAAATAGACAAATTCGACAATTCTCAAAGTTCACAATTCCCTAAATTTGCCAATTATCAAATTTGCAATACATAAATTTCTTAAATTTTGCAATTCTCGAATTTCCCCATTTCCCAAATTTTGCAATTCTCGAATTTCCCCATTTCCCAAATTTACAAATTCTCGAATTTCCCCATTTCCTAAATTTACAAATTCTCGAATTTCTCCATTTCCTAAATTTGCAAATTCTCAATTTTCCCAATTTCCTAAACTTGCAAATTCTCGAATTTCCCCATTCTTTAAATTTGCAAATTCTCGAATTTCCCCATTTCCTAAACATGCAAATCCTCGAATTCCCCCATTCCCTACATTTTCCAATTCTCGAATTTCCCCGTTCCCTAAATTTACCACTCAAATTTTACGTAGAAACGTAACGAGATAATGCTTATGTTTGCAACAATTCGCTGTAAATAATTTTTGAATTAATCTTGAAAACCAAACGTATCGTCCCAATATGTATAATTAATTAACATTTTACGAACCGTTAACAGTATTTACGAACAGAAAATAACCTGCAGCTAGGTTCACGAACGTAAGTGGACAAATAGTACTGAAAATTAATTCTTAATTATTTCGTAAAATTAATTTAGCTTTACTCACGCAGGCACGTCGCGTAGAATTCAAATAGTTTTCTGTTTGAACTATCAATTACCTGGTGTCTCACAGTAAACTCGGTACACCGAATCACAACTTTGTTTAATTTTTTTCTACATCCTGTTTTTAACTTACATCATTTACACGGTATATGTATATACTTGTGCTTCACAAACGTGCGGTGTTAGCTTTTGTGTACGAATGTAAGCGTTAATTTTATTTTTCTTTTCTTTTGTTTGATCATGTTTAATATTGTCTGTTCACCTTGGTTTTCCCCGAGACAGGTTGCGCAACTTTTTCCTTATTCACAATTTGTCAATGGACTTTCGTCATCGGCATTTCGAGCAGCTGTTGAAACCACATAATCGATATGTTACGTTATATGTGTAGATTATATTCCACACTTAACCCTTAACCATTTGCACTCGAAGGGATTTTTGTTATTAGCGCAGTACCTTAAACGATTTTCTAACTGAATAGTTCAATCAATCTTCTGGAAATTATTTTTTTCTATTATTATTTACCGATGTTGCCCGTATCACTGTGTTTAAAGAGCATACACGTACAAAACACTGTAAACACTACAACACTGAAGATTTAGTTAAAAAATGTTTATTTAAATTTTTCTATTAGACCAAATTCAGAGTTGCCAAGGGTTAACCCTTCGTTTAACTCTGATAATTAATAAACATTAATTGTGATAACAGCTTATTTCTTTTTTCGTGCAATTTAATTTTATATCGTATAATCTGATACTTCTGAAATATTATGTTCCCGCGTATGAGGAATATTTCTCTGTGTGTACGAGGAATACTTGTATGAAGAAAAGTTGTAACGTGCCGAATGAATAACAAAAACAGAGCAAAAAACGTTTTGAAACATGTATAACAGTAAAGTGAAATGTGCTACCGTATCATTACACGCTTGTAATTGCGGCCTACAAATCTGATAATCATCGACAGAAACGATTATCGTGAATGGATAATTGGTCACGTATACGGGGTGTCTTATTTTAATTTTATTGCTCGTAGATGTATATTAGAGTTTTTCTTCTACAAAAGAAGATAAATTGTTTTCTAATTTTGTCTTTTTTGCTAAAGCGTATGGCATACTACCGACAGAAGACACGTTGTAATAAAATGAAAGCTCTCTTCGTTTTAATGTATTTACTTTTTTCATGTAAAGAGTTATGTTATCATTTTTAGCTGTTATAATCTTTTAAATAATTAGGATGATGATGGCTCACCCAGTACAACAAACATAGTGCAATATGATTTATGCTTCTTTCAAATAAACTTATGCGATTCGCTCGCTGCAGAAATATATTAGGTTGTTAGGAGAATAATTTCGATTTTTTGTAAAAATGAGAGATTTTCATCGGATATTTTTTGTCTTGCTCGAACAACACTTTTATAAAAGTATATTCCGAAAATGCTGCTTTTCACTTTCCATGTTTGATAGGGAATCAAACCAATCAGAAACTACTGTGTAGAATCGATCGAACTTTTTTACGAACTTTTCAAATTTTATTAAATATTTCGACTATACCTTGTTATATTAGGGGGACCGGAAAGTGCATTCGTTTTTTTCAGATATTTTGCTCAAAAATCAATTGATTTTGATCGATCCGGCATAGAAAATTTGTACGATAGATGGCAAAAGATTGTTGATAACGAGGGTGATTGCATCATTAATTAAAAATAAAAGCGGATTAAAAAATCTGCAAAAGAACGTCATTACTTTCCGGTCCCCCTAATATTTATTTTCCATAGTTTCAAGTAGCTGATGGGAGTATTTTCAGATGCAAAAGTGAACATCTTTTAAATAATACAGCTGTGAGATCTATGTAAAAAATTGCATCATTAATTAAAAATAAAAACGTATTAAAAATTTATCTGCAAAAAAAGGACATTACTTTCCGGTCCCCCTAATATTTATTTTCCATAGTTTCAAGTAGCTGATGGGAGTATTTTCAGATACAAAAATGAACAAATTTTAAATAATACAGCTGTGAGATCTATGTAAAAAATTGCATCATTAATTAAAAATAAAAACGTATTAAAAATTTATCTGCAAAAAAATGACATTACTTTCCGGTCCCCCTAATATTTATTTTCCATAGTTTCAAGTAGCTGATGGGAGTATTTTCATATGCAAAAGTGAATAAATGTTAAATAATATAGCTGTGAGATCTATGTAAAAAATTACATGATTAATTAAAAATAAAAACGTATTAAAAATTTATCTGCAAAAAAATGACATTACTTTCCGGTCCCCCTAATATTTATTTTCTATAGTTTCAAGTAGCTGATGGGAGTATTTTCAGATACAAAAATGAACAAATTTTAAATAATATAGCTGTGTCTATGTAGAAATTCGAATATCACCCATATATAGATGACATGGCAGTCAAAGTGTTAAATTCGGATGATTTGACGATAAATAGAGAATTGAATGCAATTTGAAATAAATCACCCAGTACAATGGAGCATCGAGAAAACGTGACGGAAAAGAATTCTTTCGATGGCAGAACGGAAGCCGATCGTTCTTGCCATCGGACCATAACGGGTCGATCGTTTTAGCTTCTCAGAAGTCGTTGCTTGATCGACTTAATAGAATATTCAACCGATGATTAATAATTTAATCGTTAAGCAACGATTTAGTAATCATCTAGCGGTTCGTAATTCGATACCAACGACGGATGATATAATTAACAGTAAATTGAAACGTATGGACGTTTATGCAATGAACGTTTTACATTCTTCTTATGCAACAATGAGAGTTACATAAGGGTTCCGAGAGAAGCGGCGTCCTCAACCGTATTCGAATTAACGATTTTGCGAAACACCGTCGCTTAACGAACATTGTTTTTTAATCGGAACGGGTGACGCGACTCGAGTGTTGTTCAATCGACGATGTTAGAATTATATTTTTTCGAATTCAATGCGTAGATGGTGTACAAACTGGATGCATATCGGAAGGGTTATCTTCGTTCTTTACACGTGAATTTGCACATTTGAAACTTTTTAAATCGATTAATCGATGATTTAACGAATTCGTAAATAGGTAGATTCATTAATTGTCAATTTGATAAATTGATGAATTGATGAATTGATAAAATTCCCAAATTTTAAATACCCGAATTCCAAAACTCCCAAATTCTAAAATTCCCAAATTTTCAAAACCCCAATTCCAAAACTCCAACTTCTAAAATTTTCAAAATTCCAAATTTCCAATTTCTAAATTTCTAAATTTCCAAATTTCCAAATTTCCAAATTTCCAAATTTCCAAATTCCCAAATCCTAAATTTTCAAATCCCCAAATTCCCAATTCCCAATTCCCAATTCCCAATTCAAAAATTCCCAAATTCCCAAATTCCAAAATTCTCATAATCTTAAATTACCAAATCGCACATCCCAAATTCCAAAACTTCCAAAATCTAAAATTCTCAAATTTTAAAAACCCCAATTCCAAAACTTCCAAATTCTAAAATTTTCTAAATTCCAAATCTCCAATTTCTAAATTTCTGAATTTCCAAACTCCCAATTTCTAAATTTTTAAATTCCCAAATCCTAAATTTTCAAACCTCCAAATTCCCAATACCCACTTCCAAAATTCCCGAATTTCCAAATCCTCGCAACCTTAATATACCAAATCCTCAATCTTCGAAATTCCCTCAATTTATCAAATGTCTAAATTTCCACAAGTGCCCTATATATCCACAGAAAATGTCTTAATCTAAAAGTACAACACAATGCAAATTACTTCTTAGAATAGGTCCTTGAATTAATGTCCCGTTTCTTATAGTACATTATTGATCACCGAAGGAAACGCTAAATCCGATTACTTCCGACTATCGATCAGCCGTGCTCTTAGCGTCATAGTGTACCAATTATATTATACGGCTAATTATTAATAATTACTATGGAACCTCCGAGGGGACAAAGAGAAACAGCGTTATCCCCTGTTACGTAGGTTTTCGCTTTCACAAAGAACGTAAAATTACTACACTCGAGGAGCTGACTTTTAGATATAATTAGCTCCGTGGTATCGTTACGTTACACTTATTTCTCGACCAACGATAGATCGAAACACCATTTTTTTTTTCATTCGCCGGAAAATGATTATCTGGACAAACGACCATACTAGGTCAAAAGGCAATAGTTCTAGGAATATTCGTGTATGTCGCAATTTATAACAAAATGTTTATAACGTTCATATATTTTGATCAATTATAAAAATATTGGATTTTTAACAATATCTATAGTTCATTAAAATATAACAATTTAATTGTTGCCAAAAATTTCATCAAAATTCAATCTTTTCCGGGGGAAAAGAAAAATTTACAGAGGACGGTTTTATCGTAACAGAAAAAGATACTTTATACGGCATATATTACACGCATTTATATATGCTGAAATTAAAAAAAAATTGCAAATAAGTATAAGTATTTTACGAAAAAGAGAAGTTCGAAGATCCAGTGAATCAGCTACACGGTAATGTAGTTTCAAATTGTTCGGTCACTTAAAAAATGTTTATTACGTTTGAAACAAATATAACAATTTAATTGTTGCCAATAATTTTATAAAAATTGAAACCTGCTGAGAAAAAAAAAAAATTTACGGAGATGGGTTTTATCGTCACAGGAGAAGATATCTTATACGGCATATATTATATACGTGTACATATGCAGAAATTAAAAAAGAAAATTACAAATAAGTATAAGTATTTTACGAAACAGAGAAGGTCAAAGATCCAGTGAACCAGCTATGTACACGGTAATGTTGTTTCAAGTCGTTCGGTTAGTCTAAAAATGCTTATTACATTTGAAATGGTGCAGGAACATAAGCAGTTTTTGTGGTAAACGAGTACGTAGCCGGCAGAAATGGCTAACGAGCGTCCACATCTGAAAAAGCCGAGGGGTCAAGTTCGCGCGCGTTTCTCCTACGGCTTCGACATAGCACATGCCGCGAAAGTCGCGATATGTACTTTCCGGACACGTACCACGTGCATTCTGTTCTCCGGATAAACGCGTGGCATTACGTCTGCGCCAAAGACGTAGACACGTAGCTGACAACATCCTTCGAATGCACCCTTCCTGTTCTCTTTCGACCCGTCCAGCGCGTTGCCCGCGCGCTCACCGTGAACGCGACGCGACACTCTCGCGCGATATCGCCTACGGACCGTCTTCTTCGGCCATCTTTTAACTCTTACTCTGGCTTTTTAAAATTTGGGAATTTTAGATTTTGAGAGTTTTGGAATTTAAGATGTGGGATTTGGTAATTTGTGATTGTGAGAATTTTTGAATTTAGGAATTTAGGAACTTGGGTATTTTGGAATTGGGAATTTTGGGGGTTTGGAGATTTAGGATTTGCGAATTTGAAAATTTAGATATTGGGAATTTGGAAATTTGGAAATTTAGAAATTGGAGATTTGGAACTGTGAAAATTTTAGAAGTTGGGAGTTTTGGAAATTTGGGAATTTTAGAATTTGGGAGTTCAGGAATTGGGGTTTGTAAAATTTGGGAGTTTTGGGATTTGGAATGTGAGAGTGGGGGTTTGGAAATTTGAGGGTTAGGAAATTTAGAAATTAGAAATCTGGACATTCGCGAATTTAGGATTTGGGGATTTGGAAATTTAGAAATCAGAAATCTGGAAATTTGCGAATTTTGTATTTGGGGGTTCAAACGTTTGGGTTTCTGAGAATTTGAAAATTCCGAAATTGGGACATTCAATGATTAAATAATTAAAAATTCGATAATGCAAAAACTTTAAAACTTAGAAATTCCCAACTTCTCACATCAGATATTTAAAAAATTGAAATTTCTGTAACTAGAATTAATAACTTAAAAATGACGAAAATTATAAAAATAAAAAAATACAGAGAACTTGCTCCATTCGAAACTTCGTACATAAAAAATCGTTCGAATTCCAACACTGTCCAAATATGCAGCCAACGTTAAAACGCAACAAATATTTCTGCAGCATTTGCACTCAAAAGGATGTATCCTTGCGGTTCATTATTTCCATAGGATGTTGACACGACAATCGTAGCCACACTATCACGCACATTTGATTTAATGGATAGCCTAAGGCCATCCAGAGAGATGGTCAGGAACTCTAGAGCCCGAGTTCTTCTCTTCTTCCGCCACTTCTGTTCTTCTCTTCCGTGGCTCGTAATATCTGTCCATTGTCTTGCTAGTTCGTAACAATGGAGACGCATTGAAACCCTAGGCGAGGAAAAAATTCACGCGTTATCGTGCCCGTACGATTTAATGGCTTCACCGTTGATTTATACGCGTTCCTTGACCAACTTGCCAGATAAATTTGTGCCTTACCTACGATTATCCTCGTCGCCCTTCTTTTTACCTGCTGCTTCCTTTGCGCTTTGTTTCCATCGGAAAAATAAATCACTGACAAGTTCAATAACGTACAATATAAAATACGCATCTTGTTTTTCGACTCACAACGTCCCTCAACTGTCGAACGAAAAATTAAACGTTCAGATAAAATTTTATTCATCTTCGAATACGTATTTAAACACCCATTGAAGTGTATGAAGTTTTATTACAATATATAGTTCATGGTAAATACATATACAATATACGTATGTATGTTGTTACAATGTGCAAAGATACATATATGTATGTACATGTGTACGTTGTTACAATATACAGCTAAATATGTATATATACATACGTAAATATACATACGTAAATATACATACATAAATATATATACATACGTAAATATATATACATACGTAAATATACATACATACATATATATATACATACATATACAAACATATATAGCTGTATATTGTAACAACATACATAGACATATGTATAAGTACATATATGTATTTATAAGTATAAATACAAGTGTACAAGTGTACAAATTAAATAATATGTATCCTTTCAGGAAAAGTAGTTAAGTAAGATGAATTTTTAAAAACACTCAACTGTGTTCTTTTTCTTAAGGTCTGAACAATTTACCCTATATTTATATTTTTATAAAAATAAAAATATTTGTGTACATAATAATTATTGTAGACTATAGTTGATCATATATAACGGTTGTAAGGATGAGTTAATTGAGAGAAACGTGATATTTGATTTTACAAAAATGAGATTAGATATCGCTATAGTGCATGTCTGACTGAAAATCAAGATTACCGTGCGTTCTCCGTGGAACGAACAACGAGTTTGACGGTTTTTGCCAGCACCGGCGTGAAAAGTGTTAAGAATAATCGAGATAATTTCATTGATGGTTTCAAAGAAGCCGGTCCACCTCCGTCGCCCGTTGAAACGTCTTTCCACCGGTGTACATGTTATTACGATCGCATTACCGTCCGTCACGACACGCTTCCTGGTTCCTTCTGACATCGAGGTAAAGCTTATGTAAGTGCGCCGGTGATGACTATCTTAAATTCCTAGGTCGTCGTTGGTACACCCGCTCTCGAAGCTGTACGCGTTCTAGTCGTTGAAACCGAGTCGCACCGACAACTCGTGTGATTACGAGAAATTCCTTTTTTACATCGCTGCAAATATCTCAACTTCGTTCGGTAACATTTTATCGTCACATTTTGCGAATCTTTATTTCGTCTTTCGTTACGCCGAGAGGATGTATCGATCGATATTTCGTTGATCGCGATCGGGGTTATTGGGACCGATTGTTGTCATTTTATTTAGTTACATTTCTGTTTTCATCGGAGGTGGAAGATAATAGAAGAATTTTAAGAAAGGCACATGTAAGCATTACTTCTGCACTAGATAATTTGCGATCACATATTACAAAATCATGTATGAATTTGTAATGTCATGTGACATGTGAATTAGTACAAAATCATATGATGCGCGAATTTGTAGTCACATATGATGTGTGTATTTGTACAGTCACATATGATATATGATTTTATACAGTCACATATGATGTATGAATTTGTACAATGCCATGTGATATGTGAATTAGTACAATATCATATGACACGAGAATTCGTACAATTTCATGTGATATGTGAATTAGCATAGTGTCATAGAATGTGTGAATTAGTACAATTTCATATAATTTGTGAATTAGTACAATTTCATATGATATGTGAATTAGTACAATGTTATGTCATGTATGAATAAGTGTAATGTCATATGACATGTGAATTAGAACAATGCCATACGATATGTGAATTAGCATAGTGTCATAGAATGTGTGAATTAGTACAATTTCATATAATTTGTGAATTAGTACAATTTCATATGATATGTGAATTAGTACAATGTTATGTCATGTATGAATAAGTGTAATGTCATATGACATGTGAATTAGTACAATGCCATACGATATGTGAATTAGCATAGTGTCATAGAATGTGTGAATTAGTACAATTTCATATAATTTGTGAATTAGTACAATTTCATATGATATGTGAATTAGTACAATGTTATGTCATGTATGAATAAGTGTAATGTCATATGACATGTGAATTAGTACAATGCCATACGATATGTGAATTTGTACAGTTGCATACGATGTACGAATATGTGCAGTTGCATACGATGTACGAATCTGTACAGAATCATATAATGTGTGAATTTGTACAGTGTCACATGATATGTGAATTAGTTCAATGACATATGATATGTGAATTAGTACAATGTCATACGATGGATAAATTAGCACAGTGTCGTATAATGTATGAATTTATACAGTGTAAAACTTGTTCGACATACGTAGGAGAATAAAGATAAGTTTAAAATTGTGTGCAGAAAATCGAAAAATAATACACGTATGCTTACTCTTCATTCGCAATTCTATCACAATGTGGTTAGCAGACTTTACATCGTAAACGTTTCTAGTAAAATATTACATACGTATACTACTTAATGTCGAGAAAAATCGAAACAACTTTATTTTCACTTGCGACGTTGTCCTTGTTAAATACTACATTTTTATTGAATAATTCTTGCACTAATAATTCTTAATGTAGACAAGAATAGTACATTTCTATGGTTGATTCTTGCAGTTGTTTTAAAATTAATGATTTACGATGTGGGTCATTTATTCGCACACATATAAACAATACAGGATATAGAAATGCAAAAAAGAAAAAATTAGAAGAGAATGTTAAGTGGTATGACAAATTGAAAAATGAACTCAGCTTAAAAATTTCAACAACTATATTTCGACTGTTATCTGTCGAGGGAGTTTCGATCGTAGGTCAATCGTAGGAGTATTAAGGCTGATTTGCATCGTAGGCATTTTAAGTGGATCGTACCGACACGAAATCGATCCACTCGATAGCGAATACGTGACTGTTTGTACCGTTCATTCTAAACAGCAATAATACCGGTATGATGTTGAGGCAAAGGGGCTGCTCTTCGTGATCGAGATAAATCGTTACCTCGATTCGCAAGGTTAAAGAACGTGTTCTGAAAAATGACCAATGTCCGTGTCAAAAATTAACTTGTGGAGTACCGTTGTCGATTGTTCCAATGACCCCGAAAATCCGATCAAACAAAAATTATACCAAGGTACATATGTATATAACATTTAATTTGAGAGATTTTTTGCAAATATACGGAACATCCTTGGAAATTTCGAAATTTGGTAATTTAAGGGAATTGCGAAGTTTGGGGATTTGAGCATTGGGGAATTTGAGAACGCGAGACTTTGGGAACTTTGGAATTGGGGATTTGGAAATTTGAGATTTTGAGAATTTGGGGATTTAGGAATTGGGAGTTTGGATATTTGAGAATTTTATAATTTGGGAAGTTGGAAATTGGGGGTTTGGAAACTTGGGATTGAGAATTGGAAATGTAGGAATTGGGGATTTGGGAATTTGGGGCTTTAGGAATTCGAAATTTGGAAATTTTGGAATTTTGGAATTTTGGAATTGGGAGTTTAGGAATTCAGGACTTTGGGAATCGGGAAATATGGGAATTGGGGATTTGGAAATTTGAGATTTTGAGAATTTCGCGATTTAGGAATTGGGAATTTGGAAATTCGGAAATTTGAGAATATTAGATTATTGAGAACAAAATTTAAAAGTTTATGAATTCGAGTATTTAGAAATTTATAAATTCGAACATTTAGTACTGGAAAAATTAAAACTTGATAAACCAAAAATTTTATAATTAAAAAATCTCCAAATTTTCGAATCAGATATTCAGAAAATTGAAGATTAGGAACTTGAAAATTACAATACCACGCAATTCACAAATTGAGAAATTCGAAGATACGAAAAATTAAAAATTTTTAAATTTGAAGGTGCAAACATTTATACGTTCAAAAAATTCATACGTGCAGAATCTACGAACAGGAACAGGAACGAACATTGCGTTTGAACATACTTACTTTGACGTGTAGCGGTTTTTTTTAACGAGGTTCTCCGATCTGAAATATCGATCAGAGCCGATTGCCCGTAAGATAAAAAAAAAAACTAATGCAATGAACGATACCTCAAAGCCCGTTCAAATTAAATCGACTTCGACCATCGTGTTCCGTTAGCTCGTTTTAACAAAGGACGATGAAATCAGAGAGAGAGTTATAAGTGATTAACGATTAAAGAATGATATTACTCGAGCCAAAAGATACGAATCTATGAACGACGCCACGATTTATTTATAATTAGGTTTGGTTCGTAATTAATTCGCGAAAAACAATTGCTTCGCGCACTATCTGATAAAAAATAACATGAAATTTTCTTCGAGCAAAATGGGTCGAAGAATTTTGCCAGACAACACATTACTTTATCGAAGTAATAATATTTATGTTTCCAATGCACGTACCACCTTTTATCAATCGTGATAACGCAATTTAATAAAACTTGCAACGCGATTGAATGCACTGCGTTCGACGAATTACTATGAAATAGAAATAAAGTGATTACTATCGATGTTCCGATGATGATAACCGAATTAACTTCGGAATCTTCCTCTCGTCGATAATCCTTTAAATATTTAGAGACACTCGTCAGTTGTATATTCTTCGATTTCCGAAGCGATGTGATGTATTTTATACATGTTTCTTATCGGTAAAAGTGGCACAAGTACGAACGTCGCCATCACATGTGTTCATAATTATGAAAATGATCTAACAATAAGTCGTACATTTCTTGTTACTACATATTTAATGGATTACGTTTGAATAAATTAAAAAATATTTTTATATTGTGCACCATTTTGAATTAGGATTTTATTAGTCTTATTTAATCAAAATTTATTTTAAGCGTGAAATTTTGTGTCATTCATTTGACAATATCGTACAAAATTACATTGTATTAATTTATTTAAAAGTACCGTGGTGTGAAATGAGCGATAAATTCATTTTATTTTTAATTTTTGACTTAGACCACTTTCATAACTAACACTAAATGAATTCCATATAATGTTGAACTAACAACCGCTATAAAATGGTTTATTTTTTACAATATCGTACAAAATTACGTTGTATTAATTTATTTAAAAGTACCGTGGTGTGAAATGAGCGATAAATTCATTTTATTTTTAATGTTTGACTTAGACCACTTTCATAACTAACACTAAATGAATTCCATATAATGTTGAACTAACAACCGCTATAAAATGGTTCATTTTTGACAATATCGTACAAACTTATATTGTATTCATTTATTTAAAAGTACCGTGGTGTGAAATGAGCGATAAATTCATTTTATTTTTAATTTTTGACTTAGACCACTTTCATAACTAACACTAAATGAATTCCATATAATTTTGAACTAACAACCGCTATAAAATGGTTTATTTTTTACAATATCGTACAAAATTACATTGTATTAATTTATTTAAAAGTACCGTGGTGTGAAATGAGCGATAAATTCATTTTATTTTTAATTTTTGACTTAGACCACTTTCATAACTAACACTAAATGAATTCCACATAATGTTGAACTAACAACCACTATAAAATGGTTCATTTTTTACAATATCGTACAAAATTACATTGTATTAATTTATTTAAAAATAATATGATGTGAAATGACTGATAAATTCATTTGCTTTGAATGTTTGACTTACAATTAGACCACTTTCACAATTATGGTGTCACATTTCAATAAAACCCTCCGCAATGGTTGCGTTCAAAATGCGCGACAAATGGCGAAGCGACGGCACATGTCAGAAACGAACTTTCGCCCCATATTCGTTTCATTTGCAAAAACCGTGCCCCACCTACATCTTCTTTCAGCTCATCACATGCTCCATTACGTATATTCCGCTCTGGTTACCACTTATTTTCATATCGTTAAGTTCACGTGCAGCCATCGAAACTGGCTTGCGAGGATCATCATTCAAGTGTCCGATACTTGGTCTTAAAACGTTTCGAAATTCCCTGCGTCATCGCCACGCATTGTCGTCATTTGGCTCGGTACATTAACAAAAAAATTATCACTGTATACTGTCTGATGTTGCTACTAATAAAAATTAACGCACCACCTCGCGTTCGACGCTAATTCTTGTTGATCTTAATTTCATGTTGTGGACACGTGCGACGCATGTGACCATGTGCATCTGTCGACAAATGTCTCTCCCGAGTGTCTCTTTTGCTTTTTCGTCTGTTACAGTAGGTATTTCAATTATGACACTCTTTCTATTTAAATAATTTGTCTTAAGAATTCCTCTTTGTTCATTTCATTCCATCTTAATATACATATATGCACAGTTAATCTTAATATAAGTATAATATGTGTAATATACAGTCAATCTTAAAATACGTATAATATAATTTACAGTCAATCTTCATATATGTATTATATAATACAGGATGTCCCACAAATATGGTACGAGCCGGAAAGTGGTGGTAGGTTGGGCTATTCTGAACAACTTTTTCCTTTGAAAAATATTGGGCTTCATATTTAAATTATTAAGGAAAAACACTGACCAATAAAAGCGCGTAAATTGAAAAGTATCGTGTTATTAATTGAGAAGTATCGTGAGCCATCGTCGCGAACAAGGATGTGAAACCTTACGTCCTCGATCGGATCGTTTTCTCGTTAACGGCGGCATTCTTCGACGCGCGAATACGAGCGTAAGCGACGTTCGTAACGAGGAAACTGAGCCCAAGAAAGCGTAACATACGTGGATAATTATTAATTATACGGGGGGCCGAGCGTGAGTGGGAAAAGTTGACGGTATTAGAGACACGGTTACAAAACTCGCGGAGGAAAGAAAAAGTTGACGAACTTGATAACGGCCGATGCAATTACGCGATTTTGTCTGAAATGCTTTCCACGGATTTTGCTTTCCATTGGTGTATTAAAAATTTCCCTTTTAACTTCGATCGACTCGAATCGACTTACATCGGATTGTTTCGGTACACATCGGATTCAAATCGATTGAGATCATTCGAAGTCGACCGAAATCCGTCGAAGAAGACCGAAATCGTCCGAAACTATTCGAAGTCGACCGAAATCCTTCAAAATTGTTCGAAATTGACCGACATCGTCCGAAATTGTTCGAAGTCGACCGAAAATGTTCGAAGTCGACCGAAATTGTTCGAAATCCACCGAAATCGTTCGAAGAAGACCGAAATTGTTCGAAATCCACCGAAATCGTTCGAAGAAGACCGAAATTGTTCGAAGTCAACCGAAATCGTTCGAAGAAGACCGAAATCGTCCGAAACTATTCGAAGTCGACCGAAATCGACCGAAATTGTTCGAAGAATACCGAAATCGTTCGAAGAAAACCGAAATCGTCCGAAACTATTCGAAGTCGACCGAAATCATTCAAAATTGTTCGAAGTTGACCGAAATCGACCGAAATTGTTCGAAATCGACCGAAATCATCAAAAGTTGTTCGAAGTCGACCGAAATTATTCAAAATTGTTCGAAGTTGACCGAAATCGACCGAAATCGTTCGAAGTCGACCGAAATTGTTCGAAGTCGACCGAAATCGTTCGAGGAATACCGAAATCGTCTGAAATTGTTCGAAGTCGACCGAAATCGTTCGAAGAAGACCGAAATTGTTCGAAATCCACCGAAATCGTTCGAAGAAGACCGAAATTGTTCGAAGTCAACCGAAATCGTTCGAAGAAGACCGAAATCGTCCGAAACTATTCGAAGTCGACCGAAATCGACCGAAATCGTTCGAAGTCGACCGAAATTGTTCAAAGTCGACCGAAATCGTTCGAAACTATTCGAAATCGACCGAAATCCTCCAAAATTGTTCGAAGAATACCGAAATCGTTCGAAGAAAACCGAAATCGTCCGAAACTATTCGAAGTCGACCGAAATCATTCAAAATTGTTCGAAGTTGACCGAAATCGACCGAAATTGTTCGAAATCGACCGAAATCATCAAAAGTTGTTCGAAGTCGACCGAAATTATTCAAAATTGTTCGAAGTTGACCGAAATCGACCGAAATCGTTCGAAGTCGACCGAAATTGTTCGAAGTCGACCGAAATCGTTCGAGGAATACCGAAATCGTCTGAAATTGTTCGAAGTCGACCGAAATCGTTCGAAGTCGACCGAAATTGTTCGAAGAAGACCGAAATCGTCCGAAATTGTTCGAAGTCGACCGAAATCGTTCGAAGAAGACCGAAATCGTCCGAAACTATTCGAAGTCGACCGAAATCATTCAAAATTGTTCGAAGTTGACCGAAATCGACCGAAATTGTTCGAAATCAACCGAAATCATCAAAAGTTGTTCGAAGTCGACCGAAATCATCTAAAATTGTTCGATGTCGACCGAAATCATCCGAAATAGTTCAAAGTCGACCGAAGTTGTCTCAAATCGGTTCATATTAGTACAAATCAGTCCAGCTGTATTAAAACCGGTCCAAATCGATTAAAATCGTCCCAAATTACTTTGATTCGATCCGATTCCCCCTAACTCGTTAAAAATCGTTCCAATTCGATCCAGATCCACCCGTATCGGCGCGAATCGATCCGAGTCTCCCAATACCATAATCGCTTCAATCGTTATCTCGTTATCTTGTACCACACGCCAAGAGAAGCAGAAGGAAAATTAATTTCAATCGAATACATGTATATAAATTATGAATCGCAGTATTCATCTATCAAAAGTGTAGCAAAAAAGAACGAGACGGTTCGCGTGTAGCGATCTAACAACGTATGAACTTTGATAGCAGGAGATACGGGATTGAAGCGTGTAATTGAAAGTAATGATTTCCATATTGCGTCGAGCGAAATCGTGATAACGGAACCACGGTGTTACGAGCGTCGGACACTCGTGCAGTTTAAATACACACGAGAAAAAAAAAAGAAATAGGAAGATTAAAGAAACTGTTAACTACCGGAGTGTTGTATGCAACGGGTAAAAATAGAGCAACGGTAAGCGATAGCGGTGCATTCCGTCCCTGCTTTCGTACCGAAAAAAAAGAATTTGTAACGAGTTGACGCGTATGCACACCTGGTCGGTACATCGCGTACTCGTTTCACGTAAAAAGAAACATTTTCTCTGCGCGTGTTGCACGGAATGAATAAATCTTTGACCGGCATAATGTTGCATTAAGAAAATGAAGATTGCGGTGAGAATGTTTACCGAGAACCAGATACATATTTTATTGGCTCGAATCCCACATTAACCGGATTATCCGGGCTTCCATAAATCGGATTTCTTCTCTGAGAGGACGCAAAAAGAAGGACAAAAAAGATACATATTTTATTAGAACTATAATGGGGATGTAGAGGTCTGCGGTTGTACGAATCTAGGGATGTTCAGATGTAGGAGCACAAAGATCCAAAGATGTAAATATGTTTTATAGAAATTTGGGGGTGTAAGAATCTGGGAACATTAAAATCTGTGGTGAAAGAATCTAGGAACGTAGAAATTTGAAGGTGTAAGAATCTAGGAATATTGAAATCTGGGGTGTAAAAGTATAGGAACACAGAAACCTAGAAACATAGAAACCTAGAGACACGGGGATCTAGTAAAATAATTATATAGGGAATAGGATTTATGGACATAGAGAGACAACAGTGTAAAAATTTAAGGACATAAGGCTACAGGAGTTTAGGGATGTAGAGATCTAGGGGTGAAAACTTGTAGGGATGTAGAGAACTAGAAATATAGATATCTACAAACATAAGAATATACAGGTGCATAGATTTATAAATCTAAAGATTTAGAATTCTAGAGATCTCCAAATATACGGACTAAGAAATTGAAGAATTATCGACATTTAAAAATCACCCCAGAATAAAATTAAAAAAAGTACCCGCGTCTGATCGATCGCAACACTGTTTATTCGCAAAAAAACACCATATTTCTCAAGAAGAAAGCATCTCGATATTTTCCACGTCTTGAACCACATCCACGCCTCGTCTCCGTCCACATAATCGTTGCTTCTGCTGGATGTTTCTCTTTCCCGAGCAACTATCAGCCGGTGGGGAGTTTTAATCGGGGTGAAAAAGTGTTTCCGGACGATTAAATGGAAAATGCAGAGAAACTTTTCGTTCGACGTGTCGTGATTCCCCGAACGTATATACACGGCGGATAATTCGGTCGGAACGAAGCGAATTCCAACGTGTATAATAAACGCGTGTCATTATCGGACGGAAAAGCGAGGTGAAAAACAATGATAAGATAGCGGTAGCGCGCTAATAGCGAATGTTATCGAGATTCGAACAATTTTAGATATTCTCGAGCGCATTTGGTAAGACGTCTTCAGGAACGGAGGTCAGAACACAGAAATATCACACGGAATGTAATTCGTCTCATGGCCTACAAAAGAGTTTTCACGTATCGGTTGAAGTATTTTTACTGCTTTTCTTCTTTCGCACAATTCGCTATTTCGTACATTTAAAAGAAATTTAACTTTGTATTTAACTTTCAACGTCAAGACTGATAATTAAAAATATGAATGCAGCCTTTGTATATCTAGACAGATTTTTAATTATTATGGAAGAACTCAAACTCAACAGTAATTGGCAAAATCATTAAATGAAGTTCCTTGGTCTTTTATTGCTGTTATGTTGAACCCTCGATATTCTAAACTTTCTAAGATCTATAATAATGTCTACACCCTTGAAAAGTACGTGTCTTTTTTACCAAAATAAAACGGAAAGAACTTATACATACATGTGGTATACGGTTTATTGCGGCGAGGGAATGTGCAAAATATTTTTATCCGGCGAGCTTGATTTCGGTCGGGGAAGTTAACAATTTTATTCGCGGACGTAAAATGCTCGGTACGTTGTAGCGAAAGGATTAAAAAGGATATCTGTCGCAATAAGGGGCAACGTGTATCCTGTCGCGGTTTCCAACTCGATAACAGCGCGTACGAGGATACTACCGTAAAACCCATGTCGTCGCGCCGTAAATTTCAAATATCGTGTAAACCGATCGAACAATACGACCCTCGACTATGACGCAAATTGTTATCTGGTCACTGTATCGATTCTCCTTCGTTTTATTTCTTTCTCGCTGCGTTAGCTATATGTTATGCCGTCGCGTCGCGTAGTGTTGTATCGGAACGCGGCAATCCAATCTCCGAATAAATTGCTGTTTATTGTCCGATGTTTTATAAATTCGCGGTTTCTCGAGTACCGGAATTCTAGAATTTGGAAATTTTTGGGGGAATTCGCGATTGTGGAATTTCGACGCTTGAGGAGTGTTTGGAATTTTGACAATTTTGGGATAACAGAATTTTGGAACCTTGAAATTTTGGGGAATTTGTGACACAGAAAATTTGGGAAATTCAGAATTTTGGGAGATTTGGGATTTTGAAATTTTTGGCAATTTGGGATTTTGCAAGTTTGGGAGATTTGAGACATTGAAATTTTGGGGGATTCAGAATTTTGTGGTTTGGGTCTTTGAAATTTTGAGGAATTCAGAATGTTGGTATCTTGAAATTTTTGGAAATTTGGAATTCTTACAGCTAGAAATTTTGGGGAACTTAGGATTTTTTATGTTTGAATGTTGTGGAATTTGAGTGTTTAACATTTTTTTAAATTTCGGATCTTGAAATCTTCGAGAATTCAGAAAACTCGAATTTGAAAACTGAAACGTTGTGAATTTTGTATTTCGAAAGTTTTCGAATAATTATCTTTGAAACATTGAAGGATAACAAAAAGTAGGTATGACCTCGCCGGTTACATATTTCATCGCTTAAAAGTCCTCGAAAGATCAATAAGATCGAAGAGAACCTTGCCAAAATAAGTGGAACAGCCAATAATTTGCAAGCCATAATCCCTGTTTTCGCAATAGCGATCCTTGCAACTTGCGCAGTAACATTCTTTAAAACGACATTGATATATTCTTGCAGAGCAGGTCACATCCACCCTTTTCTATGATATTTAACAGTCAGAACATTCATTTTTCTCCAGCGATATTTGTAGATATTAACACTGTTTACACGACATATGACACAATAATTGTTTACATAAAACATACATTATTTTAATAATTTTTTAAGCAAATTGTACCTAGTTATACATTTAATACATTTTTACAGAACTTTACACTTGCATACTTAATAATATTTTTAAGAAATTTACACTCGTACGTTTAATAGTTTGTTAATTAAATAGTCCACATCTACAAACCAATAACCCACACTTTAATCAGATTTTACACGTTGATACACTTAATAATGTTTTAATTATTGAGAAGCGAACAATAAAGCACCAAATAATTTTTATAAACATCTGAAACATCTTGCGAACATTGAAGCTGCAAATAATATAACGTACCTGGATCGGTTTGTTAACACTATAAGACCAACCAGTCAAAATGACTGGTTTCGGGTTTGGCATTTTTATTAGAAAATTTTATTCCCGTCTTTTTGTCAAAATGTCTGTCATATTTTATTAAGCTAATGAATGGTTGTATATGTTAGGTGATGCTGCAATATTTATTTATGTATTTTTCTACTTTATTTTCAGATTTTAAATAAGCATGCATTTAATGCTGGTACTTCTGGTGTTAATCGTTATAATTTCAGAACAATTCTCTGATCCGTAATAGATTCTAAAAAAATTACTTGGACGCGTGTTTCGGGATTACGTAAAACGAAGAAAATGAAAACAGGAAACCGGATACGAAATGGTTGCTGGCGTCACGAGCTGCCTCACCGTGTCCGCTTGCGAAAAGTTGACGTATTCTGCTTGTCAAGGCGTATCTTTTAAAAGGTCGTGGAGCACGTAAAGAACCCGCACAGAAGACATCCCTTTGTTGTACACCTGTCTTTGCTCAACTTGTCTTTCACTGGTCGTGTTCGTGTGCAAATGTAACACGAGCATATGTGCCCGCATCGCGCCGTAACACTAAGCATTCACAATAGGAGCGACGTCATAGCCATTATAGGCTAACTAAAAGTAACCAGATAAAAGGCCAATAACTGTGACAAACACGCGGCGGAAGTGCTCGGAAATACTCATTTTACTTTTCGACCTATAAAATCTCAATGTAGTTAAAAGAGGAAATAAGATCTAGGATATTTCTTATGAAAGATACAAAATATTTATTATAATACGATGCAACATAGGAATTTGTTTTATTTTTTATTCTGTTTTCATTCAGGAAATATCAGAGACTATACATAGAAATAAATATTTTCACACTTTGTTTATGTAAAATTAATATATTCTACTAGATATCCAAGGATGCAAGAAATTTATGGAATATAGGTATTTAGAAATAAAGATGTAGGGATATAGTGAACTAGGAAGCTAGAGATGTAAGAATGTATGTAAGAATATATCAGATCTATAAGTATAGTGATCTAGGAGACCAGAGATATATTAAAAATATCGTGATCTAGGGCTGTATGTATTTACAATGTATATGTATGTATATGTAGACCTATGGATATAGGAATGTACGTGTCTATGAATGTTGAAATCTAGTGACGTTACTGCCTATGAATATTGAGATCTAGGGATATACGTGTCTACGAATATTGAGATCTAGGGATATATTTGCCCATGACTATTTATATCTAGGGATATACGTGTCTACGAAGATTGTTATCTAGGGATATAGATGAAACATAAGAATATAATCTAGCGATATAGACGTCTATGAACATAAAAATCTACGAACAGAGTAACGTAGAAATCAAAAAGTTATGAGAATATAACAACTAGTTCTTTGTGATATCTAACACGTGGAGGGTTCATTGTAATCTTATTCGGGTATTGATCTTGTAACATTTTGGTGAAGCTCAGTTACACGTATGTACGTCTATCTATCTTGCTGATAAGAACGTTCAAAGATAGCAACCAGTCTCCGTGACATCCGAATTCGTCATGTATTGACGTAATTCCTGACGTTACACTTTCGTTTAATACCGGAAACCATCTGATTAGTTGGTTTACACGAATTAACATCAAACGGTACTCTTCTCGAGACGATAACTAACTCGTTTTCTGTATTTCTTATTGTCGGACACGATATCACCGTACAAAACAATCTTCGTGACGAGAAAATCGATGAGCGATTAATTTGGAACTCTCGTGCTGCCAAATTTTTAAATTCAAAAATTGCCCGCCAAATTTCTGAATTACAAAATTATTTTATAAAATTACTAAATTTCGAAATTACTCACCAAATTTCTGAGTATTAAAATTTAGAAATTCGAATTTTTTGTAACTCTAAATTTCTAAATTGCACGATTTGAAAACGTACGTTTAAATTTGGAAACTCGATGTTTCTGCTTATTCAAATGATCAAATTGAGCAATTTGTAAATTTTAACGTTGGATAATTTCAGATCATTTTGTAACTACACATCGAGGACCAACAAATATGAACATGTTAGGTGACCATTCAAATATGTCCGTCAGTGGTTTAAAGCGTGTAACGAAATTCTCCAAATTGACGGATTTACATGTATTTACCGATTTCGAGCAAACATAATCCGCGTGTATCTTTACAACAATCAGCGTTATTATCGTGGCCGTTATCATTATGCCCTGCAGGTAACACCCAGATAACGAGCAAACTTCACGAGAACAGTTAGTCCAACGTTTCTTCTCGCAGAATGCGGACTTTGTTCGCGTCGCGGTGCGCGGTAAACGTTCTCGATGATAATTCGATCGTTTACGGATCGGTGAAATGCTTAAACCGTGTTATTTGCCGATTTACCGCCACTATAAAGCTTCTTCGCGTACAGTGCCGGCCACCGTTCCCTTCTCAACGGAAAATCACCGCGTAAAGGGAAAGGGCGCTCGTTTGTTTTTGGTTGGTGAATTTTTTCAATTTCGAAACTTTTGAACTCTGAAATTTGCAAAGTCGTTCGTTCGGAAGTTCGCAACTTTGGAGATTTAGGGATATGGGGGGTTTAGGGATTTAAGGATTTGGGTGTTTAGAGATATGGAGATTTTGGAATTTAGAGATCTGGGGAGTTAAGATTTAGTGATTTAACGATTTAGAGTTTTGGAAACTTTAAAGATTTGGGGAATTTAGGAATTTAGAGTTTTGGAAACTTTCAAGATTTGGGGAATTTAGGAATTTAAGTATGTATGGACTTGGAAATTTAGAAATTTAGGTATGTACATAGGTATTTAGGTATTTATGAATTAGGGAATTTAGGAAATTTGTAAATTTAAAAACTTACGTTTCTACGGATTTGGTAGCTTATGGATTTAGGTATTTAAGAATTGAAGGATTTATAAACATTGAGATTTGCAAATTAAAAAATCGAAACCTTTAGAAATATACAAATGTGAACACTTGAAAATCTAAAAAATTGTCAATCCGAATAGTTCGAAAGTTTAAAAAATTCAGAAGTGTCGATACCCGTCGATCTAGGAAATTCAAAAGACCCGCTTCCTAATAGAAATAAAATGGTGGATGTCCGCGTTGCTCCCCTTTGTACAACTTGTACGAAGACTCTCGTATCGAGCTAGCGAATTTGTTGGTCGATCATTGTGTTTCTATAAAAAAAAAAGAGGGAGAAAGTTGTAGTCGGTAACCCTCGCGATGCAACGCGTTCAAAGAAGCCTAATTTGCATAACCGTATGGAAGAAGTTTCCCGGAACGCGTGGTTAATGCTGTCGAAGCTAATTAATTCCATCCAATTAACACCATATCGCGTCAATTACAGATTCGTTGAGTCACGACGACGTTCTTCTGCAAAGGAATCGTTTTACCGTTACTCTTGAAACTCACTTTTACGACGTCGTGTTTTCGTTGTCGTTCGGAAACTTTGCCGGTAGCCGAAGACCGTGGAAATTTGACGTACATTTTGTGTGTACGACTATCGTGATACAAGTGCGTGACACCGTGTATGTAAATAAGGTAACCATCAGCTGCGAGTACACGTGTCGGACGTGCAAGCGGACGAGTTATTTTTGCAACGAATCCAGTTGCAAGATAAATCGATATCGCTGTTAAGTGGCGCGATAGAAAAAGTAATTGAACACTGTTCCGCGGTCGTAACGAGTTTCGAGTGCTCCGATGGTTTTCAATGGTGTTCCATAAGTGAGTACCGCCGATTCGTTTCTGCCAGCCGATCGGTCGAGTGAAAAGTGAGACAGGAAATTGTGGTGAGAAACGCACGAAGTCGAAATTCGATCGTTCGGGCGATGGATTTGGAAATTTGGCAATTGGGGGATTTGGAATTTTGGAGATTTGGATATTTAACAATCTTGGAATTTGGGGATTTGGAATTTTGGAAATTTGGATATTTGACAATCTTGGAATTTGGAGATTTGGAATTTTGGCATTTTGGAGATTTCAACTTTTGACTATATTGGAATTTGGGGATTTGGGTTATGAACATTTGACAATCTTGGAATTGGGGAATTTGGAATTTTGGAATTTTGGAGATTTGGACATTTGACAATCTTAGAATTTGGGGATTTGGGTATTTGACAATCTTGGAATTGGGGAATTTGGACTTTTGAAATTTTGGAGATTTGGACATTTGACAAATTTGGAATTTGGGGATTTGAGAGTTCGAGAATTAAGGTTTTAGGGATTTTACGATTTTTGGAAATGGAAATTTGGGGATTAGCAGGGTAAAGAATTTGTAGAATTTAGGAATAGGGGTTTTATGAATTGCAAATTTGGGGTTTTCGGGGGTTCAGAAATTAAGAGGATTAGTAATCGACGATTTGGGGATTGGACGGGTTCGATAATTAGGGTTTTAGGGATTTTAGGAATTTAGGAATAAGAAATTTGGGACCTTGGACTGCTATCGGAATTGCAAAATTTAGGATCTGGAGCTTTATAAATAGCAAATTTGGAGATTGCTAGGGTTTAGGAATTGGGAGGTTTAAAAATTAAAAATTTAGGTATTTGATGGATTTGAGGAGTTCAGAAATTGAACATTCGGGTATTTTGAGAGTTTAGGAATTGTAGGATCTAGAAACATGAGTTTTATGAAATGTTATAGATTTCTGCGGTTTAGGAATGTTGAGTTTTAATAATTGAAAATTTTGGGATTAGGAATTGTATTTAGAAATTGTATACTATAATACATCCCATATACCACATGAGCACTCCTAGTTCTAACGTGTACACGACAACACGCTTTTCCTAGTTCTTACCAACTTGCTTCAACACCACCCAACATCACAAATTCACTATTACCGATTAACTAACTAGAAGACGAAATTATAGAAACTGTTACGTGAGATCGGCATTATCCAATTTACATAAGATAGTGGCGAACATAATTCAAAAGAATCGCGGCCATAAATGTATCATTGATAATAATAGCCGTATCCTCCGAGATAACGAGCGCGTAACCTAAATCGCGCGAACAAATTGCAGAGAATCCAACTTCTCAGAAACTAATCGCAATAATAATCGAATTGATCGGTCAAAAAAACGAGCCAACACACCGATCCGTCCGCGTTGATCGTCAACGAAGAAAAAAGTCGAAGTATCACGGACAAACCGGAACGCAAGAAGTCTGCTCGGAACGTTAGCTAAACGAGGAGGAATGCAAATCTCCGATGAATCAACGCGAAAACATCTTCCTCGGAAAAATTTTCAAGAAAGCAAATTCTTCGCTTTTGCAAGAAGAATCGTTGACACTAGAAGTACCGGCATTAAATGCATGCTTCCTTTAAAACTGAAAACAAAGTAGAAAAATAAATAAATAAATATTGCAGCATCACCTAATAAATACCAGGTGTATGCATAAGTTTTTTCCGTTTTTTTATTTTGGTAAAGAAGACACGTAATTTTCAAGGGTGTAGACATTATTATAGATCATAGAAAGTTTAGAATATCGAAGGTTCAACATAACAGCAATAAAAGACCAAGGAACTTCATTTAATGATTTTGCCAATTACTGTTGAGTTTGAGTTGGGTCATCATCCAATAACTCCTGCAATTGCTCGTCTTCGCACTTATGTGGTCTACCAGAGCGTTCACTGTCTTTTGCATCGAAATCGCCACTTTTAAATTATCGAAACCATGTCTCACATGTTCTAATAGATGGAGCGTGTTCACCATATGTTTCTACCAGCAAACGATGACTTCCAACAGCCTTTTCCTTTCGATCGAATAAGACAAGCAATGCTTGCAGCAAATGTTCTTCTTCGGGCACAAAATTCGGCATGATCACTGAACGATAAAACAAAGACACTAGATTCTGGCGGACTCAACTTGTACGTGCTTGTCGTTTAATGTCGGACGAACATAACGACGTATGATTCGAATGAATACGCTGCGTACTTTTCGCTCGAGCCATCTCTTAGTTCAACCGGAAAAAACTTATGCATACGCCTGATAAATATTGCAGCATCATCTAACATATACAAACATTAATTATCTCAATAAAACATGACAGACATTCTGATAAAAGGGCGGCAAGAAAATTTTGTAATCAAAAATGCCAAACCCGAAACCAGTCATTTTGACTGGTTGGTAGTTCTAGTGTTAACGAAGGATTTATAAAGTCTGGTAAATAGGAGGTGGTACGTCACGGGCTAGGGATATATATCTCGAAGAGGCGAAAAATAAAGGCGAGTGGGTGGGACAACAATCATCGGAAGAATGTCGTGCAGGAAGAAGATAGACTCGAAACTGTGGCTGGAGTATAGCCAGGCGGTAAGAAATCGATTGTATTCGTGCATCGTGATAACGGTTATCCGTATACCTCGGACTAACTGAGGGCTGGTGAACCAGGTTCCTAAGGTAACCGAGTTAATAAATCGATGAGACGTTATCGTGCAGAGAATTGAGTTCGCTGCCGCTGCTGCCGTTGCTGCTTCCAACAAGAATATTCCCGTTGCCTTCTCCTTCTTTTCTTCGTTCTTGTATTTTTTCTTTTCTTTTCTTTTTTTTTTTTTTATACTCTTCTGCGCCTCTCGCAATAGAGTCACGATCAAGGACGGTACAGTCGTTGGATGCTTTATGTTGCCCCTCGATGCCTTTGTTCACCTCAAACTGGAGTAAAACTCTCGTGTTACGCTGGGAAAATGTTGCTTCTCGTGTTTCTTCCCTCCTAGATAAATCTTTTACGTATATGTGACTTTTTGCTGCGTACGGATTTTTAGAAACATCCTTATTGCGATGTGGATAAGTGGCTGTAATATTAATCCTTAACCCTTTGCACTCGAAAGCATTTTCATTGTTTGCAAATGGTAGGTGTAAAATTTCACAGTTGAAAATTTTGATGAATTTGTTTGAAATCATTGTTTTTTGTTTATTAATCACCAATGTCGTCTGTGTCACTGTATTTGAATACAGGGTGTATAATATTATAAATTCAGTTAAAAAATATTTATTTAATATCGACGAATTAAATCACATGGCGAGTAAGAGGCACCAATCTCAGAACAATTATCCTTATCGCATTGTATTAAATACTTTGACGTAATGATAATCAGTTCTGAATTATCTAATAGTAAGTTTCTCAATTTGTATATTCAGAAATTTCTTAATACTTTCTGTTTCCAAATTTCTTAAGTTCACAACTTAATTTATAATTCCATAATTTTGTTTATAGTTTATGATTTCATGATTTGATTTACAGTTTGCAGTTACATAATTTAATTTATAGTTTATGATTTCATAATTTGATTTATAGTTTGTAATTTCATAATGTGATTTATAGTTTACACTTTCATAATTTATAGTTTACAATTTCACAATTTTATTTATAGTTCATAATTTCGTAATTTGATTTATAGTTTATAGTTTCATAATTTAATCTAATAGTTCATAATTTTACAACTTGCTCCATAATTTCCAATTAAAACGCTGTTTCATTTTCATTACCAATACACCGAAGCCCTTGAACGACCACTTTATGTCAAATTAATTACATATATCAGCAATGATCCCCCCCACACTCCTCGTATTGCATTTCTCGATTTTCATAAAGTGTTCCCATTAAAGAAACTTCAATTACAGTGAAACCATTTCATTTCCACGGGACCTTTACGGAACATATAATTGCCCGTGCGACTGTTACCATTAAATTTCATTAATTTGATCGGGATTCAGTAAGGTTCCAGACCCATTAAACACCGCGTTCGTTCGAATATAAGATATAGAACAGATCTAAAACGCGTATGGCTCGTATATTATTACGGCAAAAAATTAATAATACGGCAAAATGGTCCAGCAAAGGTTCCCGCGAACGTTTCGCGCATAAATCCCTGAATCAGCGACCGTAAACGAGTTCCATTCATACCCAGATCCATGTTATTAGTTGTGTCCTATAATTACAGTCTGTTAAATCATAGGCTGAGAAAAATGTCGAATCCCGTGCGTGGTTTAATCGTAAGTTTGACCGTAAGTCGTCTTTGGTTTGATTGGTTTTGGTGTGATTGAAAATTCCATTAGGCAGTATTTTCATTTTTACCAAATATTTTCACGACGCTCTCTTATATTTATTTTCCATAGTTTCAAAGAAAACTGATGCGAGTATCTTCGGTTAGAAAATTGAACAAATTTTGAACGATGCAGCTGTTAACACTGAACCTACCGGCATACAATGCACCTTTTTTTTAATTAAATACAGAATTGGAAAACAAATAAACGAACGATGAAACAGAAACTCATATTCACATTGATTGTTTATCTCGATGAAAAGCCAGAAGAATTTCAAAGAAGCCACCTTAACATACTTTATAACTTAAAATTAAGAACTTGTGACATGGTCATTTCGTCTGCCTCGGTGGATTTAGTGTTAAATGTTTGTTGAAATTTGAGTGTCAGCCAAAGTGTTAAAGCTGTTTTCCACAAAAAACTACCAAAGGGGTCAAATGACCGTTTTACAAGTTTCCTATTTGAAACAACAATGTTGACACAATTTTCTTGAAATTTATGCTGATTCTCATCAAGATAAAGAATTAACTCCTTGCCGTACATTGACGAGTCTGACACGTAACGCGCTCACAGCACAAATGTAACAAAGTTTACTCAAATTTTTGATACTCCTCAACTTGAAGTTTACGTCCGATTATAATTCGCGTAGTCAAGGATCGCTCACTATAAAATACTCGTAGCATTTAAATTTCTTTTGTTCGTTTTAATATTATAGCTATGAATAGTTAGCTCTGTCTGACGTACCTGGCAAATAAATGGCAAGGGGAGGGGTTAATATGTAATAATTTATTTTTCAACTACATTTTTGACTACAAAGTTATTGTGCATTATACGACGGTAGTTTTAGTGTTAAGAGGCAATTGCACAATCGCGGAATCCGGCGCCGACCGATAGGATCTCGTTTTCTAGGACGATCTTCGACAAACGATCTCCTTTCAGACAAGATCAAGAACGACTACCCGTGTCGATAAGCGCCGCCGGATTTATGCACACGCCATAATGGCGGCCACTCCGCTGCACAGACCCACGCACCGCCATAAACATTTATTTATATTAAGTACGTGATAAACGTCGATTAATATCCAACGCTCGATACGTGTTTTTTATTTCCTGCAAATTTGCGACCCTGATGGAACCACGACTGGTTGTACACACGATTTATTAACTGGATTAAATAGATAATGTGTAACCATTAAATAAATAACGTAACCCTATAGAAATATAGGGATGTAGGAAACGAGAAATACAAAAGTACGCATAGGAGTTCGTGGATATATTAGTCGGTGTTTTTCCTTGGTAATTTAAAGACGAGAGCTCGAATTACATTTTTGTAAAGGAAAAAGTTGCTTAGAATCAATCTTATAACCCTTTCCGGTTCTTACATTAACCCTTTGCACTCGAAGGTATTTTTACAGGCAGCAAATAGCAACTCTAAAACTTTTTTTTTGAAAAATTTCATCGAATACTTTAGAAGTTATTATTTCTCTATTGACTGCCACTATTAGCTGTTTCGTTATGTTTACACATTATATGTGCAGTACTATAGATTTAGTTAACACTCAAACTACCGAAGTGTAATTCGCAATTATTTTGATGTTAAAAATGAGGTTGAAAAATAAATGAATAAAAGATGAAATATAAATGAATATTGATTCTTCATCTTGATGACGATCAGCACAGATGTCAAGAAAACCAGTTTTGTCATTTGAAGTAAAAAATTTGTAAAAGGGTCATTTGACCCCTTTGATAGTTTTAGTGTTAAGAAATATCTATTTTAAATTGTATTAAACAGGGTGATGAATGTGAGTAATCTTTCGAGTGTAAAGGGTTAATTGCGAGACACCCTGTAGAGATCCGGGGGTATAGCGAATTGAAAGTATACGTTTCGATTTAACACCCTTGTACGTGTCTCGTTTTCGTGATAGACAGATAAAGTTCCGAAGGTTTGTACCGCCTCAGGCTCCATGCAAGTTAAATACATCACTGTCAATAACATTCCAACGTGGCTGATATCTGATGTCGTTACGAAAACGGTACTTTACGAACACCTCGTGACGATTGATTGTTTTTTTTTTTTTGGTTTTATACTTGTAATATTCTTGTTTCGGTGTACAAAGGTGTTGCACAGCTAGGTCCGTTAGAAACGAAACACCTGATCGTCTGTGCTATTACAGATCCCAAGATTATCCTCTGCGAAAGACATTTCTTCGTAGTGATTACGATGATTGATACCTTGACGAATGAAAGTATGTACATACGTGCTACTTTACGGATAATTAATCCGTAATCTTTTCTTGAAAAGGGTAGAAAGATAAGCGGGTAATAATAAACGATTTCGATATCCAGTATCTTGAGATTACATTGTCTCGTAGACTAAAAGTGACGGTGGAATTAACATACTGTGATAAATCTATCTCCGACAAAAGATATTCCTGTAAATAATTATGCGTATTTTTTTATCAAAAATATCGATATCTTTTTTTTGTATTTTGTCGGAACAAAGAATTGTGGAACAGAAATTGGAAAACTTCATCACCTAGAGTGGCGTTACACCTTAAGCATTCAAATAAAAAGAAAAATACGACGTACGCACATCGTGTTTTTCTGAACGTTGCGATCATACGCGTGGTGATCTAATGCGTAGTTGGGCAGAACGTGCAAAATCAGTGGCAACGGTCTAAGAATGTTAAGTACAAGCACGCCGCAATCCGGAAGAAGGCTACTCCCGAGTCAGCTGTTACTTATACCTATACTTTGACGCACACCGAGGCGTGGGTTGATACACGAACGGATTTGTTTGGAAATTTACCTGAAAAAAGATAAATCGTGGCTGCGTTTACATTATGTACGGTCTATTGGGGACCCTACCTGTTTTCATCTGATCGCAAACAAGCTACACGTAGAAAAAGCACGCAAACATTCGTGCACGCGTGCACGCGGAGCAAGTCTGTCTCCTTCTACCTGCTTTTCTTACTTTCTTCCTTCTCCCCGTCTGACTCCGGCTCAGGGCTGCACTTAGAAACTACGGTCCTTCCGCTTCTCATCAATTATTCAACAAACACGCAACGACCGTAAAGAATTTTCTTTAAATTATCATTTAACTCGAGGAAATGGCAAAAACTATTAATATTTGGTTGCACTTAAATACTTTGTAATTAGCAGTTTTTTACTCGCAATTACTTTCAGATATTTATTACAATCGCAGGCGGTGGCTCTGCGATGTTATAGAGTTTCTATACAACTACCAGGAAACAAGAAAATCTAAATTCTATTATAGATTTTTTAATCACGTTCGGGAATGTTAAAATTTCATAAACTGAGTATTTGGAAATTTGGACTAATAATTCGATGATCAAGAAATTGGGGTTTCTAGTAATTTAGGGAGTTGAAAGTCGGAAAATTCCTGAATTCGGAAATAGAAATTTCGAAATAGGTTTGTTTGTAGATTTTCAATTTAAGAAATTCGATCGTTGACCCCACCGATTTCCACGAGTGCGATTCTATGCATCGTTGCATTTTAACTTTACAAGGCAAGAAATGTTTTCGAAATCCGAGTATGCTTCAACCCTCTCCCTACCATTCTACTCCCTCTTGGGCCTAACTGTCCACTCACCGACTGACCAGTTCGTAACCAAACTTCGTCTCGCCCACATTCGGTCTCTGACACATGATTCGCTTATCGTACCATGCTATTGCGAACGTACGACATAACCGATAATTATCCGGAACATGAAGACGAACAGGAAATCGTGTCGTAACATGAAAAAGTAATTAAAATAGTTTAGAAATTCGAAGTACAATATGTCAGGTACGCGAAAACGTTCGGTCATTCGCGCTAGTCTCCGGAAAGTATCGGTGACCTTCGGTAGGTCTCGGGTATCCTCGGCAGCGCTCGTAACCGGCATCCTCGAGGAGGCGACGCACGACAGATGCCTCGAGGACCAGTGACAGAATGTTGTATCGAAATCAGGTGAAATTTGGTTGATTCATGTGTGATTGTGCGTGGAAAATCGAACGTATATCATGCCGATCGTTTATACGGATTTTCTTGGGAATATCGGATAAATTTACTGCACCAGGGCACCAAATTTAAGGTAACGATCTGCAGAATACAATAAGAACATACGAATGACTTTTTAACATAAAAACTACTTGGACGTGGTAGGTGTTTCATTAAATACCATCGATTATGCTCTATCGCGCTTAGGTTCGACTAAGGAAACCACAAGCGGGCAAAAATACTTATTCTAACACGCGCTTGCGTTTAATGTAGATATAAAAAAAGAAAATTGAATTACGCGCTCTTTTAGTACTGTACCGGAGGTACGTTATGAAAAAACGTACAACAATTTTCTGTTAAATCGACAACAGGACGAAAGAGATATACTCGTAAAGTATGTCGTGGGCTTATTTGAGCACGATCGACAACATACACAGTCATCTGATGGTGAATCAGTTGTCCTTTCAAAAGTTTTCATCGAAGATCTTGTTGCAATCTTTGTTAAATTATACATTGTTTATTTTAAACAAAGATTAAATACTCCATTGTATTACAATGCTGATCAAAAACTATAGCTTATGTCGTATCAAGTTTATATTTATCTTACGGTTCTTTTATTATCTTCGCGAGCACGTACACTTCGGTGCAATGTAAGTTACTTTAAATAAGGATAAATGTGGAGGAAGGGATCCGTCCTCATTTGCCTATTGGGGAATTTTTGGGAATCAAATATGTAGATGTGAAACTTTCAACCTTTAAATTATTGCGTATCTAAATTTCCAAATTCCCACGTACCCAAATTTTTGCTCCGTCAAATCTTCATTTTTCGTATTTCCCAAGTTCTGAAATGTCTAAAATTAAAAATTTTGAAGTTTGTAACTTCAAAATTTGTTGATCAAAAAGCTAACGAGTGCTGGAGCGTTCTCCCCTCCCACGTCGCCATTGTCCCTAGGGGAAGTCCACCATGCATACCGGTGTACAAACAACAAAGTACACCGCCGTGGACTACATATTGCTAAACAGTACATGAAAACGCGCGGTAATTATTACATCGATTGTAATAAGATAGCCTGAAGCAATCAATGAAGGCTGTTTAACGATGACACAATTCTGTACTCGTGTTCGCGAGGACTACTACGTGTACATGATCAGCTTGCGAAATAAGGAATCTTGGCTGTTACTGTTTGGTGACCGAGAAAAATCAATGATAAATCGAACGCTTATTCGTGACAATTAAGACTCGTACGGCACAGTCCCACGTTTCTACCAATGGTATTTTATCTCTAGCGAAATCGTGACGTGCCGTTTAGCGATTTAGAGGAACACACGAGGTCAAGAGAAATGCGGTTACGTACTGTTATTTCATATTTCGTACAGCAATTATGGATCCCGATTTACTGGTCACGACGTAACATCGGGAAAAGTGTGTTTCTGAGTTATCGGAGATGAGAACGCAGCATTTACGTCAGCTGGAAACGAACGTGATCCTTTCAGCACGGTTTTGAGCAATTCTACGAGGTCAGTTCGGTGACTAGGGCGAACAGTGTAAAGTAAAAACAAGATGGCGCGCAAATCGGTCCCCCTGATTTTTACAGTTAGTTCCGAAAAATTCGACGAATATCTGGAAAAATTCCGAGGATCACGGATGAATCATTTTTCACTTTGAAATATCTTACAGAATATTAACTTTTTTGGATGTTATATCCTAACATATTTTTATAGAGATACACCGAACAATTTAAAAAAGATATTTCATTTTATTTACAAGTTGCAATGACCTTCACAAAACCTTTCAAGGTCATCAAATTAAAAAATTTTCCGAGAGGTTAGAATGCAAATTGGTGAACATGAAAGTACTCAGAATCAATGTCCCAACGAAAGGTCAACACCTTATGATCTATCAAAATCATTAATATTAATGAGCTATACCGTATAGTTACACGAAACTGTAATTCCATAATGGTCCTCGGTTACGGAGTTACTAATGTTCGACATTAATAACGTTTGGCATTTTCGGTTCAAAAAGTAGGGTGCTGAATATTTCCTCCATTTCTCGGAATTATGTATCCCACCGTAGGTGTACGAGCACGAAGTAGGTATCTGGTTGTGTTGCGACCACTCGAATCGTTTGACCTCCTATCGTGCACCTCGATGGACCGAAAAACCGTTGGTCAAGAACGGAGAAAGTCGCCAGCACACTTTTTCATTACCTTTATGTGCCTCTTTATAACCCGAACTGAATGGATACGGTAGTGGGTGTCAGATTTTCAAACACGTTTGCACGCGTGTCAAATTTTTGATGTACGAGTGCGCTGGTCAGGTGTTGCCGTTGAAAAATTGTTTGCTGTTTAGTTTCTTAAACTATGCAATTTTTTGTTATCCGACACGCTAATGTTATTTTATCCAAACCTTGAACCAGCAATCTGGTTTTAATAACAAATCTTTAATTAATTATCGTTTATCGTTACTCATAATACAATATAATATAATAATATAGATATATGTAGAAATATCTAGATATAAATATAACACAATAATCTAAAAATACAAGGATATAGTGATCCAAAAATAAAGCAAAGATTCTTGATGATTATTGATAGTTAACAATTTGGTGTTCATTAATTGTAGGACATTCTAGAATATGATTGAATCGAAGTAGGAATTAATTTTCCTCGATTTTTAAAGAAGTCACAGTGACGCTTTATGATTAATTACATGGCACGGTGATCGGCCATTTGTAATTGTTGGTATTCGAGGCACGAGCAAGTCATCGGCCCACGCTTTCTAACTATTGCTGGACGCATTCTCTCAGTCATCGGGGATTCCTGTGACGTCATGGAATACAAATTTGTCGAGTTGAGAAAAAGTTCGAGGTGGTCGAGGTCACGTTCATATATCGGAACCGGAACTCGTCTGCTCGCTCAAATTGCTAAGTCGTAATTTTGAATATTCCGACCACCGATACTGTGCCAAGGCAATGAATTATGCGACTGCACGAACAAGGAATAGCAATATCGAGTTTTTGAACAATTTTCGGGGAATATAGTCGATGATAAGATATGAAAATTTGTAATTTCTGAAATCGATTCTTTTACATTTGTATATTCGTAAATTAACAATTTTTAGTTTAATATATTTAATAATCTCTGATTTTGCAATTTTTTAAAAAATTTCAGAATTCGCAGTTTTTAGTTTTATGTATTTAAAAAATTCTGAATTTGCAATCTTCAATTTTGTGCATTTAAAAAATTCTGGATCTGCAATTTTTATTTTTGTATATTTAAAAATTTCTGAATTCGTAATTTTTATATTAAATTTCAAAGTTTGATATTTCATTACCTCAAAGTTAACAAATCTGCGCTACTAACAGTTTATGAGGTATTTACGACCAAATGTGTTAATTAAAAAAATTCGAAGTCCTCTGTACACCTAGCAGTGCACGCGGCGAGCACATGATCATACGATCGCTATTCTTGCCAGCTAATAGAGGCAACCTTTTATCTGGTGTACAAACGCGTTTTCAGAAAAACGACGTGAAAAGAGCACGGTTTCAATCGTGGCGCGGACAACGCTGGCAGACAATGCGTAGCCAGAAGATTACCTCGTCTCGCGAATACCGGCTGAAAAACAGGCTCGTTCGTAGAAAAAGGTTGATTTAGTGTGGCGCATTTCATGGATTAAAGGGCGAATTGATTACGGTGTGAGTCAACGTTGAATCGCGCGAGGGAAAATACGTTGGCCGTGCCACAGCGTGCCTGGGACACGGTTCTTGACGTTGAAAATCGAACATCTCGAACGCACGGGATTACTTTCGCTGCCAGCAAAGAGACCATCGACCAAGTGGAAACGGTCGACACCCCGGGCGCGTTTCTCGCAGCAGCCGCTCGTATAATTACAACGTGTACAGCCGTGAAAATTTGCGGCTTCCTGCGATCCGTTGCCACTGCAAATTTACTGCCACCAACACGTTATTTCGCTACCGACAACGCGAACCGATCTGCCACTTCGCCGCAATCGATACGCTGATACTCTCAACCCTTTGTTACATTTTGTCACATTTTTATCTTTTATCTGAATTTACGTTTTCTTACCCTCGGAAGTTAAATTTGATAACAATGATATTAAAATAAGGAAAAATAACGTAGATACACAGATGTGTATTCTTTTAACCTTTCGTTTTAAATGACATTTTTATGTTTATTAGAATTTACGTATTTTTACCCTCATAAGTGCTACTTATTTGGTAATAATGATATGAAAATAATATAAAATATATACAGTGAGGGACAAAAATGTTTGTACATTTGGAATATAAAAATAAAAACAATATTTTCTAGATTGTTAATTATAGTTGAACATATATAACTATATATTACACATATATTAACACCACTATGTTTATAACATCTAATACATATTACAAATGATCAGTATACAATTTTAATTTATATACAGATGTATTCATTATTTGTACACATTAACCGATCTTCATTTAAAAAACCACAAATAAATTGAAAGTTAATTATTGACAGAAGAGAAGAAAAATGCAAGGAAGTTTCGAATATAATATTTTATATTTTCATAATATTATAAAATAGGTGAAATATTTTACAGCGAAGAGCAATTTAAGGAACGAAAGGAATTTGTCGGATGACCTAATATTGCTATAAACGATTCGCAGCCAGTGGGCTGTGTATTGGAACCATTAGAACGAAGTTCGTGAAATGTCAGGAAGTGGTGTTCGCGCTGTAAATATGTTCGCCACGGTTCCGTTACCTTGAGATGTACCTTAATTGAAAAGACGCGTTCTTGTTCGCCGGACGATTAGCATCTCGCGATTTAATTGCGCCCTACCTTGCCCTTGTACTCGATTTCATCAACTCGCAACTAACGATGAGCATTCAACGTGCTCTCGTAAATATTTTCTCACCGTTCGATCATCCTGATACATCGCCATAGATCTTGACACTTTACATTCGGGGTAACTTGAACATCGACGTTCTTCTTTTACTTGTATTATGATAAAACAGGTTAACATAAAAGTAAACATTAATGAATTGTTATGTATTTATTATAGTTGTGTCTTTATTTATAAAACAAGATACTTTCCATTTATCGACAAGTCTACTAGAAAAATACACAATACTTGATCACACAAAAATATACTTAAAGCACAAACAGTTAATATGTGTTTATCGAATGTAATAGTTCAACAATTAATTGTGTGCAGTCTGATAAATTTATCAGTAGCAATAAGTAGTTGCTAATTAATCAGTTACTAATATTGAATTATCATACAGTTAGCACGCATTTAACAACAATCGTAACTATTGTACAAGCCATATAGTACTAAATAAGAATCATCGCATAAAATAAAAATCAACACTTTATTCAAGGATTTATAACTATAATTATATTTCTGTACAATTATAATACAATATTCTCATACATAAAATTATAATACAAAATAAAATCATATATGTATACATATGTCTATACATACATATATGATACGAGGATAAAGCAAAACCTTGCAAAGAAGACATCAAACTTACACACACGCGATTGATTGTTTGACAAATTTTTAATGTTATTGCACGATGAAAGATACGTACACGGAATAAGATATGCAGTTTTTAAGCCGAGGCTCGAACAATGAATCCCCCTTTTATTTTGACTGGGTCCTCTTTTCTTATACCTGGCCTAACAGCTTCTGCAGGTCAGGTCCTTCCGGTTCTAGTGGTGTCTACACCTGGACGAATTCCAGGCCTCCAGAGTCAACCTTTGAGATTTCTCTTCCGAAGGAACAAAGCAGGATGGAGCCTTTGGCTTTCGTGTTTCCATTGTTCATGTTCGACTCGCAGCATGCTTCTGTCGTCTTTGTATTCCATTTCGAATGACTCAGATGGACTCGCGCAGAATTTCATAATCTACTGTTAATAGTTTATCAACAGAGAACTCGGTTTAATAGACTCTTTAACGTCGGCAGTTATTCAGCCACCATTTTGGGGTTTTTGGTTTCGGTTTATCGGAATTTTGGGACTTTGGATATTTAGATTTTGGATGGTTGGAATTTGGGGATTGTAGAACTTTGCAATTTTGGAATTGGGGACTATAGAACCTCGGAATTTTGAAAATTTGGGAACTTTGGAATTTCGAAATTTGGGGAATTTTTGAATTTGATAAATTTTGAATTTCGGAATTTCGGAATTTGGAGACTGTAGAACTTTGGAATGGTGGAACTGTAAAATTTTTGAATGCCGGGATTTTAGAACTTTGGAATTTCAAGAATTTCCGACTGTAACTCGGGACCTCAATATTTCTTAATTCCGCAATTTAAGATTTAGGAATCTTTGAACTTCGCACTTTAAAATTTCAATATTTAGAATATTGGAATTTTAGGAATTTGTGGCACTAGAATTCTTCAGCTTCGAGCTTGTTCAAATAATACAATTCTATCATAATTCTGATCTAAATTTCATAATTACCAACAAACAAAAATCATCGATCGAATCTAATGTCTATGAATAACCGATTGCATTACAGATGGAAACCGAGGTACGAACGCTGAAGCAAGAGCTCGTTCGTACCCAGGAGGCCTTGAAGACGGCGACAAAGAGATGCCGTGATCTGGTGAAAGAGCTGGACAATCGCACAGCGAGCCACGAATCCGAGAGAACTCTTCGAGATCAGCAACTCTCTCGAATACTTCGTGCTCTGCTTGTCCTGGAGGCGCGATTGAAACAGGAACAGAAATCGATCAGGCAGCTGCTATGCGAGAAAGATAACGTGATCAGGAATCAGCAGCTCGAGATCGCCAGGCTCAGACGTTACACGAAGAACTACATCAAGTGCAAACGCGAACAAACGCTGGGTAAAACTTTGGTGAAGGTCGAACCAACGACCGACATCGAGAAGGGTGATCTTCAAGTCTCAAATGTCGATGTGAGTTTCGATCGATAATTCTTATTCTCTCTACACGCTGTGGACAAAAAGTTTCTACAAACTATTCATCAAAATTTTATACGTTTCTCAGTATCAATAATCTTTTCCAAACTTTTGGGAAGTCATATAATTTTACTTTTAGTACAGCAGTTCATTCTTTGATGAGCTCTTCAGGGTCGTCGATAATTCCTATTTAACATTATACTTCTTCATGCTACGACTTTAATCGATTTTTGGTAAAAACACGCTCTGTACACGAAAAACTTATTCAAATAACATACAAAGAGTTAACATATACGATAAGTTTGCCGAGGTAGAACATCTGATAAATGGATGATGACGAGAAATATTTTGATGTGTTTCATGAGCTTTTTATCCATATCATGTGCTCGAAGAAATGAACGTATTAAACTGACAAAATAAATGCTTGTTGCAGCAAATACGCCTCCCGTTTCAAGGGAACCCCCGACAGGATTGCAGTATTAGCAAAGACATTCAGAACCTGAAGTGCGAGATAATCACGAAACTGAACGCGTCCGATGCGGTACCTGTTGCGCTCGTCGAGCTGGACAGAGGAGTGAAGAAGACCCACAGTTTCGCCGGCAGCGATATCTCAAAAACGAGCTTGACAAGCAGCGAGAACACGGACGTGTCTATTATCACGACCACCACCGAGGGTAGCCCCTCGTTGCTGAGCACGGAGGGTTTTTGCGAAGGAGAGAGCACGGACGTGTCACCTAGCTCGACGTTGAACAAGTCCAACAGATGCACACAGACTATGTTTACCGACAGCGAGAACGAGACCACGATGATCTACGACGACGACGAGGACGACGAAGCGGACGATCAAACGATGATCACGGAGAACGGCTCGAAGCTGGCACGTAAGAAGGCCGGGATCGGTAGGTCAAAGGTACAGAAGGCTTGCAAAGACGCGGTGGTAATCGAGGCCACGAGCATCGCGAGGACAGAGAGCAAGGATGATGGAATGGACTGTAATTTCGCGTCGGAGGACGAGGAGAAAGAGCCTATCTACGTTAACGCCTGCAACGAGACGAATTCGAGGAACTCGGAACGCACCGAGTGCATCATCAACGACGCGTCCAAGACTAACGACGATTATAGTAATAATAATAATCACGGTAGCGGCAATAACAACGATAATAACAACGAAGTGTAAGTGTTCGGTCAGCTATCATGTTTAGTGCCTCGTAAAATACCCCGAATTCCTGGAATCTCAAAACTTGTGGACTTTCAAAGATGTATGGTTCAAAAATCTCGATGCCCCAAAATGTCAGTCCTTTGAAATTCGTAAGCTTTGAAGTCTCATAATTTTCGAATCTAAAAATCAGATATTTCAAGATCCCAATCTTTTGATATCTTGATAAAAATGTATCACCCATGAGTGTTTTCGTATAGACATTCCTAATCACCTAACTAATTAGAAATATTCACACTAGATCCTTGAAATTGTGGACAATAGATATAACAAAATATTATACAAATAATAGATAAGAAAATGTAGTTTAAAGAATTAGAATTAGAATCTCACAAACGTTTTCATGTTTACAGGCTGTTAAAAATGGAGATCGAGGAACAAACCGTGGAAGAGACTAGCGGAAACTGGTACAGTGACCCAGACGAGGATAAAATGAACGACGATGTCTTCAGGCACAGCACGTATCGACCGAACAGTAATCATAACTCTGTCTTGGAATGCGTCAATCAGATCCTACTCAGAGACATGGAGGAAGAGGAAAGCATCCTTTCCGTACCCAGAAGGTTCAAGCACCGCGGAAGGATCGTTCGTTTCCAGTCAGCGAAATTGTCGGACATCGAATCGGTGGGTTCTGAAATGGAGAGGAAGAATTCCGAGGAGAGCGTCGCGGAGAAGGAATCGCCGGGAACCGATTTCAACGATGTTCCTGCTAGTAGTTTCGAAGCTACAGCCACGGAGGACGAGTTTGGAATGAGTCTTGCTCAAACTGTGTCGACGTCGAACGCAGCTACTAAAATAGTGAATCACGAGTCGAGCCTCGAAGAGGAGTCGGAGGAGTCGAAAGCTATCCCGATTGTGATTATAGAGCCAAAGGTCGAGGTCGAGGAGACGAGGCACAGCAGTTTCGCCTGTTCACCGGCGATCCAGAAGACGAAATCGTCGTTGAACGCATCGGTGAATCCGCCTTTGAAGCTGGAGCGAATCGAGGAGAAGACGTGTTTGCAAATGTCGACGAAAGGTCTGACCATAGCGAAGAACCTCGACTACGAGGACATCGAGTCGCTTCCGGAGATAATATCGCCTCCCCCCAAAACACCGCCAGCGTTACCGCCCAAGCCGCAGTTTAAGAACAACACGTTGATCCTGAAAAAGATCCCTAGTCCCTCGTTTCTGATCGACGAAACGAGGAAGAAGCAGCAGCTGCTGGAGTCCGGCTCGTCCGAGCACAGCAACAAGATCTTCGGCTTCATCTCGTCTCCACTGAAGGCTGCAGGGATCAGTGTGTCCTCGGCAAGGAGCCTGAACTTCGACGATACCGTTAACAAGCCAACGGGAAACAACGAGGAGGGGAACTTCTGGAAAAACCGATTCAACAACGTTCGTTCCTCCTTCCAGGCGCGTCAGAATCACGAAACCAGCGGCGAACAAACGCGAAAGGTGCCGAGAGTCACGAACATAGTTCGCCACTTCGAGGAATTCAAAATCGGCGGCGATTCCGACGATCAGGCGAAAGAACGCGGCAAAGCGAAAGAGAAACACGCTCACTCGGAGTTCGATCAGGAGTTCGATATCAGGCAGAACTTCGAGGAGTTCAATTTAGACGAGTGCGATCTCTCCGATGATCCTGATCGGCCCGAGGGCGATGGCTCGGAGAGGCTCGGAAATCTTGGGGCTACAGTTGGCCAGAACGAGAAATCTGCCGCAACCAAAGACAATAATAATGTTCCTTTTACCGCGACCAACCCGAGTAGCGGCTACGATCACTTCCTAGAAGCGACAGGTCTTAGCAATAAATCTATACTGACGCCGTCGAGACTACTGAGTAACCATAAAAGTATGCTGAAGCCGAAAGATGTGAAGTATAAGAACAAAATTAAAGCTACAGCGGTCATGGAGAAACACGGTGTCTCCACGACCACAAATAATACCACACACGTGAGACATTGGACTGGACCGTTCGTTTGACGACTGGCTCAAGTTTTTCCAAAAAGTTTCTTTCACCAAGAAGTTGTCGACGAAGGAACGTAATTTAAAAAAATGTTACTCTCGTGCACGTTATTGAGGATGTTGATGGCTGTAGTAATGTTCAATCGTGTTTTCGATACTTTGAGCATTTTAAACACGTTCTTTTTTTTGAAGGTAAAATGTATTTCTGTAAATTATTATTGATGTTTTTTCTTTTCTAATACAATAGATAGAAAAATGTAGAGATAATTTATTTATAGCGGCTTCGAATGAAAAAGTATTTTGATGTGTTGTATATTTTAATAAAATATTTCTTACTTATTTATAGTATTTCCGATAGAAGTGACAAAGTAATTCACGATAAATAACTCTGTACGGGTAGGCTGATATGTTCGATATTGAAATTCCGGGTCGAGTTCGGAAAAAGTCGGATCCTACTTATAAATTTAAACGAATTTCCAAAATATTCCTAACCCAGTCCGAGATCACAATCTCGAATGCTCGTACGTCTCTAATAACAATGTATGTATATTAACTTGATTATTTTGCTGTGAAAAATACTGCGGAAATTATTGTCTTTATCGCAGAAACGTTTCTATTCTGTTTTTACGAATTTATAAATTTGTAATAATGACATGTTTCAATTAATTATTCTGTGATTCTATACTAATCCGTAATTACTGATAATATTTCTGCTGTATAAGTATCATTAAAACCTATCAATTACCAAATTTCAACTAGTACTAGTGCTTATTAAGCATGTCATGTTCATAAATTTGTTAGCCAATTTTAAATTGAAATTCTGTCAGATTTCATAAACATCGTGTAATTACGGGTCGAATTAAAGAGCTAATAAAATCAGAATATAATCTATTAATGCGTCATAAAGGTAATGTAATCGTGTTAAACGTCAGCTGAGAACTGTCAATGTGAGGATAAAAATAAAAATATACATGTTTCTTCTATTGTTGGAAATAAAATTAAAAATGACTTTATTGAAAGATTTTTGCGTTTGATTAAGAAATAGGAGTACACCAGTACAATGTTAAATATCTTGTGACGATTTATAAACAACTAGAACATATGATACAATTATATATATATGTAACTTCTACTATCTATAAAAATACAACGCAACTCTATAAAAATACAATACTAACTGTCACTGGTATCAAAATCTAAATAGGACACAGAAGAAAAAGTACTTCAGAAAATGGACATTATTTAAATTCGAACATCTCACCAGTAAATGTTTAAAGGATTCCATTTTCGCAGGTTAGTATGAATCACTCGTTCAGGCACTCTATTACACTTGGCTAGTGCTATATTATCAATACAAATGTATAGATATAGCTGAAAAATTGCATGAAGAATCACACAATTTGGCACAGTGGTTTCTTCAAGTTTCCCTTTCCGCACGAAAGTCATAAAAGAACTGGAAGATTAATTAAAAATAAAAGCATCAGTATATTACGTTGGTATATAATAAACGTTAATTAAATGATTTACCTCCTTATCCAAGTCTTTTTGAGTCCAAACTTTAATTACAGGAAGTTTAGTCTGTAAATGGTATATTTATTAAGAATACGATAGAAATAATAGAACTTCGTTCTTCATAATTATTAAAATTACTTACATTAGAAGAATTGGATTGAACATTAAGACGTGGATTAAGAACAAACGGGACTCCATCCAAATCTGAAGACCCCGGCAGTGTACCATAAATTGATGAAGCACCTGCAACTACCGTTATTGGTGGTTGTGGAGCAGGTCTCGTAGGTTTAATTTTTGCATCGGGACTTAAAACTTCGTAATCTCTATCGCTAGATTCATCTACATCCTTTCCCCCACTCCCGGAGATTTGTGGATAAATTCCATTTGTTGGTTTTGGTGAAAACTTTGGTTTTGGTGGCCTCTCAGGAGGTACCCTATGAGGTGTTCCATTTGATGGATTTGGGGAAGCACTTTGAAGTAAACTATAAATAACATATAATTTATAATGTTTGATAACTTTTCAATATAAACACACAATTTGTTCTTAAATAAAAATAACTCTTACTCTATATTAACATATGATTGTGAATTTGAATTCCCATTTACAATATCTACAGTTTTGTAGCAAACCCAAACTCCATTTATGACACTGAAAAATCGGAAGAAATTTTTTAATATGAGAATAAAATCCTATTTGATAACTTTAAAGCTTTGTACAATACCCAGCAGCAGTAAATCCATTTGGAGCCATGTTGGAGGTATAGACCTTATTCATAATTCTACTACATATAATGATATCTGTAACTGCTTTCGAGCATAAATCCTTATTTCTAATTTTATAGCACAACTGTTTCTTCCTCCATGCCTTCTGCACTAAAATCCATTGTAGCAATGTACTAAATGAAAATATTTCTCTAATATATAATATTCTGATCAGTCTTACGTATGCTCACTTGAATCAACAGTATTAGAAATCATGCTGTATCCCTCTGGAGGAGGATCTCTTTCATTAACAACTACTATATCTTCAACCACACACTGAGGTAACCCTTCAGTCTTGGAAAAACAAATATATCTGCCCTTCTTTTTTATGAAAAGTCCACTCTCTCTCCATAAGTCAGCATCAGTGTCTTGATCATATGTTCTAGAAACCTAATTATAAAATAGTAACAATTATTTTAATACATGGAACATTACTTATTTTATTAATACTATCTAACTAAGTGGTACAAAAATAATTTCTTCATGTAAAATATAATGTTCCTTTTCTTCACCAATATCACTTACCACTGTAAAATTTGGGGGACATTTATCTATATCCTCAACAACTCTTATAGAAGTAATGGGTCTATCATCAGGTAATACAGCTGACAACTGATGAACCAACATTTTGTTACAGGCTGTCTTCTTAGACATTGTTACAACCCTATTAAAAAAATAAACACATGATTATTTTTCCCTTCAGCCTAAAGCCATAGACTGTAAAATGTACTGCAAGTTTTTTATAAACTTCTAAATTTCCAAATTATTAGATATCAAATTTTCTAATTTCGAATCCGAATATGTTCAAATGTACGATTAACATACATATATTGGTTCTTTGTCTCAAACAAAAATTTAATTTTGGAATTTACAACTTTTATGTTCACTCTTTATTTGTGTCCCAAGCCATTAATATAATCAATAACCAAGAGCACAATATGTTAACAAATACAGTTATAAAATCAAGGTAGGGTTTCTTTGACACAAACACGCCTCTATCCGAGTTCATTATACTTTGAGTCATTAAAAGTGCAAGGAATGTAACTACCAACTTCCCCTACTTTATCTTAATGACCTATTTTCGATCGATAAAAGATTTTTGCGGGAGAAATAGATTGTTTGTGATAAATATTTTTCGACTTACGAAACGATAACGATAAAATATCAAATCTATCAGTTCGTTAATTTCCGAAAGATTCGAGGTAACGCAATGCCGTATATTTGATGTTTATTAATATGAGTCATTCATTTGTCAAAATGATAAAATCCGCAAAATAAAATTGCTACCCTATTTGAATATATTATATGTAATCGAGTGCTTTGATATAAAAATTAAAAAAAAGATTAAAGAATTCCAATTAATAAGTTTTGTTCGTGAACAGATCATATGACAAATAGCTCCATATTCCCAAATAACTCACCTTCACGAATATTGCACAACACAAACTTACAATGCAAGCGAGCTTTGCATATTTCTTGACGCGTTTATCGTCGTACTTTTAATTATTCAGTATGAAGTAACCCTGAAGATTTTCGATCGAGCGAGAATCGACTCGTATTTTCTTCGACGAACTATCTCGTTCTTCGGTAGCTTCATTCGTAATGAAATGAAGGTACTCTGCTGCATACGAACGAACAAGGAGGAGAGAAAGAATCATAGGATGAAACAGAGAGAGAAAATAGAAAGACCAACAAAGTAAGAAGTATAGTTATTGAGAGGAAGAAAATGGTGTATGTATATGAATTATCAATCGTTCGGCGTTAATAAGCAATGTAACAATCGTAACTTCCTAATGGTATCAAAGAGCATTTGATAAGATAAATTTTCACGCTCACAGACACAGTTATTTATGACAAAAATTGATTTTCTTCTTATGTATGCCTTCTCCGTTAACGTTTTAACTAAATTGATATCAATGACATCACTTGTCCCACCACCACAACCACTACCGTAACGACTACCATCTTAACTGACTAGGGTAGTTGTGTTCAATAAACTAACCTCTATTTCCGTTCCTTTCACACCGCGTACCGTACGGCGCTATTCTTCGTTCTTGCTGTGCGCGATTCGCCTTTCCCGGATATTCACTTGATCGTACACGATTCAGTCAAATTCGAAGCGAATTAATTGCTTTCCCAAGCGATCAGAAAATGAATAAGAATCATACGCCACCCCTTTGTCAACATTCTTACCGCGAGATATATTTAACAAATTTTTAATACGATTCGGAGTAACAAGAGCACAGTACTTGTTACAGCCGTGGCCGTAACCGTAACACTGATACTGAAACTATACGTGGACAGTATAGCGCCTTGTTTATTTCATTGATGCTTATCTATACTTCGTTAAACTCGGATAACTTCAGTACGTTCTCCACCATTCGATGTCGAATCGCTCTTAAACGCTTTTCGCTTTGTGTTCATGTATAGGGTGGACAAATTATACCAATAGGGAGTCGAGACGTGTACCAGTGTGACCAAACTTGAAAATATAATAATTTGAGAATTTGGGAATTTGGAAAGATAGAAACTGATAATTTTTGATATTTTAGAGTTAATAAATTTGGATCACTGGGTATACAGAGTCATTGTCAGCGTCAAAATTATATGGGCGCATCCATGGTACAATTATTTGATATACTCTGAAATGCCATGCGCAGAACGAAAAAGATTCATCGGGTGATTCATATGCTTTTTTATTGAACAGATTGTATGAAACTAAGTTTTATGTAAGTGTAATTCTTTTGGAATTATTCTAAATACTCCGTACATAAAATAAAGTTGTTTATGGATACAAGTAACATATTTTAAATGTATTATATTCCGTTTTTGAATTATACAAGCAACACAGATGGCGTTGTAATACTATAAGGCTGGAAGCTAATCATACGGTAAGTTTTGAATCGTTCTGCGCATGTTAATTTTGTTGGTCGACATGGTCTCATACCAACACACGCGTGAATACTCAAGTACAAATCTGACTTTCTCGAGGAAACTTACAAATGCCCCAACAACCTAAGTAACTTGTTCTAAGGTACTGAATTCAAACAGTTGAAAGAAATTGGGCAGACTAATTCATATATATATTAAAATTTAAATTTTCAGGCACGCTGTCGGAAAACGGTATCGCTACAGCCATCTAGTGGTCAAACGTGAAACTACCGAAACATAAAATTGCGTTTTTTCGTAAAATATGAAATTTTTACATTCTCTAACCAACCGCAAATTGTTCTACGAGCGTGATAAAGTCAGAGAAATAGCTTTACAGATAGGTAGGGCTCCTGTTCACGAAAATCTAAAAAACTGCATTTTATGGACCACAAAATGCTTAGCCGTCTAGCGGTGGAAGGTGGCGACTAACGGAACTAAATTCTAATTACATTTATGCACTTTATTTATCCTTTTTGAATTACTAGAGCGTATAAAACGATTCTAAAGCTATCTAGAATTGCTATTTGGAGCATTATACTATCTAAAGAAGTAAAAATGTCAATATCTCGCAAAATATAATATTTTGAATTTAGTTTCATTAGTTCCCGCCTTCTACCGATAGATGGACGAGCATTTTGTACTCCATAAAATTACAGTTTTTTAAACTTCCAAATACAAAGATTCTGTTCAACTGTGAATCTATTTTTCTAACTTTATTATGCTCATGGAACAATTTGCGATCATCAACGAAATGTAAGAATTCGTTGTTTTACGAAAAAACGCAATTTTTAATTTTGGTAATTTCACGTTTGAATGCTAGATGGCGCCAGCGATACATTTCCTACAACGCGCGCGAAAATATAAATCTTAAAATATGTGTAAGAATGAGCCTACCAAACTGTATCCAACTGTTTCAATTAATCACCTCACAGTCAGCTATTTTGTTTGTATTCATATTCATATGTTTATTCTTTTGAAAGTAAATATTTGTTTTTTCATTTTATTATTTATCGACTGAATTAGGCCTGAAATGTATAAGTGCTGAAGTTCGACTGTCGTCCTCCTCGGTTTGTCCACCATTTTCCCTAGAGAAGCCGGAATTGCACGTGATTATGTATTTGCAATTTTCGAAACAGTAATAATATTCATTCATAATACTGTCTATTCTCTGATGGCTTTAAATATGATTTTACAGGCCCGCTGTTTTTTCAATGTCATTAGCACATTTCCGTGGAATCGTCCAATTAGCAAATTTTCAACAATTTTATCATATCATACGATATCGTATGTATAATCACCGAGTTAACTTTAGTTAACATTTTAACCCTACAGGAGTAAGATTTGTTGTATCTTAATCTACGACTTGCAACAAATAATTTATTTTAGGCGTTTAAAAATACTATAACAATATATTAAAATGACTTCAGCAAAGGTAAATTATTGATGTAAATAAAAGAAATGTTACTTATAACTGTAATAACCTATGTTTAACGTAATTTCAGATCGAATTTGCGGTTAACATGACTTGTCAAAAATGCGTTGAGACAGTGCGCAATTCTTTAACCGGTGTAAATGGAATTGACAATATTGATATATCATTGGAAAAAGGAAATGTTGTTATTGAGACAAGTTTACCGTATTCTGTGATTCAAGAGAAAATCGAAGAGTCTGGAAAAAAAGCAGTTTTGAAAGGATATGGAGGTAAAGATATTTAACATAGTAAATATTACTGATATTGTTTATAATATATAACCTCTTAATTATTATATTTTAGATAATTCCAGTGCTGTTGCTATGTTAGGAGGAAACTCAGGTTATAGCATAGGAAACAAAATAATGGGAGTAATTAGATTTGCACAAACTCCTGATGGATGCATTATTGATGGAACAGTTGATGGGTTAGCACCTGGTGAACATGGTATACATGTACACGAATGTGGTGACATCTCCAGAGGTTGTGATAAGTAGGTATATCTACACTTCAATGCGTTGTAAGCTTCCTTTGGATATGGATAAGACATTCTACATTCTCAAAATTTCAAAATTTCTATATTTAAATATAAATCAACTCTTAGTAAAACTCTTTTCCTAATGCTACAATTGTTTACAAGGAAAGCTACTATGCTTACCAATGTACATCATTTTTTAATTTATTTATTTCATATTCTAATTTTAGTGTTGGAGAACATTTTAATCCAAATAATACAGTACATGGAGGTCCAGAGGATAACATACTTAATAGAGTAAATATAAAACTTTGCATATGTTATGAGAAAGTATAAAAGTTATCATTACATATGAAACAAAATATTTTCATTAATTACAGCATGTTGGCGATCTAGGAAATATAGTAGTAAATGATTTGGGTAGAGCTACTTTCAGAAAAGTAGACAAGCTAATAAAGGTACCTGACATTATTGGAAGGTCTCTAGTTGTAACAGAAAAAGCAGATGATTTAGGTAAAAGTGACAGTCCAGCATCTAAAATAGATGGAAATAGTGGAAACAGGTAAAATTCATAATATGTACTTGTAGTTATAAAACTATAAACTAAAGATATGTCATATTCACAATTATGGTTATTTATTAGGTTAGCGTGCGGTATTATTGCTCGTTCGTCGGGTTTGTTCCAAAACACGAAAAAAATCTGTGCTTGCGATGGACTTACGTTGTGGGACGAAAGGGATAAAGCACTTTCAAATAAACAGGAAATTTCCACTAAATCTGAAATAAGTAATTCCTGTACAGTATGCTAATTCTTTTAATATTTGTATAGAAAAATAACAGATCCAAGAATGTAGTTACACGTACAAAAATTCAGTCTTTGTTTTGCAACATGTCTTCTCTAATTTTTATTGAAATTAAATACTGTTCAGTCAATTTATAATTTCTATTTTATTTATAGACATTTTATTTTATTACAATGACCCCCAATAATAAAAAATATCATTTTTTCCTTTTTTCAGCAAAGCTATAAGCACCGCTTGCAGATGCCAGAAATAGTTTCATCAAATGAAACATATAAGTCATTCCAATAAAATGTTGTACATATAATACGAAATGTCTGTATAATATGATAAAAACGAATTTATATTTTTGTATCGTTTATATTTGTATTTTATTTACACATACTCATATATGTTGTATAGTTTCTGTAATATCTGTATACGCTCATGACACACGCAATGGAATTATTTCATTTGTTACTTTATTTAAAATAATAAATGTGTATTAAAATCTTTGATTTTAATTTTTACCACCAACAGCATTGTGATGCAATATCAGTCTCAATTGATACAGTAGGAAACCTACTGATTAGGATAAGTATTTGAAGGTAATTTAGGTAAAAAATAATTTGTTATCTTTTAATTTTATTTTATAAAATCTCACCATAGGTGGCTAACATATGAGCCAGCTAATTATTAAAAGACTTAATAATGTTATTAAAAATGTGTAAAAATTTTAAAATCCAATTGCCAGGAATCGATTGAATGCCATATTTGTACATATCCCTTAAAAACTTTCGAAGATTTAAAATGTATTAATATTAGTAATTAAATCCAGACCCATCTAGGTGTAACACTTGCGAATTCAAAAGTATCTGGATGTCCTATATGTGATATATTTGGAAAAGTTGTAGACCATTTAAAAGGCGTTTGTGATTGCGATGTTATTGGTCCCGAAGTAGCTTCAAAATTTTCGAAGCCATCAATATTGGTCACTAAAATTTTAGTATCTATAACACCATATGGTAAAGGGACATCATCCAGGTCTCCTCGGTAAATTAATTCCTGCAATGGATCTATGTTTGAATTAGTTTCCCTGGCAGTGCAATCTTCTTGGCTGCACCCACGCATCAGGTTTTGAAATTGTTCTAACGTAGTAATGTTTTCTCGTAAACGCGCTAAACGAGTCATCGAATTGTTTAAATCCTTATTGGCATGTTGTACGGTGTCGTTGATATTTTGAAACTTTGATACACCGACGCAGGATATGAAACCTGTTTTCTTAAACTCCTCTGTGTAATTCATTGCTACAGTTACGGTTGGTAATTGTTCGACCAGCAGTATTGCCGTTGAACGTGGTTCATAAATAATCCATTGCAAATCAGAAACACCTCCATTTTGATGAGATATAGTATTGAACCAAGATTGACCGCTCGTTGCCAATCGATTTGCTGTCATAACTCTCACGGTTAGCATTACCTATAATATTGCAATTAAACATTTTATTTGTATAATAAAATATAAGGTTAATAATGTAATGATCGACTATTTTACATGATCTTTGGAGTGTAAAAAGTTCCAATGACTCAGATTCGTTGCCATCATAGATGTTCCAGTAACAACCAATTCACGGTTTCCTCCCTGCATCATGTAAAATTCGTCTCGGGACGATAATGACCCCGGATAGGAAGACATTACGATTGATCTACTCGGAATGAGTGCGGCAGTTTTCGTAGCAGGTAATACATGATAACCAAATGTGTACTTTTTCAAAAGTCTCAACATTTGAGTGTATCTAGAAAATAAACAACAATTTTTTACATAAACTCGCTCGTTTCTTATCTAATATGTTTATTTCAAACTGCTCGAGGAATTTATTATTAATGGGATAATTGTACCCACGTTCATCGTTTTCCTTGCAGCTCAAAAATGAAAATCAATGTCAATATGTGCTCGGAATTCCAAATTCTATTACAAAGATAATACACGAAACACGACTTACGACGCCACAGTGTTATGACCAACTGCGATCAAAGGTTCCAAATGATCTCTCGGAAGCGATTTGAAAAAGATGGTAGAACTCAAGGGCGGGCCGGAAATATTAAAAGCCCGTTGAAGACCAGATAAATCGGAACCCAGAGCCAGCCACAAGAAATCTTCTGACTCGAGTGAAACCGACACGCGGCTTCGACGTACAGCAAATTTCCAGCCAGCTTCCATGCCATCCAATTGGGTATAAAATAATCGTACCTAAAATAACATTGGTTTATTTAGTATTTAACTTACAATGTAAGCTTAATAATTCAATTGTGGTATTTTCTATAGTCTAAGACGACTGATACGATCATCGTACCATATGCCAAAAGGGATCTGTGGATTCCATGAGTTCAGCGCGTTCGCGAATGATAGCGGTATTGTCTCGAAGATACCGTGTCAACTTTTGGCACTCAACAGGTTTTTCTTCGCATGCTGGTCTTATGGTATTATACCAATGATGATGAATTAATTGCCAAGTTAAACTGCCTTCTAGAAGCCCTGCAGCGTATGCTTGTACCGTATCCGGATACTTCGACGATGTTTCGATTTCAATGTACGACCACCTGTAATATTTGATAACTCGTTAATTGATCAATGCCTTTATTTATTTTTTTCAAATATTTGTAGTGAGTGCTTCGCCCAGTTCGCATTTTGAGTATTGATACAGGAGCAATTAGATTTATTAATACTAGCAAAATTATAACTATAATGAACAAACGATTTTTGAACATTTTTATATTCAAATTTCTGAAAGGTGCGACATTTAGTAGGTGAGTTAGACCCACTCGGGTTCCTAGTTACATCAATGACTATAAACGAGTCAGAGCTTAATCCTTAACTAGTTACGTCAATGAATTTGCTACGACTGCAATGAATGCAACAGGTGTGACAATATTTTTATACCCATGTTCGAAAATTCCGGTTTTATAGTACGCTCGAGCCGCATGCAATGGAACGGCGGTTAGATCGTTGCCTTGGCCCCAAAAGTCAATACGGTATCCTCCTTTGCGGTTCCATAATACAGTAGCTGAATATGTTCCATCTTGTTCAACACTGTCAACACATGATAATAAGTAATTAGAACTAAAAAACGAGTTGCATTATTTACAATGTATCTATGCATGAAATTAGCAATCTATCTAATATAACTTAAAATAGTACATAAAAATAATGTACACAGTTCATAATAAAAATAAAAATAATGTACACATGAAATGATCATATGATCAATGGAAATAACGGCGCCTGAACTATGACTATAGAACTGTTTGAATACGCTATATATAACGCACTTCTCACATGCGTTTGCCGTCAATTCATTGTCAGAAGAGTTCAGTCTGGAGGACGAACTTGAGATGGCAGACATCGCGTAACTTAATCCTTACTCGCGACCAGTCTCATCGAGCTTGTTACAACTAAAGTGCTGATACTTCCGATGTTTGTAACTTGCAGCACGCGTTACACACGCGTATCAATCGCGACAAACGATATCACTAGCGCTTATTCCAGTAGAATATAACGCACGACCACACAACGTAATATTAATCATTGGCGTAATTTCTGAATGTTCAAATGTCTAATTTGTCGAAGCCCTAATACCTAAATTTCACGTTTCGATGCCCTCGAATTATTTCGTGTACACTTTGTCCATCACTGACATAGATGATTTCTAAAATTTACAATCAAGATATTTCTCTTTGTTTATGTTTGCGCTAATTATTTCATATAATATGAAGAACGATGAACTTACTGTCCAAATTCGCCGAGGATTATAGCTCCAATTCCTAGCAAAGCTACGGCGAGTAATATGTAAGTGGAGATGCGTGTTTGCAGCCAAGAGGCTCCTACTACCTTCAGCATGGCTCATCGGTAAGCAATACACCTTGGTTAAGAGAAAAGAGAGAAGCTGAAAAGCACGAATTTTGCGTTCTCAACCCATCGATTACAGAAGCCTGGTCTTCGGCCTCTTTGAATGTTTCTCAACAGCTGCCAATACGCGCCTGTCCAGTGATCACTGAAACAATTAAATCATTGTCAATACGCAATCGCATACAATATGAATCTTAACTTTCACTTTAACTATTAATCATTCGATTGAATGTGCAGTTTGATCAGCAGCTTCATTCTGTCAAATGTCACAGATTTTGGCATAACTAAAATTTTTATTTAAAGTACACTACATCTTGCTTTACTGTCATACGTTCCCTACTTGAATTAAATTATCTTATTAAAGAGTATTAAACTAATTTAATATAAATGATATTACATTATGATATATTAAATTATTTAAATAATCTTTAATAACATTTATGTAGGAAGAACGTAAATTATAATGGTGTTTTAATTATGTATTACAGAATAAATACTAAAATTCGATCGAAGTTACTCGCAGAGATTTATTTAAATCTTCATGAAATAATACATGTTTTTAGTTGCATGCATTCTTCTCCGTTCTGTTTTGATTATCGCGCAACGATCAACGTATTAAAGGCGTAACGAATTATGAAAGAAATCAAGGGCAGAATCAATTGTGGCTGCACCGTTGAAAATTCAAGTTCGATCGCATATCAACCGGATTACACTCGTCTCGTACATGGTACAGTCTATACTACGCTGTTCATTAAGTGTAACAGCGTTATTTATGCTTTTCTTTCGATGGACGGCTTCGCGGACTAATCTTCTCTATTGTCTACCGGCAAAAAACAAAGGAGACGAAAGTTAAGGTCAAGTTCTCGCCGTGGTACGGTATTTGGCACTCGTGGTTACGAGTGTGAGCAAATCGTTAAACTTGCAATACACGTAAGACCACTATTAATATCAAACGTGACTTATGAACGTATGTATTCTGCGATGGACTGACGTGTCGATTACGAAGTTAAGAAAACTACAACTACAAACGGCGACGGATGTTTTAACAACCCAATCACATTGGGTGTCGCGCTGGTAACCGGCATTACAAATGTGATCTAAGTGGAAATCAATTAATTCAGAAATTAAGAACGCATGGAAGTAAGTTACAAATGCGAAGAGGACTATAATAGTTTAAGATGACAAATTGATGCATTAGAAATTTTAGATAAATTTCCTTTGTTCAAATTAATTTCTGAATTTTTACAAGTTTCAAGTTATACAATTTTCAAATTTAAAAGTTCTCAAATTTTCAATTAACACTAGCACGTGACAGCACAATAATGTTTGATTTTACAAACGAAGCTTCCAACTTGCTTACAGGATTGGTATAATAGTGGGCACTATTTGAAATTCTCTTTCCCTTTCGCGATGTACGTATTATCTGCTGTTACTGAGCCAATCGACATGTTTTATAGATAGATACGTACTAAATAAGAAAAACTGACAATGTTATTAGACACGTGTGAATCATAGACGAAGGTGAAGGACAGTATGATCCGCGATTTCTGCGTTGGTATTTACAATTAGTTACATTTAGTCCTTTTAATTACCGTTTGTTTGATGTACTTCGTTTATCGATACAATGTGCCCCGACATTTATCTACAGCTACATAAACTGTGGTATTAAATTTGTAACATTACGTCACGACAGAAAACTATTACTACAATATTTTTACAAAATAATTCGTTACAACAATTATAGGCACTATTATAATTATTATAAAAAGAAATATCTACCTCAGCTTGCGGTAGTTAATATTTCTTAAAGATAATTGCTTCCATGGGAATACAGATCACATAAATTCAAAACGCGTTTCAAGAACATCGCAGAAAAGATTGGTTCACAATAACAATCCTGATCGTTCGAATTTAAGCACAAAAAATCACACTTCCAATTCATTTTTCTTGTATATTTGGATCAGTGAATGTGACGACAGAAATCAAATAAATTTCGTTCGACTTTTACAATGTTTGTTCGGAAAATGATTTCTGGGAAGCAAGCCAATTCAAGTTTTCCAATTATCAAAGCTTTCGCGTATCCGATAGTTATGCACATATGTTTAAAAGTTTCGCAATTTCCGCGAAGCACTTGCACTCTGTTCGCAATACTTCAACACTAAGCACAAATGATACTTATTGCTGGGACTCGATTACGTAAACTCTCCTATCAGTGACACGTAAGAGATTTTAACACTTAATAGAACATAAACTGATTTATAGCATTTCCGCTTCGAATATGTTACTTGTAACTCGATTTCGTAAAATAAAATCTAAATAAAGCGTTTCGTTTAATTTGAAAATATTTCTACGTTTTCGTTATATCGTATGTCATTAAATTAATTCGATAATCACTCCAGTTCTTATCTATGTCCAAAAATATGTTTCATCGCAGTAAATGTTTTATATTTAAATTCGAAGAGACTTGCACTTGTTATAATACTATAACGGATGTTGCTAAATATTTCTCACTCGGACACATAATTTCTTATGCTAATATTTTCAGTTCCGTTTTTACGTATTAATGAACATTTCATATAATTAATTCCTTTCTAGGGTATACAGAAATTTTCTCATACGTAAGTTTTTGAGTAATCTCTTTCTCAATGACATTAAATGCAACATTTTTATCCCATAGAAATATACTATGGTCAAAGTGTCAACAACAAAGAATAGAAAATGAAACAAATGTTAAGATGGCAAAATATGCGATATTGCGTTTGCATTTCGCTCTATCGTAGTTGACGAAATGAGTCATAAATATCATATCTTAATCAATATAATAAACGTAATCTACCCGTTAACACATTCGCGGAAGCCTAAGATAAATGCTAATATACAATGAAAAAATTGAAATTTTCGCAAGAATGATAGAACTCATAATCAGGTTTACAGAAGGACTCCTCGCAGAACCGGAAACAGTTTACCTGAGAAACCTAGGCGTGTCACGTGAAGAAAAAAATGTACTGCTCTAAATATATATACATATACACATATACATTAGATTGTAATTGCATAAAATTCTTTACGTTTTTATCTCGTTGAAAATAAAATTCATTAAAGATACGTTTAGTTTTTACATGAATTTTTCTTCGTACTGCATAATCAATAATCGCAAATGATTAATTATACATTCAAATTCAAATTGCTTTTGTATCTGCGTGTTTTTATTTCGCACCATTATTATTGCACTTAATCAGGATGTGTTTTATACGGCATGAAAAAATGTTGACAAAGAAATTGACGTTGGAGCGAAATGTTAACAAAAACGGATCGTAATTACTATCGAACCATTCTGGAAGGTTTGTTAACAAAAGAACAATTGATTCACTCGGTTCATGTTTCTTGAGAATTCCGGAAATCGAACGCTTAGATAAGTACTTCTATTGCGGTTATTGCAAGATCACTATCATTAAATTAGAATCTCTTTTGTGTACTTAAAAAGAGAATGCAGATTTGCTATGACTAGTTACCTGATAAACTCGTTTCGACGATTAACATTTTAATAGTGCACACGATTACAATGATTTTCTGATACTCTTGTATTCCGTTCGTAATTTTGTGTTCCATTAAATCGTATTAAACTATAAAATCAGTGCATTTACATCAACTTCTTTTATCGTAACATGTTGCAATAGGAGCATTCGCGTGCAACGATTAAACGTGTCGATGAAATATTTATTGAAGTGATGCAAACTCGGTACACATATCGTGGCATGTTAATCCTTTTGAATCTAATTATTTTTCCACCTGCAGATTTCGTATTTTAAAAGAACTTTGTGGAAATTAAATACGTTCATAAACGCACTGATAACGAAAACCCAGTGTATATAAGAGAAATAAGATTCGGACACGTGTTTCTGCACTGACGTGACAATTCGATGCAAAAATGTGATGAACTATTCCGCACTCGGAAGTTTGCGAAACACGAAACTGATAACAGAGCAATTTCAATGACGTAAAAAAGTGACATTGCTCGTGAAATTGCAAAATCTATACGTTCACTGAAACACACGGCCGATAAATATATAATTCTGGTATCTTAAATTTTTGTAAGTTCGTGCGTTTTATTCGACGAAAAAGTACAGCGAATTGAGTTCTTAAAAGTTCTTAAAAAGTGAAATTATAATAAGAGTAACGATAAATATTGAGAATTCCAAATTATTGATAGTACGTATCGACCGGTTGCATTAAAAGCATTAATTAAACATCAACGCGGAACGAATACCAGAACCACGTGTTTAAGCGCATGCTACAGCACGTGTGTCTTCCTCCACGTAATTTATAAATAAAATTAGAAAAAGAACATAAAGTAACATATCCACTTAAGCGTCTAAAGTGTCACGCGGTTGTTTACATAAATGGTCACAGAGCAGTGTATGACGCTGAAAAAGCAGACTCGAGCGATTTCACAAATGCGATCCGTCAACTCGCAGAATATCTCAACCGGGCGTGCGCGCGCTACTCGGCGCGTGTTTCTGTAAAAACGCCTACGGTCAGCTCGTTTCTTTTAAATATTACTTACCCTGGACAAAAGAAAGTCTCAATTGAAGCGCGTCGTAGACGGGTAAAAGATCGGTCATTCGTACGGAGATTACATTCCTTTGACGTGCTTTTTTGTCGCGACTATACGACGTGGACCAGTTGCTCCGACACTGAAGTCCAAGCGCGAGCACTCGCTGATTCCCGACTGCCGCTCCGAACGGAGCGGCAACCCGTCCTCAGAATTTCGAGTAGTTGCACTTCCCTTCCCACCTTCGTTCGCGCCAACCGGAGTCGACGTCCTTTATTGTGTCGTCACCACTGCTGGCTCATGTCGCTGCGGCGCCCCGTACACTCGCCTGCAATATAGACAACTCGTGAGAATATCCCAATTTCCAAATTTTTAAATAACCGAATTATTAAACCCCCTGATCTTCGGAATCCCAGATCCCTACATTATCAGATAGGGTTTTAGAAAAACCGGTGTCTCCTGATTTCTATACTCCTAGATCCCTAGATCTTCCACATACCTGCAAATCCCTATATTAATAAATTTCTAGATTCCGAAATTCCTAAATATGCTAAATATCATCAATTACCTAGTGCATCAGAAGAATATATTCTTAACACGTCGCAAAATTGACGAATTCCAACAGTCCCTCGGCGTCGGCGAGAAGGAGGTTTTTCAACTGGATTTTCATATTTTCCGTAAGGAAGTCAGATTTGCCCTTGACTGTACAATACCGCAGTTGATACGTTCTCTTATCAATTCGCTTTCGCTTCCTAGGCGGTACGTTCTTTCAACTTCTTGCAGCTGTTTCGGCGAGACGATATTTCTGAGAAAATAGCGTATTGTTAGCTAAATGAAAAACAATATTTTTTTTAATCAGAGATAAAAGTGAAATATGAAATTACTATTATCGAAACTTCTAACAGATATTTATGTGCACGCGTTGGAACAGTTAATAACGTGCATATGTATATTGTTTGTTACCAAGGAGAACCGATGACAAAAATTGTTTCCTGCCTTTCGAGTTCCATATTGTTGAATGAAGATATTTTATCAATGAAGGTGCAAGCGATCCCAGATACTAAGTATAGATGGCAGATTAGCTGTAAATCAAACATACAAGATACATTATATCGGCTCAAGTAATTTTGGAGAATTGAAATCGTCTTAATCTTGATTTATTAACGCTTTTACGGTTCAAGAAGCAAGGACACGATAAATACTAATGATAATGTTATGTATTATGTTCTCTTGAAAATTTATTGAATTTTTCACAGAACGATAAACTTTATATTCTTTTTGTTTTACTATCGATTCTCGTAACATAATTTAACCAGTTGATCCAAGTGCTTCAAATAAGTTTTTATTCAGTGCACGAACGACCATCATCCAAAGAATAAAAATAGTCTTCATTTCAGCGCTATTCAAAATTCAAATCAAACATCACTATGTTATAATACTAGAACGATATAAGTTAAGAAGTAATCGATTAATCATGAAGATAATCAGCTCTAATTTGAACTAATTAAAAATTTTAGTTGCTCGATAACTATGTCATAACGGATGTCTGATAACAATTATACACTTATAAATGAATCCGGCTAAGCAAACGATTAGCGAATGTCTCTTAAAAGAATTATAACATCTTCCGGTGACGAAAGAATTATAATTACGATGCATATGTTACCTGAGACTCGTATATTACATTATTTTTAAGACAGTCATAGAAGTGCACGTGTTAATTATAATTTTAATCAGATAGATTGGTTATCTCAGGTAGGTCATTCGATTTGTTATCATTGCAATAAATTCCGCGCGCCGTACAAAGTCTTGAGAATACATTATAATGGGAATTTCCTAAACTTTCATAGATTAAAACTCGCTTTTGGAATTGGCAGTTAGGTATGACCTGTTCGCTTGTCACACGAATTATTTGTCAAAGTACCAGGGTTTCAAAATCTCAAATTCCCAAGCTGTCAGAGTTTCAATTTCGAAACCCTTCCCACACTTTGAGAACTTGCACTTAAAGGTGTACATGTATTTATAAATATTTAAAACGTTAAATTCGTCCACAGTAGCTACGTAGATGAATACGAAGTCATCAACCTTTCATCATTCGGAAGTTATGTTCGACCTTCAACTCGAGAAACTCGATCGTCTAACATTCGCGCTTCTTTTATCACGTTGGCATTTTTATTATCCGAGAAATGTGACATTCTGTAGAATACGATAACAAGATAAGACGTACATGAATTTTCAATACAGAGCAAATCATGTATATACATGTTTGTAAGACAACGCTTGTCGAAACAATTTAACGAGTGGATTACGTAATATGAGAACATAGGCGCCTCTAGTTTATCGAGCGATTAAAATTTTCAATTAAGTTCAATCCAGTCTCGTCAGCATCCAGAACTTACTGGCTCCTTTTCCATCGTCCATGATCTTTCGTGAAAGATCTGAAAATAAATTTTCCTCTGTTATTTCCTTGAAACGAACATTCGAGAATACTTTATGGACACAGATAATTTGGTAATATTTTGTAATTCGTCCCTATTCTTTCGCCACGTTGCATAACCGTCTACCTCGAACTAAAATAATTTGTAAGTCTATGTTACATTTGTAAAAAGAGACTTCTTCAAACATGTTCCTTGTCACTTATCAGCAGAGTTTGCCACAGTGTTCAATAAAATATGCGGTTTCTTTTAATATTGATAAGTGAGGTATTTTTCCTGCAATAATTCTTAAGTACTTTTTCAGTAGAATAAATATATCATACTCTTATCTTTCAGCATGTTCATACATTGTTCAAAATCTTTAGAAGACTACTACACATTTTATATTCAGATTCAGATAATTAAAATTGTATATACATCAAATAAATTTGTTATTCAATAAAGTATTCGATTTTTACTTTCTCTGTTATTGTACTAAACCTATTTATAAATCCTATGTCCGAATAAAATGTATATATAATTTGAATATTGTTGGTGATTGATATTCTGAATATCTGTAATTTTAGTACAGACAAAATAACAGCAATTTAATTTAAATTCATTTTATTTATTAGTTATATGGGAATCGAGAGTAGCCACATTTTATTAGCCTTTACTACCCCATATATATCTTAGTATATATTTTCAACGTAATTAAATCCTTCTAACCGGTCATAATTCTTTTTTGTCCAGTTCATGGATAGTTAAGTTTTACATTGGTGTTGAATACAAAAGCTATCGGAAAGTCAAGGTTTTCTGGGTAGGACGGTTTACTAGAATCTACCTGATAGCCGGTATGCATTTGTAAATTCGTGAGAGCAGCCTGACCATAGGGTTTCGCACGACCGACCATTGGCCATAAAAGGGGCTGATGCATTCATTGATCCTGAGAGCTGAAGGTTGCTCAACTCTTCCCCTTATTCAGAAAGAACTAACACACAATAAGCCGCTGCCTATTTACAGGTTCGTCTATGCAAATTCTTGATTCTAAGAAAAAATAAAAGAAACGAGATTGCACAATACTTGTCAGGAATAATACTGCATTATTATATCTTGGTTTTTGTACGTACTACTGTACACATAAGTTATTATTCATACATTATTATTATAACTTAATCAGCAATACAGGTTCATCAATTGTGTAATGAATCATACGTTAACCAAATGTATCTACCATTAGCGATGTTAGGCTCCATCTGTTATTAATAGTCGAAGCTTCAGTTTCGTAGTAAGATTTTTACTGTACTTGCAGTCAACAATGTATTAATCCAGCAAAAATCTTTTACAAATAAGTTTCATAAAGCCTATGGAAAGAGGGAAGCATACTGAAAATTTAAGAATTAGGGATTCGGTAATTGGTACACTTTGCAAATTAATAGGATTTAAATTTTTTTACTTTTCCAATTTGAGATTTGGAGATCTTAATATTCGAAAATATGTTACTTTACCGGTTCTTATTTGGTTGCGCCAAATCATGAATGTTATTATCCATCCGCGTTAAATAAAGCACTTGTCGAAAGTGCGCGCAATAAGAACCACGGAATTTCTTGATTGCGGTCGAGACAAGAAGCACGCGCGCCTTTGGAATGCAATATGCGCCCTCTGGTATTTGATTATTAAGATATTTTCTCGGGCTTCGGAATTTCTTTTATCTACCTAGAAAATGCGTATAATGATGTATATATAATATATCGTGATACATTTTCAATAAATGCTTGTAAAGATTATTAAAAGATAGAATGCGATTAATAAGTCATAAATACATCGCCGTTTCAATTAAATTTTTCCCATGTTTAATTATCACATTTAATTCCTGCACCGTCCTTTTATCATAAATAGCTTATACCTGCTTGAGTTCTGAAACAGGTTTATGGCTCTACCTGATATGATTTCTCGTTTATTAGAAACTGATGACTTCAATAATCCGATCTTGATTAAACGAGGTTAATGTAATTGTGGAATGATGGAGTTTATAATAAAGATTAGACTAGAAACTTTAACACTTGTATTATGTAGTCCAATTATATACGAACTATGAAATTAAACCTAATCAATAGTTGTACATACAATATGTATTAAATTTGTCTGGAATACTTCTCTTTTTGTCTGTTAAAGATTTCTTCACGAACTGAATTTCGAACATTTAGTTCTGCGCATGCCCGTGCAATACTCAAACTTTGAACGTTTAAAAATCGTTTTAAGATCCACAAAATTATGATTAATAAATAATTTACAAAAACGATTTAGAATACCTTTATATACTTTATTAATCGTATATTGTTCATAAAACTTGATTAACTTCTTCTTTTAATAAAAAAGAATGAACTTTGCAGCGATGGCGCTATTCCGCATGCGCGCCGCAAAGGTTCGGCGGCAAAACCATCTCGTACGAAGTCTTCGTCGTTCCGAATCACTCAGGTGTCGTTTAGTAGAAATTAACGTCTTGGTCGTGAACGATCATAAAAATGTTCGCGAAAGTACAATTCTATTAATTTAGAAGCTACGACGAATCATATCCTCTTGTAAAAATACACAGAACAAAATTAAGTAATTATTAAACCGCGAGTATCGTTACTCGCTAAATCGAAAATGTTTCTCGGAGCATACTTATTAATGGTACTTGCGCTCTTAAAAAATGGATCTTGCGTATCTTGGCACAATCATCAAAGCAAAGGAGAAACTTCAGAAGACGGCAACGTTCATACCGTTCCACTTGGTTCAGCAGCTACTTTTCATTGGAGGTATCTGCTCAGTATACATATAATAATTACTTTCGTGATTACGTATCAGAAAGATTATAATTAAATGAACGATATGCAGGGTCGATTTCATGAGCGAAATGATAATCGCGGAAGTCCATTACAAAGGTGTCGACAATACATGGTTCGCTATTGGCTTCTCGAACTATGGAGAATTTCAACCTGCCGATTATTGCGTTTTGTGGGTCGATTGGCATCGTCAAATTCAACTACAGGTACTTATAATATTCCCATTATTTTGTATACATTCTTCGCTTTACATATGACGTTTTATAACTTCAGGATGCATGGGCGAATGAAGAGGGAAAATTAAACCTGGATTCGCAACAGGATTGTGATAATTTTGCATGGAGAAGAAAAGGAAACGTAACGAAATTCACCTTTTCCAGAAAATTCGACACTTGCGATGAAAATGATTACATTATGGAGGTATATCGAGTTAACAATTTAGTTCAATTATTATTTTGTTAAGAAGCTAAAACGATTTGACAAATTTTAGAGAGGCACGACGCATTTGGTATGGCTGAAAGGTCTGGGACCACTGTCTTCTTTAGCTGGTTTGCAAGTATCGGACTCGGAAGCTTCCGGTATGTCCAGGACCGAATTGATTCGAATCCACCATAAAAAACCAACATTTCCTTCAAACACATGGCATTTTGAAGCGCTGGCCGATCACGTAAAAGTGCCGAATAAAGAGACGACTTATTGGTGCCGTATTCAGAAATTACCAGCCGTTCTGGCTCAGAAGTAAGTTAATTCCACGTGAACATATTATAATCAATAGATTATAATCGAATTGCTTATTCCTAGGCATCATATTCTTCAATTTGGACCAGTCATTCAATCAGGTAATGAGCATTTGGTACATCATATGGAAGTCTTCCATTGTGCTGGACCTGCAAATCTTGACATCCCCATGTATAATGGTCCTTGTGATGGCACTGATAGACCAGAAAAAACGCAGGTACATTGATCAGTTAAAACATTTATTTCTAAATTATTAGCTTCACTATCCCTAGACCTCTGATTTAAATAATGCAAATGATTTGAGAATAAAAATTGTCACTACATGTTCCAGATCTTTACTATTTTGTTTCATATGTATCTTCTCTAGATATGTAAGAAAGTTTTAGCAGCGTGGGCAATGGGAGCGGATGCATTCGTTTATCCAGAGGAAGCTGGTCTCTCGATTGGTGGTCACGATTTTAATCCTTACGTTATGTTGGAAGTGCATTACAACAATCCTGAGCTGCAAGATGGGCATACCGATTCTTCCGGCATCCGTTTTATTCTCACAAAGAGTCTTCGAAAATACGACGCTGGTGTGATCGAACTGGGATTAGAATATACAGATAAGATGGCAATTCCACCGCAGCAGGTACTAAATAGTTGCAATACAAAGAATAAGACAAATATAGTGGAGTTTGAGTTAAAATTATTACTCTTGTAGGAAGCCTTCACTTTGTCGGGACATTGCATACAGGAATGTACAGGTGTTGGTCTGCCTCAACAGGGTATTCATATATTTGCTTCACAACTTCATACGCATTTAACAGGAATAAAGGTTGTAACTCGACACATCAGGGACGGAGAAGAGTTGCCTCTTTTAAATTACGATAACCATTATTCCACTCATTTTCAAGAGATCAGACTTTTGCCTAAACCGGTTACCATCCTTCCTGTAAGAATCCTGATGTGTCATTTACCTTGCTTATGATTCATTACAAATTATGTTATAAATTACAGGGTGATTCGTTGATAACGACTTGTACGTATAATACAATGGGCAGAAAAAATATTACCCTGGGTGGATTTGCCATCTCGGATGAAATGTGTGTGAACTACATACATTATTATCCGAATGCTAGACTAGAAGTTTGTAAAAGCGCAATAAGTAACGATGCTTTGAGAACATACTTCCGGTATATGAGAGAATGGGAAAGTCAGCCAACAAGTGTCGACGAAGAAATTTCTACGAATTATAAAAGCATCGAGTGGACTAAAGTTCGTGTAGAGGCACTTCATGATCTTTACGAGGCTGCTCCATTAGGTTGGTAATTCTTTCATTCATTAAAATTTATTTATCAATATTCAACTAATTAAATTGTGACTAATTAGGGATGCAATGTAATGGATCAGACGGATCTCGACTTCCTGGATTATGGGATAATATAGCAGCGACGCCTATCAAACTACCTCTCGCTCCGCCAGCTCGAAATTGTCCAAATTCATTTCTGAAGCAAGAAACAATTAATTCTATATAAATCTTTTTTCTGTCGAATACTATGTATCAATTTTCAATGAGGTCCGGGTGTAAATCTTCAATGTCATATTTAAACCAGAAAATGGAAACAGAATAAAACGAAACTTATTGAAATGTATTGTATTAGATTTACATTAATGTCCATTAAAATGACAGGTATTTCATTACACGTTCTTCATTGCCAATATATTCTTTCAAGGTCATTGCATTTATATTTCCATCCTGCTTAAAAGAATATAGCTTTGTAAAATAAAACAGCAAGTCTAGTTACTATACAGTGAACTTGAATGTAAAATACTTTGCGTTAAAGTAGAAACAAAAAAAAAGAAAAATGAAAGACTGTTAAAATCGTTGAAGTAACTAGGTAAGGACCAGGATGGACCTGTCCCTTCCTCCCTTATATAGCGTGCAAGATGTAAGACACATACATTCCATATTAGAAATTTTCAAATTTCCAAATGTTACTCTATTCCTATGACCTGGACCATCCTGATTAAAAGTCCTAGTTACGTCATTGATTAAAATATACCACGGGATGTTGACAAATACTTTCGATGTAAAAGTTTATAAACCTTCAGTATATTTATGCACTTTAAGGGTTTTTTGGCAGTACATCGTCTTGCTGTAAGTACGCTAAGTTTAATCGAACGTTGTTAACAAATACTTGCTCTATGAAAATCGTTAACTGTATAGTACGGAATAATAAAAATAATAATAGTTATGCTAATAATAATGTTAATCGCAATAGCGGAAACTTTGTCTTTACACGTTTCACAAATGTACAAAAGAGGAACGCGTCTTAACGCTAAATGCGATATAAAAATTAAAGTTATCCAATATTTACGATATAATACACATGAGCGGATTACAAATACACACATACATTCACACGTGCACGCTGTGACCACGCATACGATAGTTGCCTTCGTTCAAAGCACGAAGATCACTTCCGAGGAAGTATCTTAGCACGATTTTATATTATCTCCTAATTTTTTTTTCATTTCATTTAATATTCATGTACGATCCTTTTTTTTTCAATTTGTTTATCGAACATATGTCAGACTTGTCTTTTAATCTTGATTACAATGCAGCTCATAAACGTCCTAGCATATAATGCGGGCTTCTATCGAGTATTAAATTTGTACTGCCAAACGTGCTTTTCGTCGTTTCAACCCTTTGAAGCAAAGATGTCTAAAGTACAATACTCATTCCATGTTCACAGAGAACGATTCTATAAAAGTTGCGACGAATACAAATTCGTTATATATTGTAATAATAGAAAAATACAGTTCAGTAATATTTAGAGATATGAGAATAATCGGTTATGAAGGGTAACTGAGCTGTCGTGTCAGATAGGAAAAAGTCAAGTTAAGTAAAGTGAATTGTGCAACAAATCAAATTATACATTTCCAAATTTATAAATAATCGTACTATTCAAATATGCGTATTCGTCAGACTTCAACTGACACGACTCAAGCTGAAATTGAATATCATACATTCCTAATCATATTGCAACATAGATATTCAATACACGATACAATATAAACATTTATTTTTTAGACATTGATAAAATTATTAATTACTTTAAAATAAAATACTTCAAAGGGTTAACTATGGTTCTTTATTGAATGTGTGAGAGCGAATCGTTCTCTTTGGTGCTTTATTAAGCTGTATTTAGACTGCAGAAAAATTGATAGGGAACTAAATTAGAAAATATAATAAATGTTTACCTTAATGGTAACGTAACAAAGGAATGTGTAATAGATACATTGATGAATACTTTATCACATTTTTATATCATAGATTTTATTCCCTAAACTAGCTCTGTTTAAAATTATGATGTGATTTTAAGTTGCTAAAAAAAAATTGCCCATATTAATCAGGGAAATGTTTATACGTATAAGTTGTATGTATATTTTAAAACTAACAGTAAGTATTTCAATTATCGGAGATACAGTTATTGCAATTATTAGCATGAACAAAAGAGGAAAGCAAACAGGAGTCTAATCACAGCTTAAACATCAAAAACTTGGTCTTGCTTACTTACTTCGCAATATTCTTTACAAAAATTCGAGAGCATTTCCATCAAAGTATCCAAATGAAGAATAGAACGGTTCATAATTTGTGGAAAACTTGACCTTCTTAGAAACAATATATATTGAGTAGCAAATGTAATACAGGTAGTATATTCCATAGTTAGTTAAGCATCGTTTCGCACATTTTAAGGAACGTGCTTCCTGAAATATTTAGGAACGTGATTCGTTCAGAATACGTGGGCATTCTCATGGACATACAACGGGTATGTTATGTTATCGTGTAAAAAAATTTAGATTCTCTGCTAGGAACACGCGCCCATTGGAAAAAAATATTTATTTTCTAAAGCGTGGATGCCTAACGACCAAACATCCTTGTTTATGTCTCTCTTTCTTTTTCTTTCTCTCTCTCTCTTTTGTTTTGATGGGAGAAATTGTCTAACGCATGATTTTATGAAAACGTTTTACGCGTGGACCACGTAGAAATTATCGTAGCTAGGACTTCACGGGAATATAAATATAAAATATATATACGGAGCTCGAAGTGTGATCGGTACACCTACTCCAAGTCCATTTTCTGCTACATTATTCGTATGCATAAAAAATACATTCGCGTAACTAGGTGTGGACCTGGATGGACCTACCCCCTCCCTAAAAAAAATGGACTGACCCAACACACGTAGTGTGAGGGATATAGGACGTAGGATATCTCATTCTACTTCATAGGAATTTTCGAATTCCCAAATTTCAAAATCTTAAAAGTTCCTAAATTTTCAAAAGTTACTTAATCGTGTCTGATGCGATGCGTTAACTGTTAACGAAACTATATATCCTGGTCCACCCTAGACGAAAATTCTAGTTACGCCAATGATCGATTACATGTAAGAGGAATTTCGTCGATCAGTTTCGCCAAAGCCTGCTCCTACTTATGCATCTAAGTCAGCGATGTATAAACGATACGTCACAAAACTAATAAAATATATTATAAAAAATCGTTAATTTTACAGTCCCAGCGTAAGTTGCTGCGAGTTCGACGTCAAACTCGTAGAAAGCAACTAACGCTACGATATATCAACAAGAACCTCTCGACTAGAGTGACTGATTATTTTGTTGCATATGCATCTGCAAGAAACAATAAAGTATGCCAGCCTGTGCCATTACGTCTACAGTACCCGCGGCTAATGGATCTCGACTCTTCGCGTCAGATCGCGAATTCGTTCCAGGTCGTAGTAGCGTCGGTCCAAACACCGTTGCTAAGTTGTGCAAGGACATTTTATTCTGAGCCTCATGTTTGTTAACTCGTATCAAGTGAGTAAGTAAAAAGTCAATAACCGCTTTGTTTACAGCTGGCAAACTTTCGTAGACTCTTCGTAAAGCAGCACCTTTTGATAACTCGCCCGTTTGGAAAGCTTCTAAAAATGCTGGATAAAGAGCATCCGTGAAGAGAGCTTCAGGCATTTCTCGAAGGTACAGCTTGAGTACTCCTGTTACGGAATGAACGTCAACCTATATAAAAATAAAAAGCAAATCATTCAGTCCATATTACAACTGGTTCTGTGTCTTCGAATAATTCTATAATACCTCTTTAAGTAATTGTTCCGCTTCATACGAATTGCTCTCGAATGATTTACGCAACTTCGTCAAATCAGAAGCCGAGCCAGAAACGCGATATAAACCCACTTCTCCGACTCCTCGCCTCTCCACTTCCCTGACACATGCTGTTATAATGAACGGAACATCGCGTTTCTCACGCCTAAATACAAATATATATGTTAATGTTGTGTAAGTACAAAAATAAAAATTATAAAAAAGTCAGACGACTTACTTGCACACTTGTTGAATCTTAGCTCCAAATAAACCCTGAGGTTTAGCAGAGGGTACCCGTCTTAATGTTACTTCGCTTGGAACGAAACGAAGAGCTACGTCCAAAGTAGCTGGTCCTAAATTTAATGATCTCTCTACTTGGTCTGACTGGAGCCAAGACCTGCTCAATCTTTGTATACATTTACCTCTCAATACGGAACGCGACCCACATTCTTCGTACAATAAAATTCGAACGTTTTGACTCCCTTCGAGTTCAACAACAAATGTTTCACCTTTATAAAAAACGAAAAGTTAAAATAAAATTACACGTCTGAATATTTCTCAAATTATTTTTTACTGAAATAAAATTTTACCCCATGTTGGTGCTTGACCCCTTGCAACTCGACTTCTTGCTCGTTTAAAATAGTGTCCATAACTATCAACCTCCACAATAATATAAAGATCTCCTACTCTGTCTAAACCTGGGGGTGTTAAACCAAGTAAAGTTAAATGAAGATCACCTAATAATAGGCTTTCGTCACGTCCTGATCTTAATAAATAACTGCCCATATCTGTTTGAAGATAAGTACGACAGGCTGTAACCCAAGCTTGTAACTCGTACATTGATAAAGGTAGTGGTCCAGGAGGTTGGCCACCCTGAAAAATAAAAGAAAATCGGAGTTAACATTTATTTCTCTTTTACTAATAAAGTAACAACTTTCGTCAAAATAGTTTTACTTGCATCCTCGTGTTTGATTTAATTAAAAGTGCATTATTAAATATCTTTACTTTATTTATCTATTCAAAATGTTTAAATTACGCACCTTTGACTTATCTAGGTACATATGGGAACGCATTACCTGTTGCAATGCATCCACCGCTTCAACCCATTGAGAACGTTCAAATTCACTGGATAGAAAGAATGTGTACGAATTTAGTACTCGATGTTGACTCTTATGTGCAACACGCAATACTAAATTTGGAGATGCTAATACTAACTGAGCTTCGAGCTCAGCAAGTTTCTTCCTGTTCTTTTCTGAACCTCTACTACCAAGTCTGATTCGTTTCTCATCATTTCGTTCTTCCCATAAAATCTGATCACGCACAGTACATGCTTGTGATCTACGCAGAAATATGAAAAAAAAAAATAAACTTTTCAATTGACTATTAATTAAAATAAACAAGTATATAAACGTATTTGACAGTATACCTCAAAGCTACAACGTTAGCTGGACTAGTCTCCCGTGGTTCGACGCCATCCTCTGTCACTTTTGCTTCTGCAACTGGCACATACCACTTCAATTCAAATGTAAATTTGTCTCTACCAGAAGCTTTATATTTAGCGCAGGCAATTACGTCGTTGAAGAGAAAAAGATGTCTCAACTTTCTATGACCATCAGATAATTCCACTACAAATGAATTTTTCACTAATCTTCGTTGTGCTCTATCATGACTCTGAAATAAAAGTAACATATTTTTCTTTTCACACGTATTTAAACTGACGATAATTTTAATTAATATTATACTTTCTTACCGGAAACATCGATTTTGTTTGGATAATATTAAATTCGTCTAGAAAATTTCTAGTCATAGCAAGAGCTTCTGAAAGCGGTGCATGATCTGCATGATTCACTGGTGTATGCTTAAGAAGATCCTACAATCAATCAAGAAAGAATTATCAGTGCGAACTAAGATAAGATAAAACTAAGTACATTTCCACATCATTTTCATGAGTTATCGATTTCTTCCCAAAGAATGTGAACACCTATGTTTATAAACATAACGAAACAACCAGAAAGGTATATTATGTAAAATGAAATATTTACGTGCAATACTAAGGCGTTTTTTTGAACTCGAGCTACTGGTTTATGTAGTAGATCTTCGAGAGATAAACCCGGGCCCTTGGGAAATCCTCTAAGTCGTATATCTCTTGTAATTTCACCAAACTGTGTAGAATGCGCTGAACACCTTCGCACAGTATCAGTAGCGCGTGCATAATTATGTAAAAATGCTCCATATAACCCTATATTGCTGGCCATCACCTTAATGTTACAATTAATAAAGAATAAAATAAATTGGTTACTTCTGACGTCATCATAGTTGTTATTTACTTTATTTCATACTTTAAATTGTTCTCCTATAGTAGTTTTGCTATCCCAGTTTTCCAATTTCTTTCGAAGACCATCCAAAAATGTTTGATGTAGTTCATGTAGTTCTGGAATTTTGTAAAACATTGTGCCATATTCATCTTCTGAAATAACGGGTTGTGACGTTGTCAATGTAGCTCTGATAGCTTTCGTATACTGAAAAAAATAATATATTTAATAACAATACTAATATTCATGTATTGTATATGCAAGAATAGACCAACTACATACTTTTAACATCACGTTTAAACATTCAACATATATAGTCTCACTTTCTACTACCGAGTTTACGATACACTTAATCATAGATGTTCTATCATCCTCACGATCTTTACTTTTCTCTTGTCGACGTGGTGTAGTTGGCGTCGGAGATTCTAAACTACCTTCGCTTAAACTTAAAGGTTCTGCATCGCTACTACCAGTTTCGTTATCAGTACTAAGAGCACGTAGTAAAATTGTTGGTGCAGGGCTTGCACCTTCTTCGTCCTCGCTGTCCATTGCCGCCCGATGTCTAAAAATAATTGTTACATGTACTTTTATCTATTTTAATCACATATTTCTTAAATATAATAAATAAATGATATCAGATTACATAAAATACTTAACATAACTTACTGTATAAAATAATCGATGTTGACATAGTTACTCTGATTTCCTGGTGAATCTGGAAGGGAGGGTGGTCTCCTTGGTGGTGCTCTACTTCCATTATTGTTTCCAACTGGTGGGACACGTGCATTAATATATACATATTCTCCTGTTTGATCTAAAGCTACAGAATCATAATAAGGTTCCTCCTCTGATGCTTCAGCATCACCATCTTCTCCATCTTCATTAATTGCATTTTCCAAATCTGTTTAATGAAATAAAAACATAAAAGGCACTGAATACAAATACAAAATTAATACATAATAAATGTAACACCTTTCTCGTCCTCTTGTTTAAGCGATTCCTCATTTTTATCTTTTTTCGAACTTCCTGTTACTTCAATTACAGTGACATAATTACTTGGCACATCCGGGTCACTGTTTCTTCTAAGTTCAGGCACTTTATCAGGACTTTTTGGTATCTCACTTTTGGGCCTTTTGCTTGTACTAAGAGTAGAACTTAACTCAGAAACACATTTGTCCTGAAATTTACTTATATCCTCGCGCACTGGAAGAGGTGGAGCTGATGGTTCCACACATTGAACACGAGACAATTTTGTTGAATCTGATATAATGTTCTCTGATTGACAAGCATGTTGATTGTGAGATTCTGCAAGTTGCTGTTTTTCAGGTGTAGTTGGAGCATTACTATTTGCCAACTGTTTATGACGTTCAACATCAGCTAATAATCTTTCCAAATATTCTACATAAAATTCTTCTTTTTCAAGTTCTTCCCTTAAAGCTGTCACCTGTCAAAATAACAATCTGTTAGTCTTTTGTTAATTTGATATTTTCATAGATATTCGTCATGTATTTGTATCATGAAACATTAATAGCGTAAATAAGTTCATGATAAAGCCAAGATAACCAGATGATGATTCATTAAGGACGAACCAGATCACGAAATTTAATAACCAGAATTATGGTTCTTAGTATGACATTTAATAGACATATGATGAGTCAATTTCCTGTTTAAATTAAGATAGACATACATTAAAATATTACTAAATAAAATACAAGTTTCAAGATGTAATTAAAACTCATATTATTTTATATTCCAAACATTATTCTCCCTCAAACATGAATTAAATTAATTTCCTAGCTGAGCAGGATGACTCATGGAATAAAATTCCTGTTACCTCAGCAACAAGGAAAGTTCACATGGTAAGAACAATTTATTGCACAAATTTCTTCAAAAGTATATTGCACAATCTTTATAAAAAGGAAATATAAACAATAATACTGCAAAAAGTAATTTTTAAAATCATCTCTGATTAAGTAATCATCAAAATAACACTTGTCAATTTACTTAAAATGTATACAGCTTATTTACTGATTCCAAATAACTAATTATTATTTAGAGCATAAACTTTCTACAATAATCTGTGTCCAGTTCAAAATATGCAGAGCTGTATCCTACAATTCCAGTGTCTGTTACTTGCAACACTCAACAAGGAATTCCTAATAAATCACGTTATAATAAACTTTGGAAACTGTGTTTAAAACAAGACTTTGTTAGAACAATTACAAGATGAAAATACGAGTTAAGAGTAGGTTTTTACCTTCTGTTTATGCTTGACTAGGTTGGCCCTGACGTCTTCCTCCCACGCCGCCGGCAAGGCGCTGTCCGGGAATCTTTGTACCCAGACACGCTGAAAATCCCCGAAAACGCTCATCACTTCACTCCACGACTTTGAAGGAAAAGACTCCTCGGGGATGATGACGATTTTAAACAGGATTCAGGCCGCTGTGTACATTGCACGGGCGCGGCGATCGCGATTCTCACCCGAATTTGCTCGATTACAATCTCGTTTCGAGATAAAAATTCCAATAAAATAAAGCTGGCACCGTAACGAGGCATAAGTTGTTCGTTTTATTTGTGATACGATTTTCCTTCGTAGTACATGCGTAACTTGCAGTTAAGTATCAAGGAAACGGGCGTCATACGGCCGCTGTCATCTTGTCGACATCTCCTGCGTAGCTCACCACGATCCGATCCCCATGCCCTCTCCTATCATTTTGACGCCTCCGCAGCGCCGGCGGAATATACGGGTGGAGCGGGCGATAGCCTAGGGCGCCACTATGCGAAGGCGCCGTAATCCGTTAATTTGAAAATTTGGAATTTAAAAGATTACAAACTGTGGAATTTGGGAATCTGATAATTTGGAGATTCGGAAATTTGGGTATTTAAGAATTTATAGATGTGGGAATTTTCTAATTTCGGCTTTTGCGAACTTAAGGATTTGATGATTTCGAAATTCGACGATTTATAAATTTGAAGCTTTGGGAATTTTTAAATGTGGAAATATTAACTGTTAGAAATTTAGGAATGTGATCATTCCATTTGCATCGCACTAAATTGAAGGAATTTCATTACGAAATGAACAGACGAGTAACAAAATACGATTTCGTTCGATAACATATTTTATCCGGCCCTGCAACTTTGTGTTGTATTCTCTTCGCAGACACCGTCCTCGTAAAAGCAGGTGCACTTCATGGATAATGATAATACTTTTCACGTTTCTTTTACGCACAATGGAAATTTATAATTCTTGCGAAATGTTAGAATATTCTATTTCCTCTATTTTCCTATTTATCTTCATAACACAATGAATGGCGTTTAATGTAATTATCAAATAATAGAGAACATCGTTCTTATTTTAATGATAAAATGATCTATAATCTATAGTATTATATCCGTAATTCTTGTTGTGTTATATATTGTAATTATGATCGTACGTGCACAAATTATATAAAAATTTCATATTCTATTTTACAAATATTTGAAAAAATATTATACGTTTCTTCATAATTAGAGTTCAAAATTTAATTGTATTTAAAGTACATTTATATATTCTTTGTGGTATTGAATTAAAATGTCATAAACGATTCTTTTATATGTTAAAATCGAAGCGACGTATTATTTGTAATATCACTTCTTGAGATATATTTAACAGTATAATTGTTATTTATAATGAGTATAATAATTACGTTATTACATTTGACAAATACCTAATTCCACTGATTATTACTCCGCAATTGTTCAATTACGTCCTTCGATTGTGTGTACAGTCCCTGCACATTAACACTGTCAAAACAATATGACGTGCAGAGTGTGTAATTTAAACTAAAATGTAGCAGAACACTTCAAATAGTTTTTCCATAAAATATTTAATGAATTATATTTATGAAATTATACATTCAATTATAAGACTGATATGATATGCACAGACTATCAGATATTCAAATATGTTTTAATAAAAAAATTATTAATCATTTTTTCCAATCTTACTTTTGTCAGCTACTGTACGGGTGTAGCTGTCAATCTCGTCGACAGTACAATTTAGAGGTTATGTTTCTTTTCGAAAATTAACGAATACTTATGAATTTTTCATTTATTCGTAAAAATGTCAACTGTAAATGAAAAACAAGAATGCCCTTTACTACCAGAATTATTGAAACACATGAAATCTGGTTCGAAAAGTGGAATATCCTTGTGTTTAGAGCGACTCAAAAACGAACCCAACTGCTATAAGCAGTTCACAAAAGATGCTGGACTGGGCATTTTAGTAAATTTACTTCGTTTTCATAATTTAAGGATACTGAACATGACTCTGAGTATCCTGGCAAATGCATGTATAAGTTCAGATGCAAGAGAAAAGGTATCAATGCATGTATTTTTTTATTTTTAAAAAATAAACAGTCTTATGTCAAGCAGATAGAGTAAGCCTTTTATAGAGTAAACTTTTTGTTTGCTTATACAATTATAACATTAATTTCATTAAATATATTATATTACAGGTCAAAGGATCTAAAATAGCGAGTCGTGTAGTTTCTATAATTAAACATATCAAGCTAGAAAATACTCTACACTGCCGGGCTTGTAGATTGATTGGAAATTTGTCAGAATGTGATTGGCATGCCAAATCATTGTGCGAAGCTGGTGCAGTTCAAGGTTTAGTTAATCTTCTCCAGTTGGATACAAATATGCAAACATACTTAATGGGTGTTAGAGCTATAAGGTACTGAGGTATAATTATATCTTAATAAGATCATTTTATCAACATATTCATAATCTCTTCAGAAAATAAAAGTACTAACTAATATTTTGTAGTAATTTGTACGTTTTTGTTGTAGAAACATTTGGAGTATGCACGAAGGTAGCAGAGAAGAAATCATGGAATCTGGAATAATTTATAGAATTACAGGTTTATTCGTGTTGGCAAAAGAAAAGTCAGAAACAAATTCTAAATATTTAGAGTTAATTGAAGCTTGTTTAAAAGCTATGTGTGCTTTTTTGGGCACCCCAGATCCTCGTATTAGGGAACAAATGCGAGGGGAGAAAGATGTACAAGGTTACAAATGTATTGTACAATGTTGCGATACAAACAATAAAATGGCAATTAAGTGTCTGTACAATCTCTGCCAAATTGCAGAATGTCGCCCCATTTTGGGAAATTTTGGTGCTGTTGAAAGTCTTATTGCTCTCATAAAAGATCATTCGGAGCTATCCAAAGAAACGTTAGTTAGTCTATGTCTGTTTTCTAGAGAAGCTGTAAATAGAGCAAAAATTAGAATGGGATCAGGCTTAGAATTAATATTATCTTTATTGAAAGATCCTGATAATGAAAAGTATCATCCCATGTTATTACATGCACTGACACAATTTGTTTACGATGATCCAAGTATAGTAATAATGGTCAAAAATGGTTTGCTTGATATTTTAGTTGCTAGATTAAAAAAAATGGTAACTGAAACAATATATGATGAGGAAATTAGTGTTTCAAGGAAAAGAAGTAATGATTCTCCTCCAAATAAACAAACAGAATTCAAATATAACAAAACTAGTGCAGGACGGTACGTATTTCTTTGCTATATAAAATCGTAGAACATGTCTAACTAATGACCATACTTTTTATGCACAGGTTTAGTTTAGATTACTATCGCGATGATTGGAGTCCAGGCAGTGCTTCTAGTGTTTCTTTCTCGCCTCCTAGTACACCGCCATTACCTTTTTATGATTCGATAGAGAATGATGAAAGCACTGAAGATAATTACAGTCCCGTCTGCAGCGATACAGAATTTATGGATAACGAAGATGGTAAACAAAATTGTGTAATTTATAATTTTCAAAAACTACTTATACATATACATATATTTATTCATGTTCTCTATTTTTAGAACCTCAAGAAGAGGTGGAATCGTTGAAAAGTTGCAAATCAATAACTATAAATATAGAAGAATCTCAGGACTCGGATAAAGGAAACAAATCAAATACTTGCGATTATACGAACGACTGGACATTAGTACTATTAAGCCGATTGAGTCATTCGAATGATCCAATCGAGAGATTAGTTGATCCTACAATCATTGAAGCTTTAATCGCTTACATAAGATGTGCCAAAAATCAAAGAGCGTCTAGAATTTTGACTAGAATTATAAGGTGAACGAAACAAATTTATTTTACAAATAAAAATTATATTAATTAATACAAACATTTATTGCTTTTTCACAGAAATGGAGCATATTTAATTCCATTATTAAAACAGGGCTTTGTTTTCGAAGTCCAGACACTATATGGTTCAGAACAATATACAAGACAATTATGCGCACTAGCTGAAACCGGCGGAGCAGTAGGTGAACTTACGTCTATACTGCTTCGTGGGGAAGAATCGCACAAATTTGTTATTGCAGTTTCAATACCATTCCTAATTAAATCACGATACATTCTCAAATCTTTACTGAATAGTTATGGTGGTCTTCGATTAATATTTCACGTACTCTCTGATCAACAAAACAATCTTTATGAGAATGCTATTTGGTCGATCTGTCAACTAGCAAACACTCTAGAAATTCAACCTGAAATAGTAGAAAAGTGTCAGATTACAGATACTACTTCGACTGATTTTCCAAGAGTGTACGACAGTCATCCAAAACCCGCGACGGTCACGTTTGAATTGGACGATGGTACAACTGTAGATGCATGCAGACAAACACTATGTCAAAAATCTGACGCTTTTTCCGCAATGCTTGAGGGAAACTTTTCTGAATCAGGGAAAAAATGTGTCAAGTTACGAAACACGTCGAAGGAAAGTCTTAACACATTGTTGCTTGCTGCGAATGGAGCAACTATTGAAAATAGAACTATTGAATCTTTGCTGGACGCTGTATTACTGGCTGACAAGTTCCTGATGGGTGATATATCAGAAATTTTGACGGAGAGCTCGATATCCAGATTGAATTACAAAAATTTTAGCAGAGCTTGGAACTGGGCCAGGTTAAATTCCTGCCACGAATTGAAGTCATGTTGTGTGAAGAGCTTTCTAACTGCATCAATGACGAAGTCTGAAAGAGTTCAAGCGTTTCAAGGTTTCTGTATCACCGGAAGTTTTCACGAGTTTTTGGACGAAGTGAGGGAGATTATTAATAACGTATTGTGCCAACGTTAACGATAAACGTATTTTGTATAATTGTGATACTTAGTAGAAGTGATAGCGTCCTATCATTTAATCCTCATTCACTAATTAGGATGCAATTAATGAGACTTTTATATTGTAAAATATTTTATTCAATCTATACTCTTATCGTGCTTATTGTGAATATATTTTAAAGCATGGGATTGATGTATATTAAAATGATAAATAATTGTACATACATAATAACCAAGATATAAAATATCAAGCTTATTCGACTTAACGTGTACGGATAAAACATATAAATGCTTCATGATGAAACAAACATAGAATACAATCAAAAGTATGAATGGAACATTTATTTCTCTATGTCCTTTTTTTTACTTCTCTGTATTATCTTCGTTTTAATTTCAATTTTATCGATTCCGATGGAATGGAAATCAAGTGTAACATTAATTTCACTTGATCTTTGTTTATGCATTCAATTTCGAATGTCTTAATTAGCTGCAATGTTTCATATAATGGGTTATAAATTTCTGTATTCTTAATATATGCCGATGTTAGTTGCATATTTACCTCTGCCAAAGCAAGCGATATTTGTGTCTCCGCAAGTTTTCGACCAATACAACTTCTTGCACCCAAGGCAAACGGTAGACTCGCGTGTGGGTGTATTACATCATTGTAAGTACCATCTTCCGTTCTAATCCATCTTTCTGGACGGAATTCATTCGGCCGCGGAAAATTTACGCTGTTCCGACCGCTCGAATAAAGCGATAGCACCAGTAATTCCTGCAGCGTAAAAGTAATGAATTAAATTAAATTTATATTTGTTATTCAAAAACATGGGAGTAGCCAGGTTATCAATCAGAGGGAGAGCAAAATTGATCTTATAGTACATTCATAATAAAGCTTTAAGTAGACTTTCAATCTATTTATCCTTAATATTAATACAATTATACAAATTCAATACTTGTCCTCAAGTGCTTTCCCCTACGTGCCTGGCTACCTTCATGTTTAAAAACATTCTTTTTTAAAGAACGTAGTAACAAAATCATTTACCCCTTTTGGTACAAAGTAATTACCGATCACGCTATCTTCCGGTAAATATCGAGAAATAAATGGAGCAACCGGATATAATCTAAGAGATTCCTTAATAACTCCTTTTAACAGAGGATCACGTTGCAATTCTTTTTGTTGAAGGCTCTTTATGTGTTCGAACAATTTTTGTTGTATTTCGGGATGCTTGCACATTAATAACAAAATCCACTGTAGATTAGTCGCTGTCTATACAAAAAAAAAACATTGTACAATGTCATTTTTCAAGCAACATCAATTGCAATTAATCTATTGTAATTTTATTGTTGAACGCACCGTATCGCCAGCTGCTAAAATAAAGTCGGTAACGATACAAATTGCATCCTCTTCACGAATCCCCTCGTCCAGCATTCTCTTTAATAAACCGTCGCCACCTACTCGAGTCATTTCCGGTACCAGAATTCGAACGATATCGAAAGCCGTGTCAGCTGATTCGACAAATTTTTTCCAAGCCGGTAACCGTAAAGTCATCGCTAATTTAGCCGGTATCGTATACAATTTAGCTGAATATTCAAATATTTTATACAACGTTCTTGCCAACTTTTCGTAATCCCCGGATAATTGTTGTTTACAAGAGTGCCAATACGAACCCATTAAGGTAGCCATCATTGCTATGAAATTAAAATGATATCCACGGTTATATTTTCTATTTTTACCGCGTTAATCAATTTATACGTCGAACTTATTTTTACCCTCGATAGACCACTGATAAAGCTGAACCTGTATGTTCTCGATAACAGCATTTGTTTCGATTTGTTTATCCCACTTCCGTGCGAGTCTCTTAGCTACTTCGTGACACGAGTCGCCCATTAAATTCGTTGGATCTGGCATCAACATTACCCTGTTTAATATCTTACGAAACCGTATCCATTCTTCGTCGTTCCTATGCGTTTCGAAATTGGAACAGAAAAATGTAAATGCTTTTTATTAACATATTGAATCTTGTTCGATTTATGACATACAGTATCGAGCATGGTAGACTTTCGTAGGTAAAATGACGATGAAATTTGGGAATTTTAAATTTTTTAGCCAGTTAAAATGGAAATTAAACAATTTTTCTATGATCTTTCTCAACGTCGCCATTTTCCTAACAAGAATCCTTAAATACTTTGAACACTATATTCAAAAATATCATACATAAACAATAAACCACGTCGACATTTTCGTATCTCATTGTAAAGGGTCCATGTTTCTGGTAAAAAATGTTTCGGTGCCGCACCTTCCAATCGAAATATCTTCCGATATTCATGCGGCGAATTAACAAACACCGCCGTTATGGGACCCAAACGTTCTCTATAAACTGGGCCCAGTTCCTTGTGTCTTTTGTCAACATACTCGTGCTGTTTCTTCGGTCCGCCGAACAACAGAAACTCGAAAAGTGTTCCAAAAACCGGAAGTCCCCACGGTTCCGGTGCTTCCTGCAGAACGTTTCCCGTAGTTGCAGCCACGGTGCCATACTTTCTGTCACACGAGTTTTCCGCGATCTCTGTCTTCGATCGACATGTGCCATCTGTAGATTTCGAGATATCGGACAGATCATCGATTCTCGACGCGCGCGATGCGCCTGCATAACTGCAATCCGATACGCGCCATTTCATCGAAGTAGCACTGTTGCAAACACTTACGGATTTTACACTTTTAGAAAAACTACGAGTGAAATACATCTTCCAGCTAACAATTTTATGCTGCTTTCTCCTTGTGAGACGGTAATTCTTTTAAAATTTCTAAATTTGAAAAGCCAATAGTCGTAAATTTGAAATTCCTGGAAGTTTGCCCAACTCGAAAATTTGAAAATGTGAAAGTGCGTTCAAAGTCCTAACGATCGTACTAGTATCGACGACACGATACAGACATTATTTCACGTTGACACGCACGCGACAAATTTAAAACTGTTCTGTTTACAGACGAATCGTTTTCTTTGAATATGACAAACGTGACTTTATTGGAGACAAAATGACCCTGCACCTTGATAGGAGCTCCTGTTTTCTTTCCCGAGTGACATACTAGATAACACTTGTTGAAGACTCGCGAAATGATAACATCGACGGCAGTTTAACATGAAAGCGTCGTTTTTCAAGTGACATTTGTTTTTTTGTGGTAAAAAACTAAAAGTTCACGTTGACAGCGACATGTGCGTTAATTGAAATCTTTGAGGATACTGTTTGTACACCTGGGTAACTGTTGCGGTTTCCGACTGTAACCGGAAATAGGCACGGTAACGGAAAATATCGAATTATAGGGATCATAGAATTCACTGAAAATATTCAAGTCACACACTGATTGCAGAACACTGGTTCACACGTAAAGAAGATCGAATACCGTTTACTATGCCGTTATCTAGAAGCCGTTTACCCCTCCGCTGCAGGTTTCCACTTTCTTTCAAGAGAATTCCACCGTCTCGTCATTCACAGTATTTTTATTTTTCAATGATTACAGTGGCGTCGAGATTAACATAATTAAGTGTAATTAACGTGGTAAGCGGAGCGGTGAAAATTATATGTAATAGGGTCTGATATAATTATAATTATTCGGAATATAATCCTTTCATTTTCTAATTTAAATTTACCGCTTGCTGCTTCAGGAATTTAATATGCAACGGAATCTTGAATGAAACTGTAGGAACAAAAAAAGTTATGGAAAGAACCATTTAAACAGAGCTTCTAGGCAGCGATGACATCTGGAGATGTGGCGCCAAAAATGAAAAAAATCTGATAAACGGATATTTCCAAATTTACAATTCTTATAAGCGAATAATCAGATGCAATGTAACAATCACTGATAGCTACAGTTATTATCAGCGTACATACAAGTTATATACATTGCAAATATAAATAACTCAATTATCGTTATATTTGGTACTGATAACTTTCCTGATAAAAAATGATAATTTTCTTCGCGTATGTTTTTATAGATGTTAATAAGCAATAACGTTCAATGCCATATCATTAGAGAAACAAATAAACATCTTTTTTCAAACACTTAAAATATTATTTCTATTCGAGAACAGTAGTAATATTTATTTACTCCTTGCAAGTAATTTCACAGTACATTAAATTAATTAAAATTTTCGAAAGATGATATAATACGTAAAAAATTATGCACCTCTATCTAGACATCGCGACGACAACCACTGTCCACCGTTTAACAGTTTCAAAGATATTTAAATCGACTGCTGAAACTTCTGACACGAAGTGGGGACCACGCTCAAGATTCTCGGAATAAAAGATCACGACGCGTATAAATTTGATAGAAACATAAGAATATATCGTACATCATTATAGATGGAACTATACTACGACATACATTTCTGTTGTTTTTTCAACAAAAGTTACATAGCAATAGATAAATCCAGGTATATAAAATTAAACTTTATTGTTTCCAATTCATCCCTTCATCCTTTCTCGCATAAGTAAGTCTGTTTTTTATTAACTAATGATCAGTAATACAATGTTACTTGTTTTTAGAAAATAAGTGCAAGCACCAGACCACCGTAAGTCGTCTAACATTTCTGGAAAAATCTCTTCTGCCCTACAATCATGATCTACCTAGAAACATAAACAAATGAAATTTACATAGATAAAGAGGAAAGATATTCTACGTGCATAATTGAATAAAGTCAGACCACTATAGACAGGACGATAAGGATTATAAATAATGCAATCGATGACCACGTTTGGTTCAAATATCGCTTTAAATTGTTAGCATAGTAAAGTTGGTCTGTGCAAAGAAAATAGCAGTTGATAGAAACACGGATATGTTAATCTTACTTCGAGCGATATGCTCTTAGTTCTTTGGACTCCTTTTATCTGCAGTGGAGATTCTCTATATGGCCGCGGATGAAGTTTTAATTATCAAACATCTGCCATTAGCGGTTTGCTATTAAAAATTTAAATTTAAATTTTTTTGCAGAAAAGATAACTGTTATCGAACATGTATTAATTCATTTGTCACTCATCGTCTAATGTTTTTATCAGAGAGGTAAAAGAAAAATCATGAAATGGATAACAACTGCAAAACATAAAAGAACTTATTTACTAAAGAATTCAAAGTACTTTTGTCTTCACGGATCTGTGGAACTGCCTGGTCAACGACCGTAAAAAAATTCGCGTGTTTAACAATACGACAGCACGCTGGTTAAATTAACCAACTGTACATACTGGCGATTCCATGATATGTATTTACGTATTCAGCAGCGTGACCTGCACACACGTGAATACGAATAATCAAAGAACGCGAAATACACTGAAATTAAAAAATATAACTCACTGAAAAAATTCACCTTTGTCTGTGGACACGTGTACGTTAAGAGGAAATACTCAACATTTCAATTTAATAATTAATAATAATAAATACAGTTTGGTATTGTGAACGAGTTAAAACATTGGTTATTTTTTAGCTTACATTCTATTACTCATGCAAAATAATATGTTGAAGCAATTAATAATGATCATTAATAATGATTTTAACCACGTAAGATTGAAATTCTGAGTGTCAGCACATAAGCTAACGAGATTAATGAGGACGACAGTAGATATTATCACTCGAGTTATGTAAGTTGGATGTTACAATTGTACAAAATTTTGTCAAGAAATAATATGAATACGTTTCATCAAACTTCCAACTATCAGATAACGTTCGTTACAAATTATATGGAGATGTTGCAAAACTTTCGGATTTTACAATTTTTTAATATTAGGACTTAAAAACTTTGAAGTTATTTGTATCCTGGAACATTGAAGCTTTAGAACTTTCAAACTTTGAAATTTTTACATTTTAAAGCCGTAAGTCTTCAGAATGTCAGAAAAAATCATTTTTAAATGTGTATTTAGTTAAAATTTATTACACAATTATAATTTTTTTATTTTAGCAGGACCATATGTATGATGTAAACGCGTATTATAAATATATTTCAAATGTACTTTTTTATCATATGTCGGGTCTAAAGATCCGAAGATCACGTTTCCTACTCTGCCGCTAGATTCATACACGGAAAAGTACATATAGGAATATGGACACAGATGGACGTAGAGTAGAAGTCCTGTGGGTATAAAAACACGACAAATCATTGCATATCTAAATTTTTAGCGAGTTTTCTTCGCCATCCCATTTTTTCGCTACGATGGATACCGATGTTGAGTCCTGTTTAAAGGACTGGACCGACCTAGCAAAAGATTATAAGGAATTAGAAGTAAGATTACATTTTATTAATCCCGGGTACTAATATTGTCAGTGTTTAACACGTTGGATCATTTTCATTGAGGTTAAGTGCACATTTTATTTATCTCTGTTTGAAACCGGTACTTGAAATGTTTCCTGTTTCATACAGTACCGAATCTTGACAGTTTTATTTAGCTACGTATTCAAAATTACGGTTCAACTTTGATTTATAAAGAAATTCATTATTCATTATTTGATTAAGCTTTTGTAAACAAAATGTTTTTCTCTATTAAACAACATGATGTTCGAGTTGCTTGATTTTATTAATAGGCATTGAACAGGGAATACATTGCAAAATTAGAAGAAATAACTGAACTACAAGCAAAATGTTTAAAAGGAATCTCCCATCAAAGATATAGAATGGGTGTAATATCAAAATCACTCAAGCAGTAAGTAATTAACTTTCCTCGTATATGACATATTCTTAATATAAAAATGTATTAATCTTCACTAGATTACAAGCAAGTGAAGCTAAAGAAGATTTAGACAAAAAAATGGCAAGAAGAGAACAACAGTTACATGAAATAGAACAAACCTTGCCAAAATCAAATGGCACATATCTTCAAATTATTTTAGGAAGTGTAAATGTATCCATATTAAATAAAAGTGATAAGTAAGTACAAGATTCAATCCCAATCTATATGTTTCAATATTTATGCCTTATATCATATCTTATTAAGTTCAAAAGATTCTTCTATAAATAATAGATCAAAATTTTTCTCTAAACTCATTTAAAACATGGCATTGAAATATATATATATGTATTTAAATGTAATATTTATCTTTTAGGTTCAAATACAAAGATGAATATGAAAAGTTTAAGTTAATTCTTTCTGTAATCGGTTTCATTTTATCTGTATTAAATTTAGTCACTAATGTCAGGTAATGTATTATGTGTTTTATATAAAAAGTTAACAAATACTCTATATGGAACTAACATGATGATCTAATATTGCAGAACCTTGGAACTTAGTTTTATGTTCCTTTTAGTTTGGTATTACTGTACATTGACTATAAGAGAAAGTATATTAAAGGTAAATGGTTCAAGAATTAAAGGTTGGTGGAGATTTCATCATTTTCTATCGACCGTAGTATCTGGTGTTCTATTAGTATGGCCTAACACTGGGCCATGGTATGCATTTAGACAACAATTTATGTGGTTTAATGTGTATATCAGTAAGTTCTTCTTTTCAATATCGCTTATAATACCACAGATTATAGAATAAAAATTTTAATTTTAATTTACAGGTGTAGTACAATATTTACAATTCTGTTATCAACGCGGCGTTTTGTATCGCTTAAAAGCACTAGGTGAAAGACATAACATGGACATTACAATTGAAGGTTTTCATTCATGGATGTGGCGTGGATTATCATTTTTGTTACCATTCCTTTTTGCTGGATATCTTTTCCAATTATATAATGCATATGTATTGTATACATTAACATCTCATCCAGAAGCTACTTGGCATGTCCCAGTCCTTAGTAGCATGTTTCTAGTACTATTTTTAGGTAATATAATAACAACTATTATGGTAATTCCTCAAAAATTGAGACAGCGCGTAATAGATCATTTTCCTGGAGTATTTATGTCTAAACCTGAACAAAAAAAAGAAGTAAATGGGGAGAAAGATGTGAAAATTCAGAAAAGTGATTAAATTAATGTAATGAGCGCTATGCGTTATTTCATAAAGTGAGAAATTATTTATTATGAGAAATAACAAATAATTTGTGAATTCAAAAAAGACAGAAAAAATCATGGAAAATTAAAAGTAGTCTGAAAACGCAAATAGCATAGATATTTGAATTCTGGATTCAAGAATGCAGAAAAAAAGAAAAAAAAACGAAATATAAAACCTTTTCACACGTAATAATGCCAAGCACAAGATTACCTAATGTACATCAGCTTGTCGTAATACAGGGAAAAATTCGTAAAAAGTATTTGTTTTGTATTAGTTTTCATATTTAAAGGAAAACCTGCAACTCCGCTGTTATTTACCGTTACCCCTTCTTTCTATTTAAATAGATAAAATTAAGCTATATCCCATCATTTCGTAGGTTAAACTTAGACTAAATAGAGGAAAACATTGTTATTGTTATTCATAATAATTCCGTAAAAAATTGTCTTTATCTCTTAAACTTTTTCTATTGATTTTTGTATTTGTGGTCTTTGTATTTACATTAACGCCAATAAAATTAATTAATTTATGCAAATAAAACTTAAAACGGATGTCTGTTACATGTGCATATATTCGAACTGAAATACATTGATTTCATACGAGAAAAGTGTATCTACATAACCGTGCATACGTATATTTAAATGTATATATACTATTACGATTATTTAGTTAGAATAATATGTAACCATACGCACATCTGTACATTCTGTATTCACTGTATTACTAATAAGCATTTGTAATTGTTATGCATGAAACCCTTATTATTTATGCAATATAAATATGTTTTTGTTTTCATTGTATTTATTGAATTATATGTGTAAATAAAAAACTGATTTCGCTCGCCTAATATTAAATGAAATAGCATTTCTCAATAACCGTGTGCATATATGTCCTTAGAAATTATCTTTTAAAATTGTGAAATAATGGAATGATCTTTTATACATATAACCAAGTACTATTGTAAAAAGCAATCAGAGAGAGAATTATGTTACTGTAAAATAATTTGTTCAACGAAGCGAAGATATAAAATAAATTTCATTGTTATGTTTAAGTTAGGTCAATCGATCATTGTTTGAATTGCATTATAACAGTAGAACATTTAAGTAGCGCCACAAAGTGCGAAATTCAACCATCAATTTTATTGTCTTCATCGTCGACACAATATGGCGGCAACGTTAACTATTTTCGAATCGTGTAATAATATCGAATTAGTAGTCATAGAAAAATGAGACTTATTTTCAATTTATTAATTTAATTAATTTTCAATAACATAATATTCTCCCTTATTGTTATATAAACTTAGAAATTATAAAATTCTTTTACAAAGAACAAGACACATGAACGAATTGATATTATCATTACGATAAAGAGAAGCAGTCAATTATTGAAGAGACCTAATTTGCATGAACTGAATATATGAATAAATTAACTTTTAAAAAGAGTGATATAAATAGTGATGAAAACAAAACAAACCAGCATCATAAATACATTGACGAATATAAGTTCTTTGGTAAGAACTATGTAAGCTTTGCAAAAAGATTGTGTAACTCAGAATAGCTCGTCTGAATAAATAATGCAAAAATTTTGAAATTTTATATAATTGTAGATTATAAACGTAATTATTCAATCCTTTTAGTATACACCGGCAACTCCGGTTGGCTTGATATAATCTAATACGAGTATATAATGTAATACTACACATGCAATATTTAAATCAATACAATATAATGTGGCATAAAAATGGCTATGAAACTGAAAGCCCCACGAATCGTAGAACATAAAAGTGCATTGCATGAGAGATCTATTCTGTATGTACTTCGTTTGTGGTATAAATGACATTGCAACTTGCATTAGTCACTATTTAGTAACCTAGATAACAAATGTAAGAATATAGCGGGAGTTCGCTCATAATCTCCTTCAGAATAACTATACCACTGGAGGTATCTTAGACGTAGTAGACAGCGTTAAACTTTCTCGTGCGTACTCTGTGCTATCGATATTCGATAACTCATCGTAAAGGATAACGCAATAAGTTTTTATTATAAATAAAATGCCTGTGAAAATATCTTGGCCAATAATAGGAGCTGTTATCTATCCAAATATTGGAGGATGGGCTGGATCATATATTACTAGAAAAAATATCAAACCTTGGTACGAGGTAATTAACTTGATTAATCTTTCAAAATATCAAAGGGAATTCGGTGGGTAACATTATAATTTTAAAACCGGAACTTGATAATTTTCATTCATAATCTCGCACATTCTTACATTTGATATTAACTTAAAATCACTGTAAATAAAGTACTGTATATTTTTGTTGATATTTAATAGTCATTAAAAAGATCCTCTTGGACTCCTCCAAATTGGGTATTTGGTCCGGTATGGACAACTGTTTATTGTACAATAGGATATTCTTCATATTTAGTATGGAGAGATGGTGGTGGTTTTAGAGAAGCAATAATACCACTTTCTATTTATGGAACTAATTTAATACTAAATTGGTCTTGGACACCACTGTTCTTTGGATTACACAACATAAAATGGGTATTTTATTAGGAATAAACATGCTACTCTATTTGAATCATAATCCTAATTGCATTTTTAATATTATAGGCTTTATATGAAATCACATTGTTATGGGGAAGCACTGTAGCAATGGGTATTTCATTTTACAACGTGAATCCAATTGCTGGCTATTTAATTATCCCATACTTAGTATGGAATTCTTTTGCTACAGCATTGAATTATGTAATTTACAGGGAAAATAAACTGAATATAGAGACCATTACAGATGGAAAGAAGGAATAATATGTAATGTTTCCTTTGTAGCAAAAAAACATTGATGTATATGAATAGGTAATACTTCATACTTTTAATCTGGTTGTAATTATTGTACCACCATCATTTAAGAAATGAGCCTTGCACTGAAAGCTCAATGCATATTAGTATACACATGTTTATTGTTTGATATGAAATAAAGGTTAGTCAATCAACCATACGTACATTACAATGTATATATATATTATATATATAACATAATATATATATTATATATATAACATAATATATATATTATATATATCATTAATAAATCATATAAAGAAACTTGTAAAGAACCACCTTCGTACTTTTTCATGGAATAATCTACCCTATTCTGTGTAGATCTAACAAATCTTACTATATGTATATGTTATCTTATTTTTCTACAATGCCATCTCTGTAGCGCGATCATGATGATCAATGAATCAACAGTTTTTATACGGAATAGGGCAGAATATCTTACAGAAAGGAAGTATCGAGTATGGTATAGATTTGGGCGGGTCGTTGCACTTTGCCGCGATGTTTCACAAGCGCTATGTAGGATCAGTTGCATAAATGTACCCTTGTTGTTGAAGTACGTATAAACGTTTTTCAACAGCATCTTTATCTGAAAAAGAAAAGAAAACTTATAAAACTTTTATTTAAAACAATAAAATTAATAAAAATTTAAATTAATAAAAACATTGGAACGAAGAATAGCGCATTTGTAAAATAAAATTAAATTACATTTAATAAGGAGAGCCCTATCTTGACTGTGACTGACATGCTGTGATAATGAGTGTAACAATATCTGTGCCGAATGATATCGCTGAAAACATTCTGCAGGGTTGCCAAACAGTTCGTCAAGTGCTGCCGATTGACACTGTTGAAAAAGATTTATGCATGAATAGACATATACATTTTTTCGATATATGAAAATCGCATAGACTATGTACCATTTGGATGGCATGATTATACAGAATTTTGTCCGCAGTAGCTCCCGTTTGATGAAGAAGTCCAGCACTATTGAGTTGTTTACATTCTGTGAGGCACGTTCTGAACTTTTCGTTCATTGTATTCACAACTGAAATATAATAATAATACAGAGTGCATAAATAATGATTAATAAATGTAATAATAATTACAAAGAAACTCGTCTTTTACCTTCTTTTACACTGGCAGTTGGCTGCAATCTACCAGCCTTCAGTTGTTGCGTTGCAAGACTTAATCCAGAACTGAGCCACTGAAGGGCTCTAACGAGTAAAATTACTTGTTCAGCTCTTCTTCTCGTTGCAGCATTACTTGCTTGTTCGATACCACCTAAAGGTGCACCCAAAGGTCCAGCTCTCGTTCTGGCCACTTCACATACACATTCACATAATGCAACAACAAAGTTTAACTTTGCTAATATTTCGTTGTGTTCTCGTTCCAAAAGCGTTTCTTCCGGAAGTTCAGGTGCAATAAATGTCAATGGATGTTCATCCATTATTGTAGGATTAACTTCTGGGAGAAGATTTTGGAAACTACCTGCTTCTGTAAATTTGATCAACAATAAAACTATTTTTCAAAAATGATAAATTGCAGTTTAAAATTTATAAAAAAAGATGCAGTACCAGATATTTCAGGAAGAGTAACCGCTCTTGTACCAAAAGGAATAACAGGTGAATGCCTTAACGTATTATTGTTATCTTGAAATGCTCTTGATGTAGGGGAACCTAACACTGCTAGCGGCCCTGTTAATAGTGGCGAAGATGCACTATTATTGCCAGTTGAGCGTCGTAACGGTGACGTCCCGCTAGAAGTATGCGAATGCCTTGCAACAGGACTAACTTGCCATGTAGTTGGCGGTGGAGGCGTTTCGCTTAATCTAAAGATTATTATACAGTTGAATACAACTATAATATGTATAATTTGTGTAAACTATGCTTATATACCTTCTACTAGGTGGTGTACCAATGACAAACTGCACACTAGGTGGACTAAGAGAGCCAATATCAGGAGCATGACTTCTATGGGTATCCACACTGCGCTTCATACTAATAGGTTGAGAGCGAGGAACAACACTACCACCAGATCTTGTGTTAGTAGAAGGAGATGATGGTTGCGTAATGCTTCTCTGAGACGGAACGGGAATTGGTTCCGAAATAGGAAGAAAACATGGCCGTGGTGGACTTACAGCTTCTCTACTCGTTTGTTTAACGTACCTAATTAATTTAAAATAAAATAATATTGCAAGTATAATTAATAAATGGTATGTAAAATTATTTACTTACTTCACTTGTTGCGTATTAGGATTATTGTCTGTGTCACTACTGAGATCACTTGGCACAAGTACAAAGTCATCTTCAGGACTAGAACACGGACTTGTTGTTTCTGGTTCTGATCTTGCAACAACTGTAGCTCGTTCCTGAATTACTAATGTTCCTGGAGATGCAGGAAGTTCAGCTGGAACTAGACTTGGGCTCTCTCTAGTTCCTTGAAGGAAAGCATGTCCAAAAAATTCATCAAATTGCATACGATCTCTAGCATTCCTTCTCAAGAGACCCATTAAAAGATCAGATAATTCAGGAGAAGTCCCAGCTGGAATTCTGTAATAAAAACGATTAAGACAAACAGAGAACAATTAATAAAAATTACTAACTCGTTTAAATATTTGCTTCTTATAAACACAGATGCAAGTACATATATTATAAACAATAACATACTTAGGTCCTAAATTGGCATTTTTTTCATAAAAGAGTTTTAAAGCATGTGGCGTGTGAGCTTGAAATGGAGCTTTCCCAGTAAGACACTGAAACACTATTGTTCCTAAAGACCAAAGATCAGCTTTTGCATCATACTGAAGTGACATTATGACTTCAGGTGCCATGTACATTGGTGATCCACATAATGTTGCAGCCATGACACCGTCTTGTAAGAACCTAGCAAAACCGAAATCCGCTGAAACACAAAAATACAGAATGCAAATAATTCTATTTTACTTTTGAAAATATATTATACCTCTTCTCTAAAACTAAAAAACCATTGTTACCATTAATCACTTACCAATTTTTAATGTTATTTGATGTGGTTGTGGGCAAGCTTTCCCACAATTATGACTAAGTAGAATGTTTTGTGGCTTAAGATCTCTATGAATTACACCTTTGGCATGCAATGCTTTCATTGCACCTGCTAACTGCTTCAAAAACACCCTGATAGTATCTTCAGAAAGAGTGCCTTTTGCTAATAAAAGTAGTATAAAAGGAAACAATAGAATGAATTCAAATGATTTTTAACTTTTACCAATGCTCTAATAAGAAATCCCTTTATAAAAAACATACCGCTTAAATAATCAGCTAAGTCCCCTCCATTACAATATTCCATTACCAGGAAGACATTATGATTAGATTCCTAAATAAAGATTTACAACCATATTAAAACATAAATGTTGTCATATAATTTCCATATAAAGCGCTTGAAATAAGCATTATATTAGTTCACTAACCTTGCAATCCAATAATGCAACAACATTTTCATGATGTAATTCTGTTAGTTCCTAAAATAATAATGTTTTAGTCAACAACCAAAGTCATTAAACAGCTGTTATTAGAACAAAAGAAAAACATTACAAATGTTTCTTCGATGATCAAAATTAATCATAAATGTTTCATTATTAGAAAAATGATTATTATTTTCAAACTCCAAAAAATTTCCTTATTGAATATTATGTATTTTAATATGAATTGGTAAAATATAAAACAGTACAATATTGTAAACAAATTACACACTACAAAAGTCATACTACTTTCTCAACTAAATAAAAACATCTTTAAATTAAAAACCAAGTGAAAACAATAAACATGTTATGCTCACTGTTTTTCTTCAATTGCAAATACAGAGGTAAAAATTAATTACATTAACAAACCTTTAGTATCTTGATTTCTTTTCCAAGTAAATTCTGCGATTTTGCCAAACTCTTTTTTGTGATACTTTTGATTGCCACTACGAAATTTGGTTTCTATAAAAAAAATGTGTATACATGAACAAGATGATCTATCAAAATTTAACGATTCTTTATTACTTTAAATCAACAATTATGTTACTGATTCAGAAAAACAGACTCACTTTACGATGTCTGCCCCTGTAGACTACAGCGAATGCGCCGTGGCCTATCAGATCTTTTGTGTTGTATTCGTAATCGCCGACGACTTCCATTCTTGATTTCTCAATGATCAAGAAGATTTCACCGATTTTTAACAAGCAAGGTCAAAAGTTTACAAACATAGCATGACAAGAAAGGAAGATGCATTGCCTGCGGAGAGATCGATACGTGTTGTATGAAAAGTTGCAGCTCAAAGTATTTTCGCGTACAATCGTTCTCCAACAACGTCTTCAATGATGAGAACAGTGTTGGTCTACATTTTGTCCACCTTCGTGAGTTCACATTGATCATTAACTCGTATCACTACACTGATGGCAGAGTATACTTGAAAATACAAAACACGAAAGAGCACACACCGTGTTACATACTCGCCGTCGCAAAATGTCAGACGATCGCGCACAGAGGTCGTGTTAATGTTCGTAGATGCATGCAGGAACGACGCCAACATTTACGGGCCCACTTCCAAAATTTTATAATTTTAAAAGTATATATTAGAACTTCGAATAAATTTGGATACTACGCAACACTTTATAATAAAGGAATGCTTAAAAACTGCATCAAGCATTTAGGGAGATGAAATATGTGAAATTTTACAACGACAATGAAAAAGTGTGTAAAAGAAATTGTCGGTCCTATTCTGTTCCCAAACTTAAGATGACTCATTGTCAGTTTGATTCACACGTTATTGGCCCATAAGATAGCAGTCCACTTACTAATTGTTTACTCTGTCAAAAACCAATTGCTAACGATGCTCTTGTACTGGGCCTGTTGTGTGCCAATCCTGCATGCATGATTAAAAAATGGCCTGTTATGAATCCGAATACAATGTTGTATAAATATCTATAAAGTTCCTTCAATGATTTCGCGCCATTTTATCTTTGTATCTTTACAACTATCATGAAATGTACTTATAAATCAAAATATTATTTACATTAGAATATATTATTCAAGTCTTTATGCGTTACATTAAATAGCTCAATGTTACGTTCCTTTATTTACATTCTGTAAATTTGATTATAACGAATACTTATATACACGACTCAATGGCTTCCCGATCGATTTCAAAATCGAATAATAAGAGAATTTCAATGAAAGTTAGGAATAAAATAAATGCATCAATTTTTCGTTAATGACTCATGGCAATAATTCTTTGTCCTTATTGTCATTAAAAAATTTCGCAACATTAAAGTTCTATCAATGCTATGCAAATATTACGGCATAATTATATTTAAAAAATTCAATTTGATACTGATACATAACTTGTAAAATATTATGATACTTTACAAATATTAAATGTAATATAAATATTATGTATAAGTTTGATTTGTATTACGAAGAATCAGTACTAATAGTTAGGTATGAAATTTAAATGTTGCGCTAGAGATTGTTGATTAGTCAACAGTGCGCCCTCTCAAACATAAGATTCATAAATCGAACTTTGTTTTTGTGTGAAGAAAATTTATGTTCATACACATTTGTTATTACGAATGTTGTTTTTGTGTATTGCAATTAATAATACCTTAAGTAGTTTTTATGTTATTATTTAGTATTAGGACAATTATAATAAATATGAATACATAACCTTATACTTAAATTATTATTATTACTATAACCAAATTACGATTAAGTATTTGTATAATATGGAAGTGTATGTATTTCTTTTACATTTGTAATGACTTTATTAACTAAGAAGTGAATATAATAAACAATCGAAATTTTATTTCAGACTCAAGGAATGTTCAGCATATTTAAGTAATTATGAAGTTTTGGACATTTTGCAAAATATAAAGGCAAATAAAAAACAAAAAATGAAACAAAACCAATTGGCAACCATAACTTATCAGACTATAAGGTATTTGGAAGAAACTCCATGTAAGGGTCAATCTCCTGAAAAGATTAAAAATTTTCTAAAAGCAGTGGAATCTTTTAAGTTAACCAAATGTGAAAAACTAACTCTTTTAAATTTATGTCCTAAAACACCTCTTGAAATACAATTGGTAATTTATCACCGGACTAAAAAAGTACATTATGTAGTATAATTGAATGTAAATGTATATTGTATTTTTATAGATTGTGGAGGACAGTGAAGACCGTTTAACAGAAGAGGAAGTAATGTCTTTACTTCAAGTGATAACAAATTGTTTAGGTGAAGATCAGTTGGATGATAAAGATGGGTAATATGTTCTTGCATTTTAACTTTCCACCTTTTAAAACACTTTATATGTAAGGTACATCTTGTATGTTATGTACATTTTATTTGTAATAAACGAAAATAAAAATAGTATAATATTAAATACAATTATGCAAGTAAAATTGGCCCATTATCTTTTTTGATCACCAAGATCATCTATAGAATCTTCATTGATCTGAAAATGCATAAAATACTGAAATTCATATACTTCTTATTTATACTTGAAATAAAAATATTGCCCTTACCTGTGGCCACTTATCAGGAATTACTTCAAACAAATCATCCTTCACATCTCCTTGTATAACTATCTCATCATCTCCTGTTACACTTGAGCCACATGCAAAATAATTACCAAAAAATTTGGCAGCTACTTTTAAATCTATGTCTAGAAATTAAAAGTGAATTTGTCATTCTATATCCATATAATTATTTTTCAACAGAAATAAATCACACAGATAAGTATTTCAAGTTACCAAAAGTACTAAGACCAGTTACAACTGTGACCGATTTCTTTTTTCCTCTAGGTGCTCTAGATACAGTCACTAATTTTGGAACATCTTCTTTCTTCTTTGTTTTGAGCATACCTTTACCACCACGTTTTTGGCGTTTCTTTTCATCTTCACCTCCACCTGCCTCTGATGTAGTATCTTCTACTACGCATGAACACATTAAATCATATTAAGATATTTTTAGTTAAATAAACATTGTTTCTATAAATGAACATTATAATTACCCAATTTAACTTTTTCAAATTCTGTTGGTAGGTTTCTTTCTAACCATTGCTTACATTTTTCATATTCTGGATAATATTCACAGTACTGTGACATAAATGATGGTCATAATTTTCAAAGAATCCGGATATTAACGCATTGTCATACAATACAAATTTGAAGTATTGATTGTGTGATGTTATCTTACCTCGATAGGAAGAGTACAATTTCCACAATATTGTACTTGAATTGGATAACTGACATTAGGATCTGGTCCTAAACGTAGATCTGTCTGTTCTTCTGCCGACATTCTTAAATACTTAACCTTACTGTCGTGAAATGTACTAAGATTTCACTGATTGAAATTTTACTATTTCTTTAAATCATTAAATTTACTCCTGTTCCCTTTCTTAAAGTGTATTTTTATCGCTTGGCACAATTTCTTGAAATTAAAATACAAATTGTAACCTATTCAAATGAATTCGCATACGTTAGAAATTTGCAATCTAGTAATTTTAATTCCATTCCAGTCCGAATGTCCCCAGCTCCTGACAACTGGTACCAAAACGAAAGTATTTTGTTGCGCTATCTTGTGCGATCTATGGGGATTTTGATAGGATTTTCAAAAAACGTGAGTTGTCGATCATGGAGCTCTGAGCACTGCGCGCAATGCGCGGTAAAAACGAAACTATAAAGTACTTTGTCATATTAACGTATACATATATTCTCGTAACGTGAATACTTCTCGTAACTGTTGGGCCACCTTCATCTTACTCCTCCTCTCAGATTCTGCTGGTCCAATCGACTGACCGCATCATTGTTTCTGGATTCACGCTCTTTTTGCCACACTTACTCCACCTCCGATTCTTCGTGTGTGGACAGTGGTGGAGGGCGCGTCATTGTGGGGTCCAAATGACCCTTTAGAGAGACTCCCTTATTAAAACATGTCTCTCTCAAAAGATTTTATATAAAAGTTTATCAAAATTTAAGTCGTACGCGACTCAATGAAAAACATCAAACTCGACATGGACTGCAACAAATTGGATGTTTTTCAGAGTCTCTAGATTTCAACAGTTTCCTCTTCACTCGGTTGCATACGACGAATGTTTTATTACAATGCTCATTCTCTCCGCCGCGAATATGCGTTTACGATTCCCTTCGAATCAGGCTCCAATTCATACATACTATACTGCGAAAGGTGCGAGTATCGATGCTGCCAGGTTCACGCGATAGCGTAATAATTTCAAAGCCAACTTCGGTATTAACCACATCGTCAGATACATCGGCAACGACCAATCATAAATACTCACCGAATAATAAGGGGTGGATCACGTGAGCACAAGAGCCAATCAAACGATTTTATCTGATAAGCCGCTAGACCGACTGACCAATGATGTACATTAGACTTTGTACTTCGTCGAAACGCACGTGCGGTAGAGAAAAGCGGCTCAGAGTGTTTCAGAGTTAGTGTGCTTCCTCGTGAAAGGAGTCAGGACGTCGTTTTGGGAATAAATTCTAAGAGGTGTGCGTGAGGTGTCATCGTGGTTAATAAAGAGCTGCCGAATTAAACGCGAGCCGTGTGAAAATTTGAAAAGGTTTGTCAGAGAAAGATGACATTGGGAGCACAGATCGAGGACTCCACGGAAAATGGGAGTACAAAAATCCCTCTGCTGAACGGCGAGGATCAAACAACTACTGGTTAGTAATAGATAGTGATTTTATAAAATCAACGCCCCTCGATTGTCGTGTATTAGAAGATTAAACTGTATGAATGATCACGTTATGTAATGATTTGGTCAAGATACTGTGTGTTCCGTTCATTTTAACGTGTGCCTTAACGATGCCGCCTCGGCTAAAAGCCGGGCCCTCGATGTTATGTAACGCGCGAATTGCGCGAATATATGTACCGCAGGGTCATGTGAGCCACGAGTTTTAGAAGAGGGAAAGTAGCAGAAGACACGATTCCGGTGTAGCAGACGAATTTTCACACTTATACTAATTATCATGAACAATCGTACCTTCTACCTTGTCGATATTCTTACCGTTCGTTTTGCAAATAATTGCACAAGAATGCATGAACGTATCGTTTGACGTGCTCTTCTCCTGAAGACGCACCTACGAATCGATTTGAATATGATTTCGATTTAACTATTTCTTTTTTTTGTTTCGTATATTTTGTATTATTGCAGTTAGTCTTATTTATACTTCAAATAAATTAATTTCTTGGAGGCACGTGATCAGTTTCTCGTCAGATGATGAAATCGTCTATTACCTGTCCTGTTTAACAATTTTGTGTTATTACATCTTGTTAATGTTTAGCTTTTCTTATAATTATTATTGGGTATTTATTTATCACTTTTTTTTCTCCTATGTGATACAATTCTGTGTGTGTTATTTCGTGCCATTTGTATAAATATTTATATCTTCGAAGAACAATTATTTAATTATCAAGTTGATAAATAAATCAAAACAGCATTCATTTATTGTATTAATGTTTTCTGTGTACGGTGCTATACAGCATGGTCTACGATTGATCCATAGTATCTGCTAACAATAAGAATTATGTAAATTATATTGCACAATCGTGTGTCTGTTGTGTGTAAACGGTAGTTGTGATTGAGTGTCGGTTTTTCAGCCCCTTTTTTCAAAGTCCAACGGTCGGCAGAAAACAAATATCTTAATTCGAACGAAACCTAATCAATTATCGAGGGATGTGTTATTCATCACCGTCAATTCACACTTAGCCCATTCCGTTAATTCCTTCTTCTTTTAGAGCTTCCTTTCCTTCAAATAGCCAAATGGAAGAAAACACGTGCATGTTAATGACCCCGCACGCATAGGCGTATCTACGGAGCACATGAATACGGTAAAAATGGTTTTAAACAAAAGCTACCATATCGATTAACGGTGTATCTGTTAAACAAATTTAGTGCGTGTTTACGTATGATTAACGTTGTCGTAGTTTTGCAATTTATATCACATTCTTGTAACATTCGTTACGATAATTACGGTTAATTGTTCACCGATTCGATTGTACATTAAAAAAAAACTACTCGACTTAAATTATGAAAGAAGAATGATATTTTATAAAAGGTCACGTGTTTCGAAAGAACAATAGTAAACTATAAAGAATTATCGATAACCTCTGTTATCGGTCTTCCTTTTAATGTTGTGTTGTGTTCCGTGTGCTTCACTTTGATTCTTGTGTACTAAAAATTATATTTTACTGCAATATCTCGTCCGCTTTAAAATCAAATTCGATTTCGTAAACAATATCTCGATATGAATGCAATATTACATTATAAACGATTATACTGTAAAAGCAAAGTGTATATGTGAGATGTACATATTTTTATAAATTTCTTAATTTCTATATTTCTATATCCTCATATCACTAGATGTTCGTAATATGTCTCAATATTCCTAGAAATACGTAACACACATGAATTTCCCTAGATATAAATATATCAAGATCCAGTCGTTTTACATCTTAAATAATAAAGATTAAACTAGCGTGCCATAAATTAATATTTACTAGGAAAGATCGTTTATTTTCTTACTAACACGTGATCACTATTCTAGTGTGTCGAGTTTCCTTACAGAAGGCGCGAGAGTGATAATGAAAGGAATAATTAACATTACACCCTACCGGTAAATTCGAGCGAACCATCTGTGCGGTATTAAATTCGATATCTGTCTTTTGATTCGAATAATTCGGTTGAACATATACATATATTTAAAAAAAACTATTTCGATACAAATATCTACTTCGTTACTAAAAAGAAAAAACACACCTCGATACATATCGATCTCTAAACGAACGAGTTAATAAAACGGATGTATCGAAAATTTGAAATTGACTAAGATTTAGTTCAAGTACTTCCTACACTAAAAATTTTTCTGTTTACATTGAAACCACTCATCTTATCATCGATAAATGTGTTTTATCTTGAATAAATTTTGCTTCGTTGTTCATTTAATTTATTACTAGATGAAATTTAAGGAAATGTTTTAAAATTAAATAACAATAAATCCAAATATGTTTCGGATTTCGTCTCCTTTTTATACCTTTTTTTATCTGCTTATCTTCAGGTTATTTTCAGTGTTCCTTTTCTTATCTTTCTTCCTGATAACGTTTACTAGTTAGAAATTGAGAACAGCTTTATATCGAAATAGTAAAATGTACGGATAAGAACGCGATAAAGTAGTTGCTTGTGAGATAAGCCAGTATAAATTATGATACATGTATGAATACAAATATTCATTGAACAAAAGAGTTTTACTTGTAATTATAAGAAATTTGTATTTAACGTACATTTTCGAGTAACGTTACTTAAATGCATTATGTAATTTTCAAGCAAATTCTTATAATTTTCGTAACATAAAAACATTGAAAAGGATATTGTCTGATTAATCGTTCGACTTTCCGGTTTTCTTTTGATCTTAACGTAGCCGGGTGAACGTCCTCAGAATCAATAAAATTTTGATTGGCGACAACTCGATGATCAATCGATAATTGATGCAAACATCGAAGCGGCAAAGGCTGTTGTAATCAAAACATCGCATTTCCAACTAAATTTTTAACAACCAAAATATCGTTTATCGTAGCATCGTTCAAAAATCTCTAGGTACTAATATCCCTAACTTCTCGTATCGCTAGATTCTTGGTTATTATACTTTACGAAATTATTATACCGAACTGGATAAAAATATGCAGTGTGACGGTAATAAATAATTTATAAGTTTATAATATTAAATATCTATATTATTAGAGGTAAGTTTATTTAATTTTATTATACCAGTTGGGGCGTGGTACGTTGTAAATTATTATAAACAGCCGTATGAAGGTCGCTAAAGATCAAGGTCCCACAGGTGTGAATTGTTTGAAATATGTCCGAGCGTTCAACAACCACCATGATGGGATCACAATGAACACTGATAAACGACGCGTCAGTTAGATCATAATTAATAAAATAACACAATATAGATCGGTATACGCCAGGAATGGATGTATATTGCAAACACGAGATCGATAAAAATAGTACGGCATTTAAGTGCGTACTATTTACATTGCCGTTTATTTATAAATGCATTGGTGAATGCAACTGGTAGATCTACGGATATCCATAGCCGTATCTAGTCAGAAATGCACCCCATGTCTATGAAAATAATTCTCGTCTCCGTTTCTTGTTATGCAAACAATTTGTGAATACTATTTATGTCAATATGAAAAATAAAGTATCATATGTTATATAAACATACCTTCTTCCGTCGTATTTTTTTGTTTGTTTGCGCCGAAATAAAAGCAAATAAAAGTAATTAAGGTAGCTCACTTACTTAATTTCCTGGTTTAACATTGACCTCCTCATTTAAATAGTAATCACTTGTCGGAACGAGTAAAAGAAATATTTATGCAATTTATTTATTCATATTATTCAGCAACCCACTTCCATTGATTAGATAAATAGCTCCTCCGAAACAGTTATTGGTAATTTATTAAAATTATCTGAATCTTGTTAAACTATTTCACAAACTTTGGTAACTTGATTGATTTTTCTGTTCAGATATGAAGGAAACCGCGGAGGAGACCGGAAGTACGAGTATGGCCGCGAAGAACGTCGTTGAGAAGGGTGAAGTCGAAGCGACGAAAGAGAAAGGCGATGAAAACGAAAAAGAAAAAGATAAGGAAAAGGATGAAGATAAGGACAAGAAGAACGATAAGAGTGAGAAAGATGCGGATGGTGATAAGGATGGTAGTGAGCAAGAAATTGTTTTCATTCAAGACATGGGATTCACTGTTAAAATTGTTAGTCCGGGTGCGGAACCCTTTGACATTCAAGTTTCCAGTATGGAATTGGTTCAGGTAAATATGTTGTATACCTTCAAGCAGGTTTTCCCAATATTTTATCGGCCGATATCTTTTTGTTCCAAATGTCCAACACCCCGCATCAGCTTGTATAACACACTTTAGCAATCGCGGCTTTGAGATATATTTTCGATATTCGTACAATAACAGAACTAAATGTTTATAACATTTTACAGGAAATCCATCAGTTGCTCATGGATCGCGAGGACACATGCCACCGAACTTGTTTCTCCCTTCAGCTGGACGGCAACACTCTGGATAACTTCGCCGAACTGAAGAACATCGAGGGCCTAAAAGAGGGATCGGTGATCAAAGTCGTGGAGGAACCGTATACAATGCGGGAAGCTCGTATACACGTGCGACACGTTCGTGACTTGTTGAAGTCCGTAGATCCTGCGGATGCGTATAATGGCGTCGAGTGCGCCAGCTTATCGTTCCTAAATGTTGTCACGAACGGCGACATCCTCGAGAAAAAAAAGACCAGGGCAGATTCGGTCGATTGTACTCCGCCCGATTACATTATACCCGGGTGTAAAGATAGACCGTTATTACCTCTACAACCGCAAGCCAAAGAGCAGAAATGTCCTCCTTGTTTAAAAGTAAGATGACATAATTTCAATTCGTATCACATTCTGTTGTTTCTTCAGTTAATTTAACAGCGATCGCATCTTGCAGGTTTTAACAACGTCCGGATGGAATCCACCACCTGGTCATAGAAAGCTCCATGGTGATTTGTTATACTTACACGTTGTAACGTTAGAGGACAAACAGTACTATTTAACTGCGTGTGCCAGAGGGTTCTTTGTCAATCAGTCCACAAAAGAAGTGTTTAATCCGAAACCAGCGACCCCGAGTCATCTATGTCACAGCTTAATTGAACTACTGAATCAGCTCAGCCCAGCATTTAAACGAGGTTTCGCTGCCATGCAAAGGCGAAGAACACAAAGACATCCTTTCGAAAGAGTGGCTACACCGTATCAACTTTACGCATGGTCCGCGCCTCAGATTGAGCACACGATCGATGCAATCCGCGCTGAAGATAGTACGCTCATTTTATTAAATATTTCGAGTTTTTAATCTTTTTGATATGATAGAAGTTAAGGTCGTCGACTTCAATCGATTTACTATAAAGGCTTCATAGTTGAATCATATCATGCCAAAAGGATTAATAACATACTAGGTACTTAACACATGTGCGTTCACATTTGATAAAATAATATGTGAATTATTTGCTTATAGCTTTCTCGTCCAAGTTAGGCTACGAAGAGCACATCCCAGGACAAACTCGAGATTGGAACGAGGAGTTACAAACAACCAGAGAGCTTCCCCGTAAAAATTTGCCAGAGAGATTGCTTAGAGAACGTGCTATCTTCAAAGTACGTTCAGTTTTATTTGTTCATAATAAATACTCAAGTATCACTTTTAATGCACGTAACAAATTTACACTTAAATTCTTTAGTTGAATTATAAATAACAGAAATACGCCAATATTGTAGTGACAGTATTAAAATGCGTGTTTATTTTTAATTAATTAATCACTTAGGTTCACAGCGACTTCGTTGCCGCTGCAACTCGGGGAGCAGTAGCGGTGATAGACGGTAACGTAATGGCCATAAATCCAGGTGAAGAGGCAAAAATGCAGATGTTTATATGGAACAATATCTTCTTCTCGCTGGGATTCGACGTGAGAGATCATTATAAAGAGCTTGGCGGCGATGCTGCTGCATTTGTGGCGCCTCGTAATGATCTTCAGGGTGTGCGAGTGTACGCTGCCGTTGACTTACCCGGTCTCTATACACTTGGTACCGTCGTGATTGATTACAGGTTTGTACAAAATTGGGTATACGCATTCTTTTCGTCACATTATTTGTACGACGTGGATATTTTGTAGCGGATCATTTGTACATACTTGTTCGATGTTCAGTATTGTATCACAACTTACATCTCGATTGAATGGATGTTAAGTTTTCATGGTAATCACTCGTATTCCTCTGCATAGAGGATATCGTGTCACCGCTCAGTCAATCATCCCAGGAATCTTGGAACGCGAGCAGGAGCAATCTGTTGTTTATGGTTCCATAGATTTTGGAAAAACGGTTCTTACTCATCCTAAGTACCTAGAATTGGTTAGTTCTTTATCATCATCCGATTGTTAATACATAGGAGCATCGTTTCATAATCTATTGTATTTCATAGTTGAACAAAACTGGTCAACAATTAAAAATTCTTCCTCATAAAGTTATCAACGACGCCGGTGAAGAAATTGAACTTTGCAGTAGCGTAGAATGCAAAGGTATCATTGGAAATGATTCGCGACATTATGTGCTGGATTTGTTACGAACTTTTCCACCCGACGTCAATTTCCTCAAATGTACGTAATTTATTCAACAACTTAGCTCAAGTTAATTTTAATCGTTACATTTTCATGCATTTGTTCCTTTACAGTGGAAGGCGTTGAGCTCAGCAAAGAAGCTAGAGCTTTAGGGTTCCCAATTGAGCACAAGCATAAGTTAGCTTGTCTTCGTCAGGAGTTAATCGATTCATTTGTTGAAGCTAGATACGTCCAATTCATTAAGCATGCCGCGGTTCATCTTCAACAACTAACGTCTGCAAGAAGAGTGCAGAAGGAAAAGGAGATTACTATTAAGGCAAGTATAAATTTTCTGTTACTTTTAATCTAGACATCATATACTACCTGAGGAAATTAAAAGATTTGCAGATTTTAAAGCTTGGAAGCATATCTTTCTTTCCCCTTGTCTGTTCATATCCGAGGGAAGTCAACGTTGCATCTGAGAGTAGCCACAGAGTTATATAAACATAATATGCCATTATAATTTAACATTTTATTATTTACAGGAGGGCAAAAAAGAAGAATCGAATGCTGTTGCAGTGGACAGTAACAAAGAAGATTCCACTCATGCACTGATTGAGACGGATGAAGCCAAAAAAATTGTTGAAAGTATTACTGATTCTATTACTGGTGGAGAAAAGCAGGAATGTACGTAATATGAAAATACATAGTTGATACTTATCTTACCTTAAGATTGATTTATTAAGTCATTTGTTTTAGTGGAGGAAAGTACTAAAGAAATAGTTCGCCGAGCTGCCGCAGCTGTTGGAAGTTTGCGAGAAGCTGAATTTGATGTTAGATTTAATCCAGATGTATTTTCGCCGGGTGTAAAACATCCAGATCCAAATGGCCCTGCTTTAAAAAGACAGAAACAGTTGGTACAAGATGCTGCCGACTTTTTGTTAACGGTGCAAATTCCCACTTTCGTAAGTTTTGCTGAGTAATATCTACTTTGGAAAATAAAAAAATTTACGTGATTAAGAAATTTAACTGAAGCTTTTTTTACAGATTCGAGAATGTTTAGATCACACAGCTGCCGCAATGGACGGTAGTACGTTAGTAGAAGCTTTGCATGGTAAAGGTATCAATGTACGATATCTTGGTAAATTAGCAGCTATGCTAGCTACAGTTCCACAGTTACAATATCTTAAACGTATCGTCGTTTCCGAACTTATTTTACGTTCGGCGAAACACATCTTCACGTTTTATATGCAGGTATACTGAATGAGTTAAGGCGATTATTAATAAGATTGTGAACACAAAAACTTAAAATTCACTTTTCAGGGTACTGAATTAATGAGCTTGTCTGCGGCAATTAGTCATTTCCTGAATTGCTTATTGTCTTCAGCACAAATCATTCATCCGCAACAGAATCTAGAAGAGGTATGACCAATACTGACACAGGATATCGTTTCGTTCATTGAATATATTTAGTTACCAAGATTAAAACTATCAACGGACGAAGTAATATTGTAGGTGAAAACTTCTATAATTACTGATTTCAGCTTCAGAGTAAAACTGCGAAACGACGTAATAAAAGGAAAGGTAGAAATAATGGTCCACAACAGTCTGAGGTGGAATGGGCTTCCTTAACACCTAAATCTCTCTGGCAACAAATTAAAGGGGATCTGAAGAGTTACTACGACTGGGAGACGCCGTGCCCGGAATCATTAGATGCTACGATAGATCATTTTCATCTTCAGAAAATCTCTTTACTACGTAATTTCTGTATAAAGACTGGTATTCAAATATTGTTACGTGAATACAATTTTGAAAATAAGAATAGAGCCACGTTCTTTGAGGAAGATATCCTCAGTATATTCCCTGTTGTTAAACATATCAATCCTAGAGTAAGTAAAAAACGAATCGTGTATAAAATTTCATTTCATTATTTTGTACGTGAATTGTATTTATTCGATTTCTTTAGGCAAGCGATGCATACAATTTCTATACAACGGGGCAAAGTAAAATTCAGCAGGGTTATTTAAAAGATGGCTATGAATTGATCAGTGAGGCACTGAATCTCTTGAATAACGTTTACGGTGCTATGCATCCTGAAATTGCACAGTGTCTCAGAATGCTTGCACGATTAAACTATATAATGGGTGATCATACGGAAGCTCTCGCTACTCAACAAAAAGCAGTTCTTATGTCGGAACGAGTTAATGGAATTGATCATCCATATACTATTACAGAATATGTAAGTATTGGACACAGTGACTATTTGAAGTTAATATTCTGTGTTACGTTAACGTTATCGTTTATATGTATTTAAAGATTCATCTGGCTCTATACTCTTTCGCCAATGGTCAAATTTCCGTGTCACTAAGGTTACTCTATAGGGCACGCTATTTAGCATTATTGGTTTGTGGCGAAGATCATCCAGAAGTAGCACTTCTTGATGTAAGTGTTAATATTAAGGGTTTAATAATAAACACTTGGCAATATTTAATAAATTATCTATGTTTATGATTTATCTAGAGTAATATATCGCTGATACTTCACGCCGTTGGAGAATACGAATTATCGCTGCGCTTTTTAGAGCATGCTTTAGCCCTAAATCTTCGATATCACGGGCCAAGGTCTCTAAAAGTAGCAGTGTCTTATCATCTTGTTGCTAGAACCCAATCTTGTATGGGCGATTTTCGTGCAGCTTTAAATAATGAAAAGGAAACATACGCTATATACAAGCAACAATTAGGCGAAGATCATGAGAAAACCAAAGAAAGCAGCGACTGTTTGAGACATCTCACACAACAGGCCGTCGTTTTACAGAAGAAAATGAACGAAATTTATACTGGCAAATCGGGTGTTAGTCTGCCACCGATTCAAGTGCAACCGCCTAGTATGGGATCTGTGTTGGATATGTTGAATGTAATCAATGGTATCTTGTTTGTTCAAATCAGCCAACAGGACATCGAGAATTTTAAAGCAGAAATGGAAAAACGACAGAAGGAACAAACCCCTGACAGTGAAATCAAGGCTATTCAGAATGGAAGCAAGAAGAACGAGAAGGAAAATAAAAAAGAAGAAAAAGAAAATAGAAAAAATGAGAAGGAGTGTAAAAAAGAGGATAAAGAGAACAAAAAAGATGAAAAAGAGAATAAAAAAATAGAGAAGAAGGTTGAAGCGCAGAAAATAGAATTGAAAAAATTGGAAGAGAACAAAACAACATTAGAACCTGTGACTGCGGAAAGCTGAGCTCATTCTAAGTCGTTAATGATGATACTTAGTAGTTTTTTTTTCTGAATCCTAGTCTCTTTCCTGCCCGCGTCAAGTCTTTGCAGGAGTAACGCGAGTATGGTATAATACAATTGATTGGGATAAAACGGAAATTGCGGTGATCGTTTAATGAGGATCGTTATTTGATGTATCGGTATATACATTTATAAAGTGCTATCAGAATTGAACTTTTACAGTGCGCCGATTATTGACAATGTCAGCGTGAAATTTTCGGGAGCTAGATTTTTAACGCTCGCGATGCTCGAATACGATATGCCAAGATAAAAAAATTAATTTGACTGATTTCTGACTGCATATATATTCACTAATATACAACTAATTCTCCACTTGTGTAAATAATTCTGAACAAAGAATTCATTGCCTTAGCGCGTGTGCTTATCAGAACGTTGTTCATAGTTTGATTAAATACAGACTTAATGAACTACTATGAACTAAATGGGGTATGTTTTCAAACAATTAAAGACAGTTTGTGTCACCTTTATCCATGAATCTAGTAATTCTTACACACATGCCTGTATCATCACATTTTTTCTAAAGGCTCAATTAATTGTATATTGAAGTGGCAAAAATGTTGAATATTACACTTCCATGGATCAACGAGGTAATTACGGTTGTTTCGGCGTGTTGCACAAGTGTTGTTAAATTCAAACGGAACGTAAAGTACACTGTCAAGCATTGTAGACTTCCTGGGGGATAATGACAACGTAGGGAAAAAAAGTCGCACCATACATTGATTTATGATTAAAAAATTTTAAGTTTTCATATTTCATCCCTGCAAAATTGAAGGCAAGTGATAGAACGTTTCTTCTTTCACATTTATCCTTAGCCTAAGGAAGCCTATATTGTATCAAAGAGTACCGATAAAGTTATAATGATCATGAAACGAATAATGGATTTTATTATTATAGATTATAAGTCAACTGTTTTTCTTTTTTTTTGTACCTCTTTAATAGGCTATTTTGCTAGTACACATTTGAGATCATTGTTAGTGCCATTTAAACATTGCTGTCACTTTCCCATTCTAGTTGCCATCATTAAATTCAATGCATACTAAATGAACAAATACATTTATTATTTTAAATGAAACATAGGATTAGTTCTGTTGGATTCTATACAAGTACAAATAACGAAATCTGTTGTATTCGATAAAAACAGCTCATACAACTTTACTGATCATTTTTATATCATCTGTATCACGTAAATAATATTCTTCCATCGATCATTGTTTTATTATTATTGTATGTAAAGATTTGAATCTGAAAAAGATTTGAAAAAAAAAGACATTCTATAACAAAGATGATGGCAGCGGAAGTATGGTATAATGACAGATGCGTTGTTGCATTCGCGAAGATAAATAAAGTTATCAGGAGCAGCTCATTAGTCAACATATTATAGAAGTAGCGTCAATTTACTAATTACTACTAGAGAAGTACCGCAGTTAGTCTTAGAATTATATAAATGAAAACCTACTGTTACCGAAATGTTAGTCTACATTTTTTTGTTGTTTAATCATACAATTTTATTAAATAGCATTTGTTATATTGAGGATGTAACGAATAACATACCACATCAAGATGTTGTCAAATTATTGAATCACTGAGTTTGAAGCATCAGTGGCTACTCGACGTTCGTTTTAAATACAAAATTATTTTCTGTTCTGATTATTATATGTATAAGAGTAACGATGAAAGACGAATAAGTGGAAATGCTGTGTAGTTTCTGTTTAACAAGTTTATACTTTACAATATAAAATATCATATTGCACTTGTTAGCCAAAATGTATGATAAAAAATGCTAGTTAATAAGGACTATTGATTATAAATAAAGTCAAATACTTGATTTACATATATTTTACCTGTTACATAATTTCATAAATCTGACATAAAATAAACCATTTTATATGGAACGTGAATTAACAATCTAAACAGAGTCCACATTGTTTTCAAATAATTTTTCGTCTTCTTGTGAACTAACATCAGTTTCACATTTATTACTGGTACTACTTTTCAATCGTTTTCTTTTTTTTTTATTAGACCTTGCACACTGCTTTTGAAAATACTCCCTCAGATTTAATTTGTTTATTAAGTACTGTTTAAATGTCTCTATAGCATTTTTTCCACCTGTTCCTTTTTCAAAGATCATTGATATTTTTATATTATCATTTTCAGGTTCTTCGTGTTCTATTAATTCAACAAAAAAATTACATATTAACAAAGGTTCTTTAGCGACAGATTTTTCTTTTGTCGGTGGAATTGTTTTTTGTTCAATTATATCTTTTGAATTATTTTCAATTAATTTCTCCAATAAATCTTCTGTATGATTTAATGTACTTGTATTCTCTCTATCATGATCTTTAAATTGATTCGTCTGTCTCTGAGCTAATCGTCGCTTTCTTCGTGCGTAAGACCATGTATCATTTTCCGCGACTAATTGACATGACCAACCATTAAAATCGTCAATGGGTAAACTCAATTCCTTAATTTGTACCTATATGTAAAACGTGAAATATGTTAAGATGCCATAAACTCAGTGCAGTATAAAGTAAATAAAAATTTTACATGTAACTGTTCCATTGTTTCTTCTAAAAAGTTGATTACATTATCAAAGGTAGAAAATTTATGTTGCATAGGAAATTGTAATTCAGTTGGTCGTTTTTCTCTTAATAATTTTGCAATATAGTCTCCACTTTTTCTGATGACAGGTGCATTTGTCAAGTCAATAACATTTTTTGGCATAAATGACCATGCCAATCCCCATCTATAAAAAAATATATTAATAAATATTTACATACAAGTGAGTAGAATGATTATAAAATGTATGCTCACCGTTTTGTGTGACCCTGACAAAATTCTGTCCATGTTGCATTCTCTATATTCTTTTTCTTTAAAAATTTCAACAAAAATAGTAAATTGCTTCGTCTTCCAAACATTGTGGTATAAATTTTTATTTTTTCTTTTATTTCTATACTTTCGTTAATCATTTGCATAACAAATAGTCTCTCACCACCTTGAACTGTAAGTTCATTGTTATTTCCAGTTGGAGCATTTCTTGGTGGCAGACGTTTAAGTACTTTTTCTGATTCTTCCTCTGTTTTAAAAAAAGGTGGATTACACATTGTGAAATGATATACTTTATCTTCATTAATTACATCTTTTAAGATTGTTTGTTCATCTACCTTCTGTACTGTAAAAAAAAGTTATTTTGAAATTAGAATGCAAATTGAATAAATCGTATTTACAGCTTGCTCTACTAATCTCAACTTGTTCATAGACTAATGATTATAACTTACTTTTTATTAAATGTTGCAATTTATTATTTTCAATCTGTTGAATAGCTGTTTCTATGCTAGTCTCATCAACTTCTGTCCCAATCATTTGATTTCCATACATTTTTGCAAATAGCAAAGGATAAATACAGACTGAACCTGTACCTACAAAACCAATGATTATTTTAATTTATGGAATTATTTGTATCAAATAAAACTTGATATTAAAATTGTATTATTTCTTTTTACCAATATCTATTCCTATAACTTCTTGTATGTCATTGAAAGAAGAATGTTTCATTAAATCTTCAATCCATAAAATATAGTTCAAACGTAATGGTAATGTAGGTATTAATTTCTTTGGAGGTATTCTTACTTCTAGATTAAAATCATGCTTCAATAATACTTCTGTGAGTACTCGTAAACTATCCTCGTTCTTGAAGTTAATCTTTACTTTGCCTGTTAGATCCTAAACATTGAATAAACAAATTACATCTTGTATTCAACTTTAATAGCACTAATATTATTAAGCAATAATATATCTTACTATATTTGCAATGTTACGAAATTCAGGATACAACAATGCAAGTAATTTGAAGTCTGGTACTTTTTTATACTTATTCTTTGGATGCATAAATTTTCTTAACGACATTTTAAGAATTTATTTCCTTACAATACAATAACATTTATATATATTTGTAGACGCAGAAAACTGTATAAAATATATACATTTATTTATATATATATTACCACAATTTTGTTTATTGTATCAGCTGATGTAAAGATAACCACAACGCATTATAGAAAACAAATTCTGTATTAATTACTGATTGTTAAAACTAATAATTTGTTACGATTATTTTGTAACATTTTATATAGACTAAAAAACAATCAGTTATATTTTTAATGTTACAACAATATGAAAATATCTGCTGTTTTGATAAGTTTGTAAATATCTACGAACATACAGCTACAATTTGTATACATTCATATATTTACATGATACAATGTGTGTACCGCATAATTTCAAATGTTACTGAAAGTAACCAGTTATAACTTTTTATAAATTGTTTAGATAGCGGCAACAATGTTATTATACTTTGTTCCACGGAAGATCGTACTCATTATATCACGAATTTTCATTCATTTGCGCAAATCAGCTTCGATTGGTTCAAATATGCTTTGTAACCAAGGGTAACGCGCATTCGCCCTCACGATGTTCATGACATCAGATGTGTATAACCAGTGATCTCCCATTTTGTGTACTCCTTGCATTATCATTTCTTCTCTCTGGTCACATATTTTTGCTTACCACGTATATGACTGGCGAAGTGAAAAGTATACAGTAGTGAAACAACAGTAAGTAGAGTAGAGTCTGCTGAAGTTTAACGAGTTGCGTAAATTGAGTATGGTCTTCCGTGGAATCAAGTTGAACTAGGAACTTCATGCGGGAGTTACTAACTGTAAATATGCTACAATTTTATGATTACATTTTTACAATTACCATCTGTTAATGACTTTTAATTACAAATTTGCTCGATTACTTATGTTTCAGAAGACTTGTAAATGTGTAATGAAAATTAAAAAGAATTGAAACATAGTGCTGTAGTAATGTAAATGTTGGTAGCAGTGCGCGTGCTCAAATCTATCGTGATGACAATTTTAAGTGGTGACAGCCGCGTATATGCCTCGTTGCCCTCGTAGCAGCGTTTTAACCGACTTTGCTGACACGAAACATAATTTTTTGACTCAGTGCGTGATTCATTTCGCGGACAACATATGGAATATTAATCTTACCAAAGGTACGTGGTGCACAGTACTTTTAGTACATTTCAGAAACAGATGGTTATCGGTGAATCGTTTCGCCTGACAGTTTGTTAATATGGACAAATGCCACTCTGACAGTTTTCCTTTTTCGTCGTCATATTGTTAGGCACCTGTTACTGATATTTCATTTCGCGTCCTCTTTACTTGATTTTCAATATTTTGTCGACTACTTATTTTTTTATTTATATGAGAAATGGTGTGATACAATCAAAATTGTACGTGAAATTAGAATTAATGATGTCACGTTGAAAATATTTATCTCTTCTGCTATGAATTCTAATTTGAAAAGATAGTGTTTTGTTTAAAACATTGTTTTATAATTTAAACTTATAAAATAAGGTAATGTTACTGAGGCTTCATTTAAAGGAATAAAAAATAAATGAAGAAAACTTGATTGATAAATAGATAAAAAATTAAATAAGTTTTCTTTTTTATCTCATAATAGTATATTTAATTCGGTATTAGAATGTGTTACATTCAATGTAACATTAAGTTCCAAAAATTGTGAAATTTATTCTGTAATACTATTTTATAAATCTGTAGTTATATAATTTCTTTTAACTTTATACATGGTAACATGAACTTATGCTATCTGCATTACGACAATCTGCATTATGACAAATACAAATTTGTTATTATTGTACCACGATAAGTGAATTTCATGGTTTGAAAACATAATTTCTATCATCTGTACATATTTACATTTTAAATATAATAGTACGTATCAACTTGGTTAATTAATACTATTCTAAAATATGTTTTCTTGTGTCTAACAAAATCAAATTGGAAGTCATTCTTGAAGTCAAATACATTGAATTGTATATTAATTGCATAACTACTGTTCTCAGAAAAATATCTTTGTAAAAAATGTGGTCCTTTATATAGAAGTAAACATACAGTTAGGTAGAGAATTCAAACGTTACAAGAGATTATTCAACACCTCACTGCTTTCTCTCACCCATTGATTTTAATGTAGTCATAAACGAGTTCAAAATAGCAGTATTAAAATTTAAACATAGTACTGACTGAACAGAAATATTTCTTATGAAAGTTCAGTGCACGTACAATATGTTTCCCTGAAAATGCTGTTGCTGAAATTCTACAAAACATTTTTGAATCAACGCGTTCCACGACACGCGAATGTGCAACCCATTAGATTCTTTTTCACATTTCTCGATCGCATTGTTTCCACATGCATTTGGACGATTGCTTTCCACGTATATGCGCGATATATGTTTGTAGTCGTGTGTTGTGCAACTGTAACGGTAAAGCGATCCGTCATTCATTCTTACGGAATAATTAAAAAGCATATTGTTGTGAGCAATACGCGTATGCGCACATCTCGAACGACAAGTTCAGAAACGAACGTAACGAATTTTCTTCTGACAGAACGTGCGTCGGCGAAAGGTGTCCAATTTCGTGGTTATTGTTTTTTGCTGAAAAGACAACACACTTTCTTTTCTATAGTCCGATGTAGAAACGCCTAATCCAGTGTAGTATTTTTCTATGTTGCGACGTAACGGATAGGAATTTTTGAAAATTAATTTTTTTGAGGATACTGCATTATCGACCAAGTTGCGAATTACATTTATGCACTGTGATGCCTTGTTATATGGCCCTGGATGAGGTTGTAAGAGAAGGAAAATGTGTAATAAAATGAATGTATAAATGCAACTTCCATCCATCCCTTGATGGCTTGTCGCAAAAATTTGATAATTTAACATTCGAAATTTTTGAACCTGATAATTTAGGATCTCATAAACTTATAAATCTAGAAAAAAAAGCTATTTCTGAATTACGTGAATGTACGCACGGTATAACATGGAACGTAGGAGCGTCTAAAAGCGATCAATTTTACGTTATTTATAGTCCAGTGTATACCATGAATGAAACGTACGTTTTCTTGCTTAAATTAATTAGAGTTTTAATCCCGGTATGAAATGTAACAAATGGAGATATCTCCTACCTCTTTACGTTCCTTTGCTAGCGAATAAACAAATATTTACCGCTTAACGAGTTAGACTTTTCTATTTGCCTTCGAAGAGCACATTATTTACCACTAGATTCCTTTTATTTGACATTTGTATAAATGCGCACGGAAGAATCTACATATCGAAGGTTTTCATATGATAAAGAGAATGCAATAGTAATAAAGCTGCGAGGAACGTTTTATGAATTAAAATAACTTGAACCGAAATTGAATTTCAACTATTTCTAAGCAAAAATTGTATGTTTGAACAATTCAATCAATACGTCTGCTCGTTCTGGTTCGACTTAAAACGATGTGTCATGGCAAATCGATGTTTCAAACAATTTCACGTAAAATTTTATCATTTCCTCCGTATTGAATCAAGTCGCTGTTTCTTTTTTTTCCTTTATTTACTCGTTACGAAAGAGAGAGGTCGGTGCGCATGTGGAGCATCCTAGCCTGCGCGGGCTCCATCGACCCTCAAACCATTTCGTACTTTCCAGTACGTGTTTGGCGATCCTACTGTGCCAGTTAATCGAAAAAGGGAACGATAAAATCAACATCGATTGGCCAATTAACCGGTGGCCCTTGTCGGACGAGACTCTTCGCGATCGATCGTTATCCGTGATATCGTGACGCTCTCGTTATCCGTGACATCGAGATAAGTGACAGTTCCGATCTTCCACACCTGCATCCTACCTTAAATCGTTCGTGGTTTGACTTATTTTAATCGTTTCCTTGTATACACTCGAATGAAACGTAGGCTTCCCTGGGAAAAGTACGAGCGTAGGCGATAATCGCCCACTAAAGTCCTACGGTTCTCAAATTTTGTCTCGATAATAAAATAATCGTATTGGACGCAGCTACCGAACGTTCGTGATTATTACGAGAAAATTCTTCAATTGCATTTCGACATTCGAGTTGTTCAACGACTTCGAGTTATCGAGAGACTGGAAATATCGAGGGGTACTACAATGATCTAGCGTCGATATTTATAACAATCGCATCATTGCAACGTACACGATGTAGTTAGAAATTGTACGTGTATCTCTTTCACGCACTGCACCATGTAACAGATTATACTTTATTTGCATGGGTTACCTATGACCCGTGGTAACCATCAGGCTTTCCACTTGGCGAACTAAATGTTTATGCAATTTGATGTTGGCGTGAAATGATGGAAAGTGAAATGAAAGCGTGAAGAATTTAATGCAATTACGATTCCTTTATGATCGAACCTCGCATACCAGTTTTTGACACGAAAATATCAACATAATGTTTTTGTATGTAAATATTAATGCAACACTAATTAAACAGTTAGTGTTAGACAAATTTTGCATAATATGACACGAATTTTAAAATATCGACACGTTAAATGCCCCTATGAAACAGTAATTCAGTAAAAATTAGAAATAAGATTTTGCAAGATCCGTTCAACTTTCGAGAACAAACTAATTGATCTAAAGAGTAGTTAGGTTGAAGTAGGTAGAATAACTTGAAGCAACTGAAGTGGAATTTATTATCTTCTGAATAATTATGCCCACTATCTGAAAATGGGCAATCGGTCTACTGCAAAGACAGACTGTTATCATACGTAGACACTTATCGAACAATTTCCAGGTGCAGGAACTTTTTTTCACTAACGCTCTTCTACTCGCTGCATTATCCAAACAATTACAATAAGTTATGTACACGTACCGTTTTATATTTTGGACACTAATCTTGGAAACTAAAAATACCAATCTATTTAGGAGACGAATACGGTGTTTTATATATAACATAGGACACACCTGGTGCGTTGTCAGTTTTACAGGACACCAAATTCTGGACGCACACGGTGCGTCATCGGCCTTCAATGCATTAATACTTCCGTATTGTATAATTTTCAAAAATTCACCGAGACTGAAATCGTTAAACTTTCGCGATTAGGAATAATAATTTCGAAAGAGTTATAGGATAAAGGAATTGCACTTAAACATGTTATAAGAAAGACAGTAGGTACAGTTGTAGGGTAATAATGGCGAATCCAGGACGTGTGATCTAGGAGTAACACAATGTGTTCGAAGTTTGGGCACACCTGTAATTTGTACACGTTGTTGATGAATACGAAATGAAGAAACACCGTGGGTGGGAATCATGGATGGGTGATCACGCGTTTTTAACCTGGTTATCTTTTGTGTTTAGAATTGAAATCGAGTCGCTGTACAACTCTATTCTAACCACGATTGCTTTCAGTTTGAAATTTGTGGATAAAACTTCGGTTTTTTTTTTTAATAAAACTCGCGGTAAGCAGGATGTGATATTATTGCGGGCGATGAATTTCCTGGCGATTCGAATTCAAACACTGATTGTATCGTTCGCGTTCGATTCAATTGCGTAGGAATTATACAACGCGTTCGCACTTTCGTGCGCAGATGTTCGTACATGCCACGAATTCCATGGTAATTCAGGGCAACGAAGAAACACAAATTATTTTATCCGGCAGTCGGCTATATTTTGTACGTATTTACTGTGAGCGTGTTCGAGCGTCGCGTTCGTCCGCTAATTCATTCACACGCGCTAATTGCTCGGCTTTCTTCTTCTACCACTTGCATGCAAGTGCAATGAAACGGATATTCTCGTGGAATATTTCAGGGTCTCCGAGATCTTCTACCGTGGCACCAGACTCCGATCAATTCAAAAAACGAGCGTCTATGTCATAGTGTCGGGCTTCTCGAACGTTCGAACCGGGAATGAAAAGATGAAAGAACTCGAACGATTTTGCGTTCGAGACAATCGTTCGCGGTCGATTATTATCGTGCCCGGAACAGTTCCACGAAAGATCGTTGAAAAATTCTGCTCCGTGACGGGTGTTTCGCGGAAAAATCGAAAGTGATTACCGTGACGAGCTATTTGAAATATATTTTAACGGTGTTCTCGATCGAAAGTGTGCACCTTTCGCGACAGAAGAACGAAAACGTTTCTCGATGGTTCTTCGTGGTTTGCTGGCACCAGCGGCGGCGCGATGGACTCGAAATAAAACCACGAAAAGGTAGAATGATCACGTTAATTGATACTTAAAAAGATTGTATCTCAACAAATTCAGAACTTAAGCCATTTTCAGATATAACAAACAAACGTTTACTTTTGCGTTACCATACATTATACATACATACATATATGTATGTATACAGGTATAGCTGTGTTATTCCTCATCCACATATTCCAACTGATATATTTATATCAGTTATATAGGTGTATTTTTTATATACTTTATAAGTGTCTATTTTTTATGTGCGCTATAAATGTATATTTTTTATATACGCTATATGTGTATATTCCTTATATATGCTATAAGTGCATATTTTTTATATACGCTATAAGTGTATATTTTTTGTATACTTTATAAGCGTATATTTTTTTTATATACTTTATAAGTGTATATTTTTTTATGTACGGTATAAGTGTTGTTATCGTTTCTCGTTTGAAAGATACAATCAATATTTCAGTCGATGGAATTAAAAATAAGTTACAAATGTTTTTCGACGTCCCTCTGTTTGACTAGTCGGTGAAAGGGTTAAAATGGGGAGAGAATATTTCTGTAACGAGCGTTCATCGAAGTCTTTTCAGGAAATTCATCAGGGAGGATTGAAAAGCACGCGGTTCAAATCTATTTAATTGGCGATTCGATGATCTCTCGTTGCCTGTAGAATCCATTAATTACGTTGATACCACGGTGAACGACGCCAGGTTAACGCATCGGCTCGATTTACAGTCGACAAAAGTCGGTTCGTTAGTGAAATTTTTGATTTCTCGCATTAATTACGTTCGCCGGCGAGGTGAGAGGAGCGTGCACCTTATCGTCGATCTATTCTACCGCATGAAAACACGATTGATTAAATAATGAAATAGAAAATGTTCTTTATCGTTCGCTTTCTTGTTCCTGGAAATTTTTTACGTGCACCTTAACTAGTTTCAATTTTGCTACTTTACAAAACAGTAAATATTAATCCTTATCACTCGTGCGTTGCGTTTCTCTCGAATCGTACAAAAAATTCAAATAAATATTGATCGAATGCGTATATTTTCATTTGTTCATTATTTACAATAAATTAAAAATGTATCTGTTACGCGCACTGTACCGTTGCAATACATTCGACCGAGAACCTATTTCATGATCCACTTTGTAAATTAAGTAAGGAGTTGTTCATTCCTAAAATTCAAAATTGACCATGACTGCAACTTGATTCAAGTTGAGTTAAAAAGTCTATTTTGCATTCATGAAATTAGTCAAGATCGATGATTAAGCGATTCATAGAAAAGTCAGAGTGTGTTAACAAAAAAATTACTCATCGGTGCATAAGTAATCTGAATAGATGATTGGTTTGCAGGGGCCAAGAGAAGCAGGCTGCCGGCCAATTAGGATTATCACGTTATGGACCGCAGGTGATGAGCGTGTTGTGTTTATGCACCACTGTTCACCAGACCGCTCAAACCAACAGCCAGGCCAGCAAGATACTTCCGAGCTCGCCGCCGATTCAATCCGAGGAAGAGAGGATAAACTCGTCGCAGGAAATACCCACCGACGAGCTGGCTCTATTAGCTAAGCTGGAGGAAGCCAATAGGTGAATTATCACTGGCCACAACTGTCTGCTCATCGTTCCTGCATGCGCTGACCATCCGTGCTTCATATATGTCGATGTTTCATACTGTAATTTATCATTCGCGTAGTTCACGGTTCAAAATAATTGTAGAATCTATTGCTCGAACGAGACATCGTACTGTTTGCAAATCGAACTCTCGTATTAACCCTTTGCACTCGAAAGGTGACTCACACTCGCCACCTTGTTCGATGCAGGAATAGATATCTTTTAACTAAATTTGTAATGTTGTATATACGATGTATGAACATAATAAAACAGCCAATATTGGCGATTAATAATAGGACGATAATAACCTCGAACGAGTTCATGAAGCTTGTCAAACAAAAAGTTTTAAAGTTACCGTCTGCTACCTTTGGAGTGCACAGGATTAAGTTCTCAATAATAGCAATTTAGTACAACCAATAATCTGTTCATGTATTTCCGAGTTGTTCGGGTACAAGGTTCTAAGATTATTTTGAGCAAGATGTCCTTATATTCGGTTGGCATTTGCTTGTATTTTTGTACACGCGTCACGGAGTTAGGTAAAATCGATGCGGCGAGAAACGATGAAGTGGAGAAACATACACTCTCATGTATCATACGCCACAATATCACTCAAAAACTTTTGTAACACAGAAGTATGTGTCTCAATAAATTGATATGATTGATAACAGGCTTATCGAATCGGATGCAAAGTCGTTGAACTCGCTTCATAGTAATCACAGTAGGAAAGGCTCTGACACATCTCAGGTGTCTGTGGCGTCGGGGGGTAGCGGAGGGAATGGTGATGCTGCACCCCGACGCCACAATTCGGCCGATGGCGAGGAAAATACTTGGACCCTGTGGGGTCACATCGTCGCTGATTGGGATTATCATTGGAAGAAGAGGAAAGAATTCGTCAAAGAGTTAGTACGTCAAGGAATACCTCATCATTTTAGGTAATATACCCTTTTTGAGAATTGTATTAGGTTAATTGGTGATATCGGAGATCTTTCAAGGAAAGCACGACCAATTTTCTAATCTGATCCAAATTTCTAACGAAAAAAAAAAACTGACTTATATTCATCATTGCAGAGGTATTGTTTGGCAGCTACTAAGTGGTGCTCACGACTCTCCTGTGAAAAAGCAATTCGCTGAGTATATCAAAGCCACGTCCGCGTGCGAAAGGATAATTAGGAGGGACATAGCCAGAACGTATCCCGAGCATGATTTTTTTAAGGAGAAAGACGGACTTGGCCAAGAGAGTCTGTTTAACGTTATGAAAGCGTATAGCCTTCATGACCGTGAAGTGGGATACTGTCAAGGTTCGGGATTTATTGTAGGATTACTCCTTATGCAGGTACAATTTAACGTTTGTGACGAAAACGAGAGTGAGAGAGTGAGAAAGAGGACAGAAAGAATCGAATGAATACTTGAGGACTGGATGTGGGTCATCGCGTTTCAATTGATCAAAGTTAAATAGGTATCAATTTGTTGTTGCAGCAAATGCCAGAGGAGGAAGCTTTCGCTGTACTGGTAGCGCTTATGCAAGAGTATCGTTTGCGAGACATGTTCAAGCCGAGTATGGCTGAATTAGGGGTGTGCATGTATCAGCTAGAACATTTAGTTGCTGACACGCATCCCGAATTACACGCTCATTTCACGGCGCAAGGTTTTCACACGTCGATGTACGCATCGTCTTGGTTTCTTACGCTTTTTACCACGGCGCTCAGCCTGCCGCTGGCCTGCCGCATTTTTGACGTGTTTCTGTCTGAAGGCATGGAGATTATTTTCAAGGTTGCGTTGGCGATGCTGCATTTAGGCAAGGAAGATTTGTTAAGCTTGGACATGGAAGGCATGTTGAAGGTAATTTCTCAACACCAGCTTCCGTATCTTAAATTTATACAGTGACTCGCATTAACATTTAAAAATTTTGTTATATCATGAATTGTTACCGATAAGCGTGATTCTGACGACTTGGACAAACTATATTCTTAAAATGGTTAGAGATAGAATATTAATGCGAGTCAGAGACAGGAAGAAGACAAAGGAAAACCTGTGTAATTTAATATGTGTATGTTTCTAGAAGATCCACTTGTAGTTTCCTTTCACTAATATTGACCAGTTCTTTCGCCTGTAGTTCTTCCAGAAACAACTACCTGGAAGAGCCGAGAAAGACCCTGATGTCCTTATGAATCTTGCTTATGGTATGAAAATAAATCCGAAACGAATGAAGAAGTTGGAGAAAGATTATACCGTGTTAAAAATGAAAGAACAAGAAGAAATGGTTGAGCTTCGCAGGCTCAGGGCGGAGAATAGGTTACTTAGGCAAAGAACTGAACTTCTTGAAGCTGAATCCGCGGAACTGGCGGATAGATTGGTCAGGGGTCAAGTTTCTCGCGCGGAAGAGGAGGAAACTGCTTTCGTTGTACAAAGGGAATTAGCAGCCCTTCGGCACACGCATCTTGAGACCAGTCATCAACTCGAACAGGCTCACGAGGAGTTGAGATCTTTGTCGCTTCTGTTAGAGGAGAACGTGACGTCGAAGCAATCTTCCTTAGAAGAAATTCTATCGAAGCAAGAGGCGTTGTCGCAAAAGGAGGAAATGATACAGTGTTTACAAGAGGAATTGGTAAGGGTCCGGTTGCATGAGGCAGAAAATGATGCAACGATAAGGGAACTCAGAGCGAGAATACAGGAATTGGAGCAAGATAAAAAGACATTACGGGAATCAACGCCAGATAATTCTGTTGCTCATTTGCAAGAAGAATTGATCGCTGTAAAGCTTAGAGAGGCTGAAGCTAATCTTTCCTTAAAGGTAAGAAAAGATAATATCGAGTCATGTATTCCTAAATTCTTCAATATCCTTACATCCATATGTCTGTCATCAGTTTTAATTAATTGTAACGTCTGAAAATATTCATTTAACACATTTTATTAGGACCTTCGGCAAAGAGTGGTGGAGTTAAGTTCTGCCTGGCAGAGGCATTTGCAAGAGCACCGTTCAGCTCAAAATCAACCTGCTAGCGATTCTACGCCGAAGAAGCTATTGTTCTGGGAGAACAGGGGCCACGAAGTGCAAAAATTCGAGGAAGACTTAATGACAACCAGAATTCGAGAGATGGAAGCTTTGACGGAAGTGAAAGAGCTTAGACTAAAAGTGATGGAACTTGAAACTCAAGTGCAGGTCGCCACGAATCAACTCCGTCGGCAGGACGAAGGAGGAAAATTGGTCAAAGACGAATTAGAAGCTGCTTTAACTAGAGAAAAAGAACTTACTGCCAAATTAAGGGAGCAACAACATAAGTATTCTGACCTGGAGTCAAAGATGAAGGACGAAGCTATGATGGCTAGGATACGCGATGCGGAACACGCGCAGCAAGTGGCTGAACTCACCCAGAAAATATCTCTTCTTGAATTAAAAGTATTAGTTTTGATATTTGTTTAATAGGATGTAACTATGGTAATTTCTATTTATTTACTGTTGACTTTTTATTGCAGAATGAAGAGATGCACGCGGAAGGTGAGCTTAGAAACAATTTAGATGACAGTGAGAGAGTAAGAGAACTGCAAGATAAAGTTGCAGAATTAAAAGCTGAGGTATGTGTAAGTTTCAGATTATATTTATGCTGCATTAATGAAAGCATTGCTTTAAAAATTGCAGTAAGGGGTGATTGGAAGAAATGTTATTAAATGTAGACTAATGTTTATTTTTCTATAAAAAAAGAAACATTCAAATTTACCTTTGGTTTTTCACCTTTTGCATGAAAAAATTAATACATGTAGGACAGTTCTACTATTTTTACAAGGTGTAGCGTTAACTCAAAGTCAGACATAAAATTATTTAATTGTTTTGTGAAATGAATTATAATAGAAAGCAATTTTTTTAATAATGCGTGTAAATTAAAAGAAATAATGTACTACTTTAACAATGAAAGTATATGATATAATTAAGAATGCTTTCAATTATGCACAAGTATAATTATTCTGATAGACGTGTACGATCGCCAATGATAAACATTAAATTACTTCAGTTAAAAAGGTTAACATTCATACCTTTTTTTAATCTTTTAAAAGGTAGAAGTAATGATGGTAGATCGTAAAGACGTAGTATTATGACCATTTTATAGTAGTTTAAATTCCAGTTGTTATTCAATTTGCTATTTGATTGCAACGTAGTATATATCGAAGCTTGTAGATTTTCGTAACTATTGAAATTGTCGTGTACTTGAAGATAGAAGTAATTCCAATTAAAATTTCATTATAGGATCTTGATTTGTTATTGCAATTCCTGCATATTCATATAATTTGTAGACACAGAACCACATAAATTCTATACAACTACTGGTGTCATTAATACAATACATAGTTCCTTTTTTAATTAATTATTAACAGTGATCAGTTACAGTTTGATTGAGGTGATATTTTCTCACGTATTTAAATTCTTAGATTTTTTAATAAAAATGTTAATCTTCATCATCATTTAAAGGAAATAATTTAATTCAGTTGTGAATAATTTGTATAATCCTTTATGTGATTACACATTTATCATAGTGCGCTCAATATTTTTTTTATTACACTGTTTTTTTTTGTAAATTGCTAATATACTTATTTCACTGATATATCTCTCATTTTAAAAATCATGTTTTAGGATTCCAACACTGTTTTAGCTATTTTAATACTGCACTGTGAATTTACATATCACAAAGGATAAACATTTTTTAATGTGTTACTAATACATTTTCTTATTAATTACTTTGAATTATTTCAATAAGCTAAATATAAAAAATGTATATAACATAAGCTATTATTGTTCTGACTGTTAAGTGTATAAAATTGCCTCTGTGATGATAACATGTAAAATAAGCAAATATGTGATTTTTGCTTTTGTATTATTGTGACTCACAAAATTATGCACAAATTGCACCTCTTACTGCAATGTATCGCTGATTGTCACGCTAATGAACAATACAGAATTATACGTCATCAAATATTCGGGCAAAAATATTTGTTGAAGAGTAATTGGACATAATTTTAGTTCCATCATTTTTTTCTGCCTAAATTTAATGATTGTAACATTTATAAGATTTTCATACTAATATATCCCATACTTCTATTGTTTGCAATTAATGATTAATTGTTGTAATGGAAACCAAAACACGGTGGTCTCACTTATCACATAAACAAATAACATATTCCTACAGAGGTACCTGTACACGTTAAGAATTCATCGAGTATCATTATTCAAAGTACTAACATTCTTAATTGTATTGATCTGTTTCTAAAAAGATGGTTTACATATCAAAGCTTTGAGGATAGATTGCATTCTCAGCTTTTTATGTCCTTGCTAAAATGCAAAGTACAAATAATAAATGTCGATTTGCTTTAAATGAATCATTGTTATGGTACTCACTCATTTAATGTTATTGTCGCATTTGAACGAACACAGTAATCATTCTTGTTTCAAGTTAAGACAACATTATATCTTTGAGGGCATCATAACAGTTTCAGAAAATATCTGTCTTTATGTTTTAATATATTACACGTTGAAAATTTGCAATGGAATCCTGAATTCATACACCAAATAAAAATTTCTGTAAATATCTTACAGAATTTTGAAGCGATCATCAAATTTTCAATGTCTTAACATTTAAACTGTTTTATGTAGCCAACATACTGAAATTATTTTATAATGAATCAAGCTTGCTATTTATTATACTAATTGTGCTTTAAGATCATTATATTAGATATTGAGAGTTAGCACAGCACGGAGTAACAATTAAGAAGCTATAATCGAGAAAGAACATACCTTCAAAGATATCATTCGTTTGCTTTTTAATACTTTGAATCTATAATATGTTAAACAAAAATGCATTGTAATATCTGCTGTTGACAGAATGCTGTTCAAGCATAATTACTTGTATTGAAAGATACGATGATGTAGTATTATTTGTCCTTGATTGTAATTACTAATGGAATTCTTATTGTGTAAAGGTACCAAACACTAACACAATGAAACTAATGGTCTTGTAAAACTAACCCTCTATTGCTGTGTTATCTCTGTCTCCTTAGTTCCCTACGCCAATCACCAGCCCGGAGACTGAGCCTTGGCGCTGGCTCGAGTAAGTCTTTACCCATCCGTAAGCATTATTTTTTCCATTTCATGTACGTAGCATGATCAATGTGAATTGTATCAGAGAATCGTATTTCTTCTCTCCAGTTTTATACATATTTTGTACGAATATTTTAGTCTATCAATAGATGCATTTAAGAAATAATTCAAATTGAAAGGAAGAAATTGAATTTCCCTTAACTGTTCACTTATTGCAAATCATTCTAAATTATTATGAAGCTCTTCCTATTGTGTATAATTTGTAAATATAATTGTACATAAACGCATTTGTACCCAGTGTGGAAGTGTTACGGACTACTGAATCATTCATTGAATTCATTGTCCTCATAAGGAATAATTCATGCAGTACTAGTTGAACTCCATCATTATATTTAACATGCTTTAAAATCTTACTAATTGTGTGCATTATAATCACTGTTCGCATGTATTATGTTTGCTTTGTTCATTTGTCCCATCACCAATGCAATCGGATTTAATGAATACTGTCAGAGAAAATTTGTCCAAGAACAATCAAGCACAATTAAATAGCGACCAACTTGCATGTTGCTTGGTACAATATTTAGGATGACTTTTCATCTGTGTATTATCATCCGATTCAAAGCGAACACTAGCTTCGTCACTTTAAAACAGAAGGATTATAATTGTTTTGCTAAGAAATTTCACAATTCTGCAATATAGCGTTTGCCTGTATAATTGTAATACCGACCTCTCACCTCCTGATACTTTTTTAAAGACAATATTGTACAGAACGGTTTTTGAAGCGAATAGATTACCAAACCGTGCAACTAAAGTATGTAGTTGCTCCTCAAGTTAAGAAGTAGTGGAACTATTCCAAACTAAAAATAATGTTTAGAAAGATATTTTTAACGCACACCTCTCTTCTACGTGATAACGTACAAGTTATATACAATGTTCCGTAGAAATTGTTGCTCAAAAAATTCATCAACTATTACTGTATTTTCTGTCTGTGTCGCAGGTCATGAGATTAGAAAGTTGGAAACAACATTGGACAGGTAATGGTGGCCAAAATGTGAGAAGCTTTAGTGTCGATACTGAAAGCGAGCTGGACGAACGGGATCTCCGAATTTGTTTACAGGATCATATCAATGCGACTACACAGAATTCACCAGAGGTATAGAATTCCACGTATACAAGAAGTTAGGCAGCTAAGTGTCGTAACATATACACACACACACATACATACACACAAGTATTTCATTGTCAGAGCAGATGGGACCGTTTTACGTTCGTAATCACGCTTTCGCTGTAGAAAGAACGACGAATACGCACATAGAATATTATAAATCGACAAACACATAGGGATAAATAATTATGTTCTAGGTTTCGTGTAATATCACTATAACTCGTGATGTATTAACAGCATATTAGCGATTAAACTAGGTGTAATCTGGTGATCATTAATAATCTACTTGATCATTGGTTGCAATCAGACTTCACATCGTATACAAAGCTGCTTTTTAACAATTTTATACATAGGAAAACGTCCACAACGTTTTTTTTGTTAAATATCTTTTAAAATGATTTTATTTAGGATAAATGATTCTTAGCTAGAGTGATTATTTGCATTAATTTTATGACAATACTTATTTTTAAATAATATACTGAAAGTATTGATTTTTAAAAATTACTGTTGCATTTTGTTTTTAATATTGTTATCCTTTTATTATAAGATATTGATATTACATGCTAAAATCCCTTAGCCCGATGTATTACAGGGCTATATGTAAACTTATTTATTATCACCTTTTATCACAACTAACGTTTTATTTAATCAATTTTAATTAGTCAGTTCATATGTAGAATGCACACGTCGAAGTCTGTTTGCAATCGAACAAATATTAGATTAATTATTAACAATGTGACGCATAAACGACACGTTTTTATACGTATTACGCATTCTGTGTATTTTTTGTAATTTAAACCAAATGTAATTCCATTTAAGGAATTGTATATTGAATAGATACTTGTCGCCGGTCAAATCGACGAGTTAGATTTGTCTTTTTCAATTATGTAATAAAAGGATGACGAGGAAGAAAACGTAGAAGAATATGTGTGTCTATATGCATAGACACACGACGACGTACATACATTAGAGTCTCGTTAACGAAATTACATAGTAGCAAGTTGATCCGGTTAGCGTTCCACGTAAAAAGTGACTTTACCAACAAAGAAGAAAACTGAAAAGAATGGTAGAAAATGTCACGGCTCAAGAATTCCATGGTATTCCTCGTTGCATAACAAAGAACTTGCGTGCAAAATCTATGATAATTATTTATTATTTGAAAAATAATAAGTAAGAAAACATGGGCGTAGTCTGATTATCAGTCAGGGGATATGAACAATTTGTTTTAAAGTAATTTTCGTTGCATCTATAGTATAAAAAAGAACATTTGTTATATCCAGATGTATTCTTAAACTTCTACATTCCTATATGTCAATTCCTGAATTCTTGCATTTCGGTATCTCAATATCCATTGATTCCTACATCCAAATATCCTTAGACGTCAACATCCTCAGACCTCAATATTCCTATATCCAAATTTCCCTAGAGTCAAGTATCCTTAGATTCCTATATGCCTGGATTTGAATATTCTTAGATTTTAATATCCACGAATGCATTTCAGATTTATTTTTAAGGTAAATAAGATAAATAGATATTCCACCCCAGGGTGAAGTCACCCCTTCTTGCTTGTTCTAGCTACGCCCATGTAAAGGGAAGAAATAATTTTGGCTTGAAAGAGAAGAGGCAAAAGGAATTTGTAATTCCGCGCTATTAGCAACTGTTGAACGATCGAGATTGAAACGGTGTTCTTTAAATAAATTTACTAATTGCAGATTATTGAATGCGAAAGTGAAACCGAACAAGATAATCGGCAGTACTTGTAAAACTTAATAGACCGGATAGCTCGTTCCTTAATAGTGACTTCCTAGGGACGTGATAATTACATACTTCCAACGTAAGTAGTTGCGCCGATCCAATCATCATTGCTTTCTTCTCGATTTCGTTCCTTTTTTTTATTTTCGTTTTTTCAGAGCTTACTCGAACCCTTAACGATCCATCCCTTAAAACGTGCTCGTTGAGAATTCCAAATACATAGACAGGATGTGTATTTACTTTTGAGATAAAAGGGAACAGCTGGTCGATAAAAAAGGATGCGTTATTGTTTGCCTTCGTTCGACCAGTGTAATTAACGTGTTATCAGCGGGTCAAAGAATTTGTCTTTTGTATGCAAACAATTGCTAACGTAATCTCTTTTTAACGGGTATACGATAAAATCCCAAGTGTACAGTTCAGTCTTATTATATAGCATTAGGCGAGGAGCTGGAAAAGTGACGAAAACGGTCGTATAAAAGACTTAGAAAAATTGGTAAATTAGAAAAATTCGCACAGAAAGGGAGCTATGTAACAAGACTTCATTGTGCTCAATTACATAAGCGATCTCTCTAGAGAAAATAGAGAATTAGAGATTTTGCGTTGCAAATAGATAAATTGTATGTCGCTACGTTAGATAACTTTTTTTTAATGTGAATTGTAAGCCACGCTCAAGCAGCCTTTTTTTTATTAAGAAAAGGTTCTCTTCGATAAGTACTTAGAAGTTTGGACATAATGTATAGTTTGAAAGGCTCGTATTGTTCATTAGAGGATAACAAATGAGATTCTGAAGAAGCAATATCTAATAATTACTTAAACATTTGTAAATGTGCGTTTAACGTACACTGCAATTAAGCGGGATTCTTAATTTTAAATGTATTTTAGGTGTACAATTTTATTTGTAGATAACAATTATATATGAAATTTAGTGAAATATTGAAATGTATGTTATACAATTGTGCGTTTTATGATATTAATTTACATGCGAGTAGCAATAATTAATTTAACGTTGGAACGTTAAGGGTTAAATCGCGTAACACAGTTTTGTCGCTTTGGCCTAAATTATATCGATTTTACGTTGTTTATTTTATTGTACACAATTGGCTAACTCGAGGAAAACTCGTTTTCGCACCAAACACCAAGTTGTAACGGTCGAACAAAAATTATCCGCTTTTGTGCACGTTTGATCGAGAAAACAGCATGAACACATTTGCAAAATCGTAGATCTATCGGTTCAGATCACCAGATCATTTTTGTACGCTGTATAAGAAGATTAGGCGATTAGTGTTTCACATTCTCAACACGAATGATCTTCGTTGTAACGATTGATTCCATTTTAATGTAAAAGTCTGACTTCAACTTGCTTTCTGAATGAAACATTATTTTTGCGCCGATTGTCGATTTTCTTCGCCCAGACATTGGATTGCTGCGTTTCTTCTTAACTATAATCGATATGTTGTACTTAATACTTGTGAAATTCAATTGTTCGGAATATTTCTTTTCGTTAAAAGTTTCAAGCATGTTGGTAAAATTATTGAATTCATTGGCGTATCTCTAGGTAGGGACCAGGGCGCACTTGCTCTCCAAAATGTAGACTGATCTCTTATCAAAATTCAGTTTATTGGAATAAGTACAGTATTGTGTATGGTAAGCTTTCATGAAAATATGAAAAATTTCTAACGACCGTCTGTTTTTATGTTTTATCGGTGAGGTCTTCTTTTCTTGCATTGTCTCTTTACCGTACACAGTGCTGTATCTCAAGTATACGGTATCTGGTTCACCCTAAATTCCTAGTTATGCTACTGATTGAATTCTAAACGCTAAACGGTTGAACTAGACTTATACGCTAAATATACCACGCATTAAAATCTCCAGTTGAAATGCGTAGCATATTGCTATAGTATACATACACTCTTTCATTTTCTACACGTTTTTTAAAAATGTAACTGGAATAAAATGTGAGTAGGATTTATTATGAAAATCATGTAAACATGCTAGTAGCAATTCAATGTTGTTTAGCGAATTAGTCGACGAGAGAATCAGTAAATGCTTTTACACGTTTTCACGAGAATAAAAGAAATGAAAATTTGAAAACGTCGTTGCGTAGCAAAATGATTGAAATTTGCGTAATATAAAGACGCGCTAATACAACGCTTTACTGGCACAAGCTCAATATTTATCATTAAGAAAGGTTCAGTTTCTAATCTTTTCAGATATTGCGCCAGCGGTCGAAACAAATATTTTTGTTTCCCTTATAAATAAGGAGAATAATAAGATAATTTCGCTACTGCCCGACATATATTGGATTTAAGCGCAATGGCTGTAGCTAAAACGATTCAAAGTCTGTCCCTTAATTTTTAATAAATTATTCTATGTTGCTTTAACAAATTTACATGTGCAAAATAAATACGAATTGAAGCAAACTGTTGCGCTTAATTTAAGGTTATTTTTAATAATCAACGATGCGCAAGGCAATTAAAAGAAAGAGGTAATAATTCATTGTATTTAACTGCAACTATGTATCGATAATCAATAGTATCATTTCTATCATAAAACTAATTTGCATTAGATGCAACCATTTGTTTTGAACTGTTCCTAAATTCGTACTTCAATCTAGTATTTATAAATGTTTCTTAGGCGAATTTTAATTTTAAGAATCATGTTCTACGTATTTTCAGTATTTTTTTATTTAAGCTTCGTTAAAACAAAAGAGAAAATACAATGTCGATTGTACTGATGTTCGTAAATGCTGTGTTCCGTCTATCGTTATCGAAATTCAAATTTTCACACGAATTCATTAACCGCTATAAAATCATGCGTTCGATAGTATCGTTTGATTATTATCATTCGATCGTTTGACAGACGTTCGCCAACTTCAGTCGAGGGAAAAAAGGCGGTACTTGAGTTTGCGGAACACTTTCCTTGACGCGAAAGTAATTGATGATTATATCGTCATATTATTTGTCTCTTTATACGTTTTTATTTTACGAAACAACTGACAATCTTTTTAACGTACGCCCATTTTACATTTTACGAAGCAACGACGTTATTTAATTGTAGTTCGTGGTATTTCGTTAAAAATCGTTTCAAAATAATTAGAGGTATTGTATGCATTTATTGTATTCTAAAAGCAAGCGATCACAAAAGAATCATTGTCAGTAATTTTTTTCCAAATGCTGTATACAAGATTTTCTGGCGGCTAACGCGCACACTATGAACAACGATGTGAATTTATCACGAACATTGTGGGGAATATTATAACATCAGGAGTAAATAAATTTTTATTCACTTTTAAGGCCTCTGTCTTTTTCCCGTGTGAATGCATACGAGAGGAATCGGCAAACAGGTTAATATCTTATTGTATTTCACTACATCTGAAAGGCTCATTGTTTATCATTTTTTTTTTTTTTTTATAATACGCCATAAAATGTTTTATAATATGTAAGAAATAGAAAGACACAATATAAAAGATACAACGCATTTATTAATCCTCTTCATTTCGTATATAATTACTTAATTAAGGTTACTTCGAATTTCAGTTCTTATTCATTCGATTATTCGTTTGCGCCTCGAAACGAGGGGATCTGGCCTCCTTATGGCTATTGATAGCTACTAAGCGAAGCGGTACCCCACAGGAAAGGTATAATCCCGTGTACAGGCTTAACAATTCCAGACCGATATTCCAAAGAAGTGAGAAGGATAAAAAGGGAGCAACAGTGTGAAAGGAAGCGAGACATCAACGATCGTAAAGACAAAAGCACAAAACAGGAACCATCGAGTATTCGGGAAGAGTTTGCGTCCATGGGCGGCGCAACTTGTGGCAGGTAGTTTTCCAAATGGAGTCGATCGGCCAGAGAGTAGAAAAAAGTAATCTGTGAAAAGGGGTTCGTTGTTACGCCGGTCTGGTGCAACGTTGCCAGTTCAGTACAAGTGAAAAGAGCGGTTGGCCGGGTTGGTCCAGGATCGGAACTAGAATACTATAGGGCCCTCCGCAAACTATATCTAGAAGACATTACGATTTCAATTACCATAAATTTCGGTTTACGGTGTGGTTTCGATATGCCTAATGCCGACAAAATATATGAATAATAAACACGATATTCAGATCAGTACAATCAAAAGTATTAGTTCTCTTGAAATTCGGGGACTGCGAAATATGGCAAATTTAAGAATTTTTAAATTTGGAAATTTAGAAAAAAAGATGATTTCGTTTGGTATCGTATTTAATGATAAGTCGACCGTGGATATTTGGCTTCCATTTATATGGCCATTGATAGAGATTTTTCTCGCACAAACTTTTACGCATACTAATGGTGTTTCGCACCAGTAATGCAGACCACAGATTTCGGCGTTGTTTCAAAGATTTTTCACATTCCGAAAAGAAATTTAGAGATTCTTATATTTTCAATTCCAGAAATCTAGAAACTGTCCAATTTATGGCGACTATCCAGGGCCATATATTAAGACTCCGGTATATCCAAACTTGCTCCCTGCTAAGTACGATCAATAATAATAATTAACGTTATATACGCACTTGGAGGAATATTAATAGCTGTTTATAAGATGAATTTCATATAAGTAAGTAGTAACTGAAAGGAATTAACTCAGATAATTGACATTTTCCATTAGGGCGTTCCATAATTAATCCAGGGGTACCTAAAAACATAGTTGCGAGTTTGGTCCTGTTGAAGTGGCGGTGGTGGCAGTGTTGCCAAGCTCGTGAAACCACGGCAAAGTGCTTCAAGTCAGCTCATGGGGGTTCTCGGGAGGAAAAGAGATATTTGAGGGGAATAGAAGCGAGAGTAGACGGCATAAACCTCCGCGTAGGGTGGGAGGGGTACGCGGACCGGGCAGGGGTGGTGGACCAATTAAATATGGCGGCAGCAGTGGGGTGTGGCGCTAGCGCATGCGCAGTTCCGTTTTCGGCTGGGGGACAAGAGCCGCGGACAGAAGGAACCGGCCGGCAAGCAGAGGGATCGAGGAGTACCCGGCGTACGTTTGTGTTGTGCGCGCTCTCTTCGAGATAGTCTCTCAGTGTCGCTCGAGAACTTGTCCCTCGACGTTTGTTCTTCACTTTAACGTTTCTCGTTTTGACTGGAACACGGCCGACAGCTTGTGAAAAATCGAAAAGATGACGGTGGCAACGGAGACAGAGAACACCGGACCGGAGAGCAAGGAGATCAAGGATGTGAAGGAGATGAAAGAGGCGCTGAAGGACGAAACGCCGCCGGACAATAAGCAAGAGGAAAAGGATGCAGCGAAGAAAGAAGAAAGTGGAAAAAAGGAGGAGGCCACCGACGCCGCGGCCGCTGCATCATCCGCACCGACCAAGGCTATCAGCGTGCACAAGACCAACTACGAGAAGGACGTTGTTTATCTGTATCAGTTCTCACGAACGCCGCTTTTGCCCTCCATCTCGCCGTATTGTCTTAAGGTGGAAACATGGTTGCGGCTCAACGGCATCAAATACGAGGTAAGCATTCATTTGTTATTCGCATGATATTGAATTGTTCAAATATCGAGATGCAAGAGCCGGCAGATCAATGGAGTGCGATGCTCCCTAGGTAGTACCCTAGCCGCCGTATTTCTCCCGAGTAACGGCGTCCTCTTAGCTGTTCGCTCTTGCGCGATTTATAACTGAAATTTTAGTTAGTTATTTGTGACAGGCATCAAATAAATGAAGTTTCTTTACCGAAACTAATATGTTCTTTAAAGAAAATATGATATAGAAGGTGGATCCTTTACCGATTATTTCAAAATGGCGGCTCTTGTCAACCTCCGTGCGTCCAAAGCAATGTTTAATTGTGCTTTTAAACGATCACGAAACACTTTTCGCACTTTCCTATGGTAATATAGACTGTGCTTTAAATGGTTAATTCTTTTTGTGGACATTTCGATTGTTAGTTCTTTCATGATTAATGATTTCTGTGCAAATGAAAAAAAACCCTCTGTAGCATATCGATCGATTTTCATGAAAACATGGAGAAGACGTTTGCAATTTTTTTTTCTTGAATCGTTGATTCGAATTTGAACATACGTTATGTTCGAAATGTGTTATTTACGAATGGTTTTACAGTTGGAATTTGAAATTATATTTGAATCAAATATTTTCTGACGGAATACATTGATACGGTAGCCCACTTTGGATTTCTGACGCAAATATTTATAGAAAGCGTAGTGTTTACATCCGGGCATCTAGACAGGCGGTGATAACGTACCCGAGACTCTTTTGACGGGGGCAAAGCTTAAGCACGTAGTCGTGCACGTAACAGCTAAACATACAAGTATCTCATTCCCATTATGCATGTAACATTTAATACGACGAAACATTAAACCCGATACGTGCTTTCGGATGAAACGATCCTTTATTGTAACTACGTAATTTTTTCACCAACTAAGCTCAAAGTTTTTGATGACAAAGTAATTGTTCAAACGATTTCTCTTAACTCGATAATGTTTCCCGTCGTAAAAATTTGTACGTCCGTGCCGGAGTAAATGCAGAGGATGACGGAGTATATTTGGTTGCAACGTAAGCTTTCTTCGGATACGGAGAACTGTAGGGGGAGGTGCATCGTATGTTGTATATTCGTTTCCAATTTGAGGAGTCAAATATGTAAATTCAACAATTTGTACATTCCTGAATGTTCAAATTCTCGGAATGCCAAATTTGAAAATTCGGGAAATTGAAAACTCAACAATAGGAGAGTGAACGAACGATGGATACTCTTTCCCCTAGATAATTTTTCCTGGGGGGAGCGAATGGTGCTCGCGAGTGTACAGACGATCGAAAAGCATGAAAATACATTTTCTCGCGAAAGAGGTGAAAGGCCCGGCGGCATGCATTCCTATGGACTTTTAAAACGGGTTTCAGTGGTAGCGTGGGGGGCGAGCAAGGAAAGCCTATTGGAGGGCTTCCAAGTTGAACAGAGAAAATGCCCCTGTATACCGAGGCTCTCGATCCTGCGCGTTCTGTTTTCGGGGGGTTGGAAGGACGCGGTAGACCCCTTCGGGCTACACGTATACTTACGCATACACGCACACCACCGGAGCGGGACTCGCGCGTCAACCAAAGAGAGTGGCGTTCCGCTGAACCATGTGTTGTTTCGATGAACACAATGCATCGATCGATATCGTGACCGAACAAACGCTCGCCAGAAGATGATTTTTTTGCTCGAGAAATCGTCGCAGCGTACTGCATGGTCGTATTTTTAGTTGGCGATACATTTGCGCATTCGCGAAAACGATTCTTTTCTTAGGTACCCGAATTTTTCGAATACCTTTTTTTTTTTTAGAATCGAATCAACTATATTAGAATCGAATTTTTCTATATATTATTGACAATTTAAAAGATGTTTTAATATAACTTTATATGAGTTCTGTATTCGTGGAGATTGTGTGATTAAATTCATCAATGCTGGTGCTATCGATAATTCGATTATTCCCATTACATTGTTTAGGCAAAATCGGTGAAAAAAAATAAAATTAATTCACTGATTCAATATGATTTCTTTAAGATTGAGACGAACGAAAGCGACTAATGCGTCGTATACGTGTCGGCGCGCAAATTCAAATCTCCACACAGGAACATTACGTTTATTCAGAAATAACTTGTTTAATAAATATGTAGCAATAATATGTGCAAAGATTCGTAATAACATAATCACTTATAAGAGATAGTTCTGTTTTTCTTTGGATGATAATATATTCTATCATGTATCGTTAGTTGTTTACGCACGTTTTTCCATCAATTTATTTATATCGTTGCTGGCTGCATGGGGGCGATATACGTTGCGGGTCGCGGAATACTCGACGATAAATAATCAGAGTCGGAAAGCTCTGAAAATACGAAAAACCACGTATATATACGACGTCGCCGTATTTTTCTCTTTTTTTTTTCAAATCTTTTTTCTTTTATTCGAATTTATTCGAATAAAATGAAAAAGCGATAACAATTAAAGGCACAAGTGGGTATTCGTGCTAAATATTGGAATCAATATTCATTTACAGCTATTTAATTGGATAGCATGTATTGAAAATGTCATATACAAAAGAGACTCTAAAAATATATAAATTTTTTTAAATGATGTAAGATGCACACTGCGTCAATCGACAATAAATCATGTTAGTGTGGTTATTAAAACAGAAATTCGAAACTGGGACAATTCTTTTTTCGATTCTCACAAACGTTGTTTGGAACGCATGGAATTTAATTCGATGGTGGTCGTCGCCACTTTCGAAACACTTTTGGAAGCTCGGTCGACGTTGAACGCGTTACCAGCGTTCTTTTTCATCTGGCCGCCTTTAAATGTGGGGTCTTCCACGACATCTGTTGAACATAACGTTTTTCCTCGAAACGGAGCTACAGGGATAATGTTTGTCGAGGGTTCGGAAAGCAGATTTCAACGAACCCGATAGTGTTTCTAATTCTTTCGGTCTGTGTTTTTACGATAACGTTTCGGTGATGGCGTTGAGTCGACGCCTTTGCCGCTATCGATAACGATCTTTGGAAAAATAGAAAGGTCCCGGGTCTTATTTTACTTTCGAAACGATTTCAGACACGGCCCAGACAAATTCGAGTCGCTCCCCGTCGTACGTGGCCGTTTTCAGGTTATTTTTAGACACCCTGATGAACGATTGCACTTTATGTAATTTGACCGTTGCGATTGTCGAGCGTTACTGACGCCTCCACTTCCGGTTCCCCGTTCTCGATTCTCCGAACGTAATTGGTTATTTCTTGCACACGCCCTGGGACTATCGTAGAAGTAATTGTTGAATGGGTCATTACATCGTTCGTTTTTTATGATTTGCAAATTTTGGGATCCAAAATTTCAGAATTTCGAACGTTCAGAATTTGGTGATTGGAGTGTTTCAAGACGGAAATTTAGCAATTAAAAAATTTGGAACTTGATATATTTAGTAATTCAAAAATTGGGAACTTGATATATTTGATAATTCAAAAATTTGGAAATTCAAAAGTTTAGAAATTAAAATATTTGGAACTTGAAATATTTGGTAATGTAAAAATTTAGATATTCAAAAATTTGGAAATTCATTTGTTCCGCAATTCAAAAATTTGGTAAATTGCATAATTTAGTTACTATTATTTTAATATTTTCCGATACAATTTTCTGATTCCCCTTCTTCAAAATCTGCATAGTGAGAATAACAAAGGGTGCGATTTGTTACGATTGAGAAAGTATCTTTGTTTCCGTGCGCGCGGAGCTCGAGCAATTATACGCTGATTGTATTACCATACAAAGAATTGTAGTAACACATTTGTAATGAGCGTTCGTTCGAATGGTAAAACGACAGAACTGGAACAAAAGAGGTCACAGGTAATACGGAGGAAGTTCTTATTGAACTAATCATTACCAAGATAGGTATAAATAACGATCGGAGTGGCCCGAATCAATTGGCCAACTTGGACAGTTTTGTCCTCGACATAAACGATGCATCGAAGTTTCCAAGAAATGCTTTCCATCTTCTCGTATTCCGTCTTCCATCGATTGTTTACAAACTCCACATACGAAAGAATCTTCGTTTTTCGTCGAAACCTTTACGATTCCACGTGCTAATGTACCATAAGAAAACATGCAATATGTTGAAAGTGCAAAATGTTCCGTGGCAGCGGACGAAATGATTACGTTCTTCGCTGCTCGAAGTAACTGCTGCGTTTATTGGAAATATAATTATGGTGCTGTTGGGGCCCCGATAATTACGGTGCAGAAATCCAAGATGCAATCTTCGGTTATGATGTATTGTTAGTTGTTCTTGTTTTGTAGCAACATTATATTTACAGGGTGTGCCGAGCATTAGTACCTACTTATCAAGACTTTTTATTCTTTCGTCGTCGTTAATAATCACTTAACAAAACATCTTATTCCGTCATTTATTATGATAATTATTATAGGACGCACAAGAAGCGTCATCGAGTATATTGCTGCGGGTAAAAAGCACAACTGGTGTGTCATTAATTATATTAGAATATGACACACACGACACATCATTAATTATATTAAGTAAATATTCCAACACACTCATGGTGCATATTATAGATTGCATTGGATAGTGTAAGACGCACGTGGTGCGTCGTTCATTGCATTGGCTAGTATAAGACGCACAAGATGTGTCGTTGATTATACATTGGGTAATATAAGGTGTACTAGGTGTGTCATTGATTATATTAACTAAGTGTAAGACGCACAAGTTGCATCGTTGATTGTATAGGGCGGTACAAGACGCACAAAATGCATCGCTGATTATATCGGGTAATACGAGACGCACATGGTACGTCATCGGTTTCGATCGTTTGAAATGCATCGCGTTCATTGTCCAGCGTACAGTCCGTGAATATTCATGTCGATAATGGCAATCCTTAAAAGGATAGGCGATTTGCATGAGATTGCGAAACAAAGAGAAGGAAGACAACACTTTCGAAGACGATAGACACTGTCGCGCGACGAATCGTTAACACGCGAATGTGGGTTACGAAAAAATCTGAAACAAGAATTCTCTGTTTCGTATCTACTTCTCACGCTTTCTTGCCAAGACGCGCGCTTTTCGGTGCGAAAGTTAGCGGGACACGGGAACGCGTGAAACCGTGCTAATTTATCAGCGGATTCTCTCTTTTTCACCTCATTTTCTTTTTTCGAACGTTCACAGACGATCGTGCGCGAAACGTTTCTGTTCGCCGAGATAATCGAGATTATTTAGACTACCGGAAATGTTTCTGACACTGGGATCGCGCTTCTGTGCTATCGATAATAACTGTTGTTAATTACCCGGCGTTAATTAAAAGATTACGTTTTATGCATGTTTCTTCGGCGAGTACTTATTATTCCCGCGTAAAATTTGAACCGGTCGATTTTCAATATTGGATGCACGATGTATCGAGAAAAACAATATGACGAATACTTTACAAGAAAATGGCGCCGTGCTTCAAAATTTCCATGCCCAACTACCAATGTTCTTAACACTAGAAGTACAGGCATTAAATGCATGCTTACTTCAAAACTGAAAATAAAGTAGAAAAATAAATAAATAAATATTGCAGCATGACCTAACATATACAACCATTCATTAGCTCAATAAAACATGACAAACATTTTGACAAAAGAACGGCAATAAAATTTTGTAATAAAAAATGCCAAACCCGAAACCAGTCATTTTGACTGGTTGGTAGTTCTATTGTTAACTTATACAATTGATCTTTCTGGCCGAGTAATGAACCTTGTATCTATCAGTGATGATAGAAGGAACTTGAGTTCGAACTTCGTCGACGAAAGTTGGAAATTGAAACGCTTAAAAATTCAAGAGATTAGTTCTGTGACTTGAATACGTAGTAGCACTTAATGGTACCAGCGATGCATATTCAGTAACACGGAAGCAGACTTCGGTAATTAGGGCCAATTACGTATAGTCGCGTACGTAGTCGAGTAAAATTCGAAACAGGATTACGAACTGTTAAATCGTGATAGCTTTTCGCGAATGCGAGCAACGGTCGTCGACGAATAGCGGGTAACAAACGCGTTCACCATACACGGCGCGCGCATGTCCCCATGAAGTTCATCGGCTGAACCATTTGTGCCCGGTATAATCGATTATTTCCGACGTTTCTCCAACGCGCTAAACTCGTTTCCGGTCCGATTTGCTCGCGAACGGTATCCGCGATACATGCCGAGCACGAGAGCTTAGGCTCTATGAAAGCGATACATTATAATTACGTTGCAAACTCGCCCATTGAACGACGCCGTTACACGCTGGGGCCAACGATGAATCGCATTTGCAATTTTGCAATAAACACAGTCCGGGGACTCGCATCTTCTTGTTCGGTACTCCATCGAGCATAAGGGGAATTATACTTTCATGACGATGTAATGAGAGAAAGCAGATATCGTTTGCTGGCGAATCCGATCGAGGTCGCGGATCTTGTGCCGGCAACCTTGTTGTTCTTCGTGTTTCCGCGGATTTTCGTGAAAACTTCCTTTTTATGAATTTCGCGGTGGTATAATCGTCTGACCGATTTAATTAATTCGATGTAGAATTTGTTTAATTTGATGTTTATAATTCTATTGGATACTCGATCGAAAAGCATACTGTTACGATTAACTCTTTGCAGTCGAAAGGCGACTTATTTCGTTAGATGATTTAATGCAATAATTTTAAATAAATAACTTCGAATTAAATTTGTAGTATTATAAACACGATGTTTGAACATAACGAAACAGATAATAGTCATGATTTGTGATTTAGTAATACGAAAAATATGCGGGTCCGTTTCCGGGATTCGAACCCGGGTCCTTCGGATTTGTAGTCCAAGACGCTACGCATTGAGCCACTGGCGTCCGTCTCATAAACTCCTCTTAAATACACCTCTTAACACAAAAACCACCGACATATACTGCACAATTATTTTAATGTTAAAACTGAAGGTGAAAAATAAATGAACAAACTACAAAACATAAATGAATACACTTATAGATTCTTTATCTTGATGACAATCAGTATAAATGTCAAGAAGACCAGCTCGACGAATTTTGTCATTTGTAGTAGGAAATTTATAGAAGGGTCATTTGACCCCTTTTGGTAGTTTTAGTGTTAAACTTTTCGGGTTTGGAGATCTCGCCAATCCCGCAATAATAAAAGAATAATAATTTTAGAAAAATTCGGCAAACTTCAAGTTTTAGTTTCTATTTGCCGACAGTGAAAATATTTTCGTGTCCCTTATCACTCCTATTTCGAGCGTGACTCCATGCTTTTCTTTTGTCTCGTATAAATAATTTAGGTAAATAAATTAGTTTCGGTATATCTTTACTTCTTTTTCACTTGTAATAAATTAAAAATATATTTGTTATACACCATGCACCGTTGCAATACATTTTATAGAAAGCCCAATTTCTTGATATATTTTGTAAATTAATAATCAAATTACATTGAAACTACCGTAGGAAGCTTGATGGTCTCATGAATTCGTGTTACTTGTAGGATTCGAAAGAAGCGTAATTTACATGGACTCTAGAGCGAAATTTGGTCGCACTTGACGGTGCAACCAACACGAAGGTCGGTCCCATGATTTACAGAGTATCAAAATAGATTCAATGATTCGAACGACCGATATCAATCATGTAATTTAAGCACTTAACCGAACTGCAACGATAGCTTAATCAGGAACACTTGAACGAGCAGATAATAAACATTGCAAAAAGGTGTCCAAATAGCAATTTCTCTCAGCCTGAATACCATGGTGGCACGTTTCATTTGTTATTTTTTTTTAGTAAAGTGTGCTCTCTCGAGAGAGTTAGATCCCATGACTCACGGCTCGTTCCATGGCTCGTTAAATCTTGACCCAACCCATGCCATAACTGTAGGCTTTAGATTATTTCCTGAGCAACGTCTTCCCAGAAAGAATTTCGACATCATCGTTTTCTGACCTCTTCTCACAAAGCAAGAACATTCCACGTCTATTCGCATATTCACTTACGCGCTATTAGGATTTTCAACGCCGTGGATGTGCTAAGATTATGGTCCGAATACCGTGAAGCGAAGCGTCGGTATGTATGATATCGTCAAATTAGATCGTTTGATATTTTTGCACTTGTAATTTTAAACGTACTTAGAGTTTTTGTATTTAGATTTTTTACTTGTAATTTTAAGAACTTCAAGTTTTATAATTGTTTTTCATAAATGTAGATTAAATCCTGAGTTTGTAGATTTTCAGTTTTATTGGTTCTCCAGTTCTAAAAGTTTCAAGTTTCTGAATAACTAAATTCATAAATCCTTAGAACCCTTAAATTCATAAATCTCCAGATCTTGAAATTTCTCAATCCTCAAATTTATTGGATTCAGAAATCTCCAAATCTCTACATTTGCAAATATTCAATTTCCTAAATTTATATAATAAATTCTCAAATACCTAAATTTATAAACCCTCCAAATTCGAAGTTTATAAACCCTCAAATCTCTAAATTAATAAATCCTCAAATTTCTGAGCTTACTAATCCCCACATATTCCCAAACTCTCGAACTCCCGAATCCTCGTATCTCCAAAACCCCCGAATTCTCTGATCGCCGAACTCGCAAATCCTCGAAATACCTAAATAAAACCGAACAAATCTCCGCGTATCTCCAAAACCCGACCCGCTGCGCCCACGGGGTTCCTCAGCGGCCGTAAGTTCTTCGGCAGCCATCGTTTCGTCGTTATTCGGTGTTATCGATCCAATTTGATAGGAACGCGTTAATTTCTCAATTAAATACCGGTTCCGTAGCACGTGAAACAGCGTTAATAAGACTTTCATTCTGTATAGCACGGTTGGCCTACTGTTCCGATCGGGTAACGCGACCAGGTAGAGGGGAAAACGTGTGCGGCCACGCTTCACGCTTGAGGCAGGTCGGGCTCTTTAAATCACCGGAAACGCGCAGGTAGAGAAGATGTGGGTAAACCGTTCCCCTCCTTTGCTTGTCAGGCCTTTTAAAACAGTTTCATGGAAGCCACTCGCCGCTGAAAACGCCCTGTACACACGTGTTACCACTCTTAACGGTACACCTTAGAATAATTTTCATCTTTCGGAATTTCCAATACGCCTCCTACCATTTTGTACAAATTGTACCATCGACAAATGGTACGTACCATTTGGGAATTCTACTCGGGGAAAATTTACAACCCTGTTTCTTCGTTCATGTGGGTCCCAGCTTCGGGGCCAATAAAGTTTAATGACTGTGCAGTAAGTTTTTATTGGTAGGCGTTACAATGCACAGCGTTAGGATTTGGGCCGAGTATGTTCTTTATTCGGGAAATTCAATTGTGTTCGGGTTTTCCGTATTTCGAGGACCTTGGGCAAATAAGAAATAATTGTTACGATGCATGGGGTTATCACATTCGGGTTGAATAAATAATTTTCTTATTGTTAATACTAGATCTACGGAGCGAGTCAAAGTGACTCGTAACACAGTTTTTATTTGAAATTACAAACAATAGGAAGTTTTATCAAAATGTATGTTAACTGTTGTCAAGATAAAGGATCATTGTGTAAGCCAGTTCACGTGTCCTACTTTATTCATTCTCTTTTCTAGTTTAGTTTTAATTTAAAAATAAATTAATGTGTTAAATGAAATCAATGAAATTATACAAAAATTACATTAAATTAAATCAATGAAATTATATTAAATTAAATCAATTAGAGCTTATACATGGATTCAGAATTTTGTATTTGTATTTTGTATTGTCGAATGTATGTTCAGCGATCGTGTAAGATCAGATCAGTCACGTTTTTCTATTTTTAATAGCAACGAACATAATTTAGATCCGTTTAGGTGAAACACCTCGTGTGAAATATGAATGGAGCTATAAATTGAGAAACAATATTTTTTAATAACTTCTCAAAGTAAGAAGTTATAAATTACCTTGGCAAGTTTTGCAGAGGCGTGTAACGGTTATAAAAATAAACGAAAAGCGATCGTCGTTGAAGCGAAAAATATTCAAAGTGCTCTTATTCGTTGTGGGTGGTACTAAATACGCTTCCCAGTTGTTTGAACGCGTAACTCGATTCCCTTCATTGAGGCTAGCAAGCTTCAATAAGCGATCGACATTTCTTTCGATTCTGGACAATCATCGTGATAGAAATGCTCGCAAAACGTATTAACCCTTTGCACTACAGAGGTGACTGACACTCGCCATTTCGATTATTACAGCAATTTGGAATATACATTTTTTAACTAAACCCATATCGTTGCACATATAATGTATAAACCTAATGAAACAGTTAATGGTAGCAAATAAAAATGAAGAAATAATATTTTTGAAATTATTCATCAAACTTCTCAACTAAAGTTCTGCCGTTGCTATTATGCAGGGAACATCAGTGCCCTATAAACTTGATCGCGATTTAAAGACAACTTTCTCATCACTTTTGATCGTGATACGTACTTAATATTTCATTTAACTGTTCTCTCGATGTTTGCCCTGTTCGTTTGTCGTAAATTTGCGTATAATATACAGCTGTATACGTTTAACGTTAACACTGTAGTCGTACAATGCGCAATTACTTCGATGTTAAAAAGCAAGTTGAAAAATAAACGAATAAAGAATGACTCCTAAGTCAATACACACGATAATTCTTTATCTTGAAGAGAGATAGCATAGATCTTAAAATACACGAAGAAAACTTGTAATATGGTCATTTAACCTTTTTGGTAGTTTTAATGTTACATATACTTGAAAATATAGAAAATATTGTTATTTTTATTTTTATATTAAAAGTTACGAATACTTTTGTTTCTCGATGTATCTCAAAATAAAAACGGTGAGCTCACATCGCTTTCGAGAGGAACAAAATTTCTTTCGCTAAGCAATCAGGTATTTGCAAGAGGTCTTCAAAAAGAAACAAATTGACCCGTGGCGCTTGCGATATCCTTGAATCGATGAATTTAAATGCATTAAGCAAGCGCATTTTCACCGTGCCTATGCGTGCACGATTGCCTTGTGGAGAATGCGACGTGCCTCGAGCAACGCTATGCCATTCTACGTCTTAAGTCATTCTCCTCTTTGTTCCTTCGCTCAGGTATGCTTTAATAAGCGATAATCTTCCGTTCCAACTCCTTCATTTTCACTTGGATACTTTCACCGAGTGGCAAATTCATTATTATTAACCCATCTATTCTCCCTACAGAGAATAGATATCTGATATCTACACATCAGACACATTGTTTTTCATTTTTCTCTAATTAATCGTAATTACTTGTGTATCTGTTGCTAGCATTTTAAAGCATGGTAAAGCGAGTCAGGCGATCGATATGTATTTCCGATATAACATCGTCAATAAACATTGAACGCGAGACGAACGCGCAATTTGCCGGTAAATATTGACGATGGACTATCGGTAATGTATCGATCGTTCAAGGGTCCCTTTGCATATTCAATAATGTTGGAGAACTTCGAAAGAACTGGAAAAATACCAGTTTTTCACTCGAACAACAACTCACATTCGTCACTTGATCCAATAGAAAAATTTAAATAAATATTTTTTGGCTATAGGTATACTCTCGTAACGTTTTAACATGAAATGGGAAACAGCGACAATTAATAATACCAAATAAAAATTGATTAAACCTTTAAGAAAGTTTTCGAGACACTACTCGTCAGTATGAAAAACGCTTTCGAGTTCAAAGGGTTAACGTTTCACAGTGGCTATACCATATAAGTATGATCCTCGTAAAAAGAGATATAAATCGTGTCCGTGGCCGTATAAAGGAGAGATACAATTTGTGGTTTGAATGACGATCGATACGGGCGGATATCGATGCGTAGACGCACACACGGTGTCACGTGCTGAATCGATTTCGATACGCGTAACATTCAATCGACGCGACGTACGCTCGAGCGTAAGGAAACGGTATCACGTTAACACATGGAAAGTTGTTTTCCATCGTTGGTCGTCAATATCGCGCTTATAGACGTCGCGACGCGGTTTCCGCTCGAGGACTTGTGTGTCCATTCGAAGACGCAATACGCGATATAAGCGTTCCTTCCTTTCATCGCTATATAAAGCATTCTCCGTCCGACTCGATTCGTTCGTGGCTAGTCCGTTCAATCGAGTAGCTCGTTCCGTGAATACAGATTTACCTGTCGATTGCAACTTGTGCCTCGAATTCACGTAAGACACGTGCAGGCACGTGCTATTAACGCCTTCGAAAGCGTCCTTACTATTTCGCTCCTCAATGATACACGCTTATGGTTATCGTCGACGTAGCTCGCCTTTGGATCTCGGTTAAAATTTATATCGTACAAACGCGTTCGTGTTTAGTATATTCGGATTCTTCGATTCCTGAATCCCTAGATCCCCGTGTCACTAAATCCATATATCGTTATGCATTTAGACATGTATCTGTACGTACCTGTGTCTCCAGATATTTTTACATTTTCATATAGTTATCTAACTCTACCACTCTATCTCTAAATCTAATTTTCCTAAAACTCTATAAGAAAAATTTATTGTTCTCAAAATTCATTCATTGAACTGTAAGCTCTACGTCGTTTGTGGTAAATATACCTAGGTCCAAATATTTGTTGATTCCAATATGTCGTACAAATATTCATTGATCCTAATATGCCTAGATTCAACATCTTTTTAGATCTAAATATTTACAGGTTCTATTATCCTTTGAATTGACGCTAGATTCCAGTAGTTCTAGATCCAAATATATCTAGATCCCTATAGATTTATTGTATTTAAATGTATAGGGATTTGTTGCATTATTATGCCGAATTCTAATAGATCTAGTTTAAAATATTTCTAGATCTCGTTAATTTGAGGTTGAAATATCTCTAAATTCCAGTAGTTCTAAATAAAAATAACACCAGATGGTCCTGGATCAAATTTCCCTAGGTGTTAATCTTTCTGGATCAAAATGTCCCTAAATGCTAATTGTACTGAATCAAAATATCCGCAGATATTGTATTTGTCGTCCTCCAGCAGTGTTAATGTCGTCGAATGTCTCTAGATCTCAAAAAATAACCCTAGATCCACAACAAACGTTCCCGAGCGCCAATTCATCTCGACACAAAATTCTAGTAAATCCTTGAAACTAAATCTACACAAATCCACATAAATCGTACATTCCCATATTCTTAGCCAGGGTGCTTGCTTATATTCCTGTGGTTCTAACTTGTTTTCAGGAACAAATTGTTTAACTAACTATGTCAGCAAAGTTGGTTATCGAATTTGAATAACAATGTCCCGGAAAAGCAAATAACGTTTTCCCTTGAATTTTATCGTTATCTTACCGAGAAACGACAGCCCCGAGGATTCATTGGTCTCGATTCCAGGATATGCCATTCCGGTGAATCATTCGGCACGAATAATCACGAACTGTGTTTTACGATCATTCTAGCCGATACGGGAATCTCGCGTAACCAACAGCTTTAATGATCGGTACTTCGGGGTTCGCTAATTCCTAATTGCCTCGTTATGGTAACGGATTCGATAATCGTTCGACTTTTTCCGATCAATGCATCGGTTTATGCGAGCTCGATGATATCGTCAAGATTTATCGATCTGCGCGCTTCATCGTTCGGTGAGAGTAGAAAAATTATGATAGAGAATTACCCGCATAACGGTAACGTTCCGCGACCATGCGGGAACGTAAATAAATAATATAAAATCGATGGATCAAGGCAGACGATTATAGAATTCGGTTGCTGCACTATCTGTAAATCGAATATTACTTTATGCATTATATGATAAATTATACATAAAGTGTCACACTTTACGTATTTTTTTATTACGGTATTACTTTATATGTTTTTTTTATTAAGGTATTTTTCTTCAAGTATTTTTTTACCTTATGCACAATTTACGTTTCGATATTATTACATAATGTTTATAACATAATCGATCCTCCAACATCTTAAAAATAGACCTCTTGCATTCGAACGGTATCAGAACAAATAAGAATACGCTATATTTAGAGTACGCTGGAATAAATCACTCTTGTCTTGTGATAAGACCGCTTCTGAAAAACTATTTGGGTTATCTACGATCGTGGGACTCATTGTAGCATCATGATCATGCGTTTCCGAACATCAAAGTAAATTGGAGTCGATCGAGATTCTTGTTATCTAGTAACCAAGATATACTATGTGTACATAACATTAAAAAATAAAAAATAAAATAAAATTACAAACAAAATTTCAGATATATTTATTTATAAATTTATTTATATATGTATGAATATATTTAAATGTAATATAATAAATAAGTTAATATTTAACTATAATATATTTATAGATATATCTAAGTTCATATTTATACAGATGTATAAATATACAAGTATAGACGCCTACTGGGTCAAAACAATCGTTTCGTCGCATCGTATTTCAAATTCGAATCATCGCCGCACCTGAGAAACAAGAGCTGAGTCACTGGGCGTTTAAATGCGTGCAAAAATCACACCTGGTGCAGCACGGTGTCATAATTTGTAACACCGTGACTGTTCTACGCGTTTGACGCACACAGCGAGCGTGTTTCCGAACGTTCTCGTTCGAGCGGATACGTGGAACGCAGTTGGAGAAATAGTTGCTCGACCGGTCGATCGTTTCAAGTATACAACCTATTTTTATGTTTAAACAACGATCGATGAATATCGATCCTTGTTCGTTTCATTCTTGAACCTCGCTCGACCTCGCTTGCTAATTCGCGAAAGCATGCCGTTATACTTAAGTATTTTTTTACGCGACGCTATCGTCATAATTGGAATGCTATTAGAAAATGTCGCGTCGCCACCGTTTTACAATTTCTAGTCATTTTTTTTTTGTTCCATATCATCTTCTGCATCGATAGTAATTTTTTTTCTTTTAAAACTTTTTTTACCTTCATTCTTTTCTTCTTTCAAAACTTTTTTTACCTCGTTTATTTTTTTCTTTGGAAACTTTATTAGTAGTTTTGCGAACGTTTGCGTCTTTCAAGGGTAGGACACATTCGTGTAAATTGTGTTTATAGTATAGATTTTTCAGCAACCGGATATTGTGGGTAACTTTTTTTTCTTCTAGTATCTCCTCCGTAGTATATTCGATGGCTTTTAGAATATTCTAGTTTTCGTTGGTTCTTTTTGCGCTTAGAATGTGTAAGTACGTATGATTGTGTCCATTAGGTACATTTCTAACAGGTAAATTTTATTGTTAGTAATTGCTCTGTTTAATAAGTCCTTCTTTGCTAGCTATCTGTGCGTGATAATTGCTTTCAGTGTCTTAGATATTTAGTTTGTGTTCATTAGATTATTATTATTGTCTCGAACATGTTTGTGTAAAGGTACAGTTTGTTTGATTACGAGTAATCTTTTCTTTCGGTATGCGAAGTATTTGATGTTTGGTAGAGTATCGTATCAGTGTCCAAAGCGTTCATGTAAATCATACCCACCGAGTACATGAACAAAGCGAATTATTCGCCGTATCGACGCTTATGAATTATTAAGTACATAGAATCATACCGTCTCGCGAATGCTGTTCGGAACCAGACACATCGTGACAAATGCCTCGAATATCAGGTTTTAAAGCGCTTTGCTTTCTCGCGGACATGACAGAACGTGCTCGAAGATACGTCGTTCCGTTGAAAGAGGATTTCCGTTTTTCCACCGTTTAAATCTTTTCTACTTTAATGGACGCGTGGAGTTTTTACGGGAACGTTCCGTACAAGACGGTGTACGAGATAAGGGAAAAACGTCGGTTTTAATTTTGAATTATGCAACCGCCTGAATATCGTGTTTCTATGTAATAATCTTCTTATCGTGAAATTATTCTTCGCAACTATAGCGGCTGTTGTAAATGTATGCATTGAAACGCATGCGACGTTTGCCCATGAAAGAAAACGTAATGTTATTCCTTCGTCTAACGACTTTATAAATGCATTTCCTGTGCGAAAGTGTGTCGCATTTGAAATTAGCTTGTAGAGCCGATGTTGCTCGATTATTGACATCGAATGTTCGACAACCACGTGAATAATAGTTAATACGGTGTGTTCGTTCACTCGATATCGCGTGCACTCTAAATATTGGATTATTCGATATCGCGAACTTTCTTGGGTACACTAAGAATCGAATAATGTGATAAACGTGCTTTTTATAGCGAGCACACTCTAATATCAACAGTCTAATACGTGCTCGTTGTAAATATCGGACGCACTCTAATCAAGTGCGCTATAATTTTATCTAATTTCACTTGACATTCAGCGAACTCTACTTTCAAACGCACTGGAAATCTATTGCACTCTAACATCGAGCATATCACAATTTTATGCGTTGTCTAACATCGAGAGTGCGTCAACCACAGTTGCACTCTAATTTCGAGTGCATCCGGCATCGCACGTACGTCGACTTTAAGCTCGATTCGAAACCACGCACACTCGAATTTCGAGTTCCTCGAAATATGGAGCACTCTAATTCCGAGTTCCTCGAAACCTTGCGAACTCCAATTTCGGGTTCCAAGAAATCGGCCACACTCTAATTCCGAATTCCAAGAAATAGGCCGCAACCCAATTTCGAGTTCCGTGAAACACGTCGCACTCCAATTTCGAGTTCCAGGAAATATTTCGCACTCTAATTCCGAGTTCCTCGAGGTTTGGCGCGCTCGAATTTTGAGTTAAAAATGTCGAAGACTTTCAGTTCACGTTGGAACGAACTTGCACAAATTCTTCGCGTGTTTTCAATTAAAATATCCAGGAAGATCAGATATTACGGGACGCTCTGTATCCAAATCGATGTATTACGTCGATCGTGTGTGACAAGACAAGTCGTATATCGCCGTTTCGAACAACCCCGTGGTAACTCGCTGTTCGTACATCGACGGCAGAAATAAGGCCGTGAAGAGAGAATGCGAGAGCAACGTTTTCTTAAAATAGCATCGAAGACCTCTGGAGTCGTGATTGTACGTATCATCTGTTGAATTATCATTAAACAATTAGCAAAAATAATTCTATGTTGAGAATCACTGGATCTACAATAATGGAAAGTGTTGATTCTGTGACCGGAGTCAATGGGCCTCAGGCCACGTGTAATCAGGTATACTTTTCATTGAAAAATGTAAAACAAGAATTTGTTTAAATTTTTTCATATTATGTAACAAATTCACGATGTCAGGAAAAATATTTTATAGTAGCCCAATCCTTTATGAATAGAACAAAAAAAAAATTTTGCTCGATCGGGCGAGTAGTTTTTGAGAAAAAAATTCGTAAGTGATGTTTATTTTCGTAAAAATAGGCAAAAACTGCAAATTTTGAAGGCTTGTAATCTTTTAAGAAATTCGAAATCGGCAAAACGATGACTTAAACCCCTCCCAATTCGACATAGACTATAACATATTTTGATTAAAACAAAATCGCAGATGGTGAGGCCAAAAACTGATCGATTCGGCGTGGTATGACCCTAGTGTAAAACGTAAAATAATATAACCCAGGAACAACGTACTGTTCTGTCCAACCCGATTCTTACATCGAACTCCTGAAGAGCAGACGGTCGCAAATACTTATGTCTACGGAAAAACATAAGGTGTATGTACCTTTTCAGGTACGCTAATATATCCGACTTGGGCAAAAAAACGTCACCCGCAACAAAAGGTCTTCGAGAGCCGAACCGTTTTATTGCGCCTCGAGAACTTGTTAATGGGTAGTTTTCTTATTATGATTTCACTTCAACAATTTTTGAATAAATAGCCTCACCATATCCCAATATCGCCCGTAACAGTAGACGATCGTCTCTCGTCGAAGAAACGAGCGAAAGAGAACGACGCTCGTCGACGTATAACGGAGGATCCGAGTTTGTTCGCGGAAGGGGAAACAAAAACGAAACGAGAACGATTCGTTTCGTCCAAGGGATCTTGCCTAGGGAACGCAACCGATGTTCCAGAATCTCGAGTGGAATAATTCGAGTCGTTTTTTGCTTCGTGAAGAATTCGGGGGGGTCAACCCTCGACTCGACCCCTGACCCGGAACCACGTGCACGGAATTCGAGAGATTTTCAGCATCCGCCCGGAAGGAGTTCGTTCTTCTTCTTTTTTATCTGTTTACTTGGCCCGTTGCGTAAATGAAACGTCGTGGGTGGAAAAAATTACGGTTCCCACTATCACGCGATGTAGCCGTGAAGGAAATAACACGAGGGTTGGATTTCTATTTTCTCACGTTAACGATCATGCGTTTTCCTATCGGTTGTGTTCATGATCGAAATCTTCACACAAGATCCTTCTACGTTTTTCACGCTGAAATTATATCGACCATTTGTAAATTCGATACCGTCGCTATTAACCCTTTGCGCTTGACAGGCGACACATTCGCCGTATGATTTAATGCAACAATTTTTTTTTTTAATTTTAATGTTGAACGCTTAACTATATCTATAGAATTGTACACGTGATGCTTAAACACAGCGATACATATTGGCAATTAACACTAGATTCACGGACGTTTAATGACCACTTATATCGATATTGAAAATGAAGTAACAATATAAGTAAATGATAGACAATATATATACAAGTTTAAAGATTCTTTATCTCGATGAAGAATTAAATGCATTTTGACAGAAGTTTTTTTTCTAAATAATTTTCGTCATTGAAAATAAGAGATCTAACATCCGTCATTTTAACGGGTTAAACCCAATGTCAATAATACAAAAATAATAATTTCAAAACAATTCATCAAACTTTTTCAACTCAGCAATTTTTTCGGTCGCCGTTAAAGAACGTTTCGAGAGCAAAGGGTTAATATTGTTACGCTTTCGTACACCACTGAAGATAGGGTTGATATCGAGATTTCTTCGCGACAGAAATATTCAGCTTTCTCGTTCTCGTTTTTCGAGTTAAAACGATGAGGCCAGTTTGCTGGTACACATGCATCGCGCCGGCATACCACCGCAATGTACCCAATTTATCCCCTTTGCCGCGGTTCTTAATTAATTAATCTTCCAATTGAACCTCATTACTGCTTATCTTATCGCGGTGGAACGGTTGAAAGACTTCACGGGGCTCGGGGCTAGGCATTCCTCGAGCGCGAGAAATTCGTTTTGTCGTGTGGGTTCATTGCACCGTTTGAAGAATAACTCTCTCGGAGCGATGTAGGTTTGCGTGCGCGGCCACGGAACGTCGTTCGATGTTCTCTTTTTCTTGGAGGCTGCTGCCCGTATCGATCCTCGTACCACCGCTGCGAATGTTTTAGGTCGGCAAGAAGTGTACTTAACACGTTTCACCGTCATGCCGGTGGAAAACACGCTGGAAATTTATTTTATCGAATTGATCAGAACGCGTGCGATACGCAATTTAACGTCGACCGTGATACCATCACCCTTTGCTTTATTTATTACTATTATCAGGTCAAGAAGTCTTTGTTGAAAGCTCGATGACGTATAAGTAAAGCAAAAGATTGCGACGAATTAAAAAGTTTGTCGTACAACCTACTTTTCTCGTGTGACAATCGCAACTAACCATTTGCAGCTGCAATATCAATAATGGCAAAGGAAGTTAAAATGTGCGTGTTTTATATTAAATGATCATTCATCATGTAGATCAACGATAATAATTCTATATATAAAACCTGCATTCATCAAAATAGGTCAGTTACATAGAACGGTAATAAAGTCTACGGTAATTCGATGACAGAAAAGTATCTCTAAATATCGCTTATCATATGTCAATTTAAAATTTAAAGCCCCGGGAAAACGACCACATAAGCGTTTCTTTAATATTTTAAACACAAAATGGCTGGTTACAGGTTGTATAAAACAGCGTCCACTTTTACCACGCGCAAAGTCTGGCACGATTTCATGACAGAAAAGTGTCTCTAAATATCGCTTATGATATGTCAGTTTAAAGCTTGAAGCTTCACAGAAACGGCTGCATAAACGTTTCATGAATATTCCGCATACAAGATGGCCGTATCTCGGTTGAAACAGACAATAGACCCAGCTATGGCGAACATCAAAATCTCGATCTTTTGTATTTATTTATTCAAGCCGTTTAAATTGTGAATGAACTTCTTGCGCACAATAAAAAAGCTTTGCCCGTTAGCCTGCATTTTTGCTGTATCGCATTTGTATTCTACAGTGGCATCTCACAAAACCTTGACCCGTTTTTACGGATTATTCATTAGGTACTGTACCGAGGAGCAGCCTCCTTCAGAATATTCTCTATTAAAAATAACTCCTCGAGAGCTACAGTTAATTACTATTATAAACGTTCGTCAGTCTCATTTTTGTCCCTGATTAAGAACCCCGTTCGTTTTAATTAAGTTTGATAGACGTTTGTTTCTGGAGAAGTGCAGGATCTTATCTGAACATCTTGCAAACGGAGCATCCTCTGCGTAAGCGTTTGTCGAAAATTCTTTTGGTTATTGGAGTCTCGTATCTAATCACCATCTTCAGGACGAGTCATGTTCTTATCGACGATACACGATGCCGTAATCGCATCAGAACAGAGTCGATATCGCAGCCTCGAACGGGCACCGTTTCCTTTCGATTCTTCCATTGTCCGTGTATCAACGAAGAATTATCTCACCGTTTCATAAGACGTTTCACGCGGTATGAAGGAAGTTCATTGTTCGATGATTGACTGATCTATCGGACGCGGCCAGAAAACTGGCGGTTTTCAGATAATTCTATTAAAGACGGGAAAAAAGGATGGTTATCTGTTAGATTTGCTGGAAGAGTGTAGCTCGCTGGCACGAGCGTACAATTACATGTAAAGTAGGGAAGCTCGCATGATAATGCGGATCCTTCTCCATTGATACCAGACACATTATATCGATGATCTCATCCGATGAATGCCACCAGTTTCCTGTTTGTAATAGTTTTACCATTGTGAACGGAACATTGGGAATGTTAGATTCTTTGGGTTCTAACTTCCTTCTCGTTGTATGACTTATATTTGAAAGTTGGAAGTTTACTAATTTTTTATATTCAACAATTCTTAGATTTGTTACCTTCCCAAAATTCTGATTTTTGTATTTCCAATGCCTGAATTTCCAAATTTCTACATTCTCAAATTCCTGTATTCCCTTATTCCCATGTGTCACATTTTTCAAATTTTCACATTTCAATATTCCCCAATTTCTATATTTCTAAATCTCTAAATTCCAAATTTTCAAATTTCCATATTCCCCAATTCCTGTATCCCCAAACTCCCACATTTCCAAATTTCTCCATCTCGAAGTCCCTACATCACAAAAATTCTAAATTCCAGAATTCCTCTATTCTCCAATACCCCAATCTCTAAATTTTTACACCGGAACTTACTAAATTCCCGAATCCCCATATTTCGCAACCACTAGATCCAGATTGACCATTAAATTCGTCATCACGCGCCCTCCCCAAGTTTCGCGTTCTTGTGCATACCGAGTACAACGCACGCGAGTTTTCCATAACTCGTGAGGTACTTACATAAGTGGATCCTTTTGCGTGTACAGTTAAAAGAACTATTTAGTTATAGTCGAGTGGGAATATTTCGCTAAGCGAGTTTAGCAGGACTCCGTTACGCGATGACGGCTAGCGTATTGCGTGGTTGCACGTTGACGCGGAAACGCAGCTTTCGCAGGCAAGGTGAACACACGGTATCTGGACAGCACACGTGTTGAACTGCTGGCCGACATGTGCCGCGGCATCGAGTGTCGATACGTTGTTGAGGTAGGCCGGCCACCGACCTCCACCGAGTTTTACACTCGTTCTTCACTTGACGAACGACCGGATTTTTATCGTCGCTACGTGACGCGTTTTCAAGCTGCGATCGGGGATGCATCGAATGAATGCTGCCACTGCACTGTCCTGTCTTGTCTATCCTCCCTTAACCCTTAACCCTTTGCACTCTGCTGAATAATTACCTTGCTTCCAAGACAGAATGAATATTTATTAAAACGTTGCAGACTCGGGCCGTTATTTTTCCTCAATAAGTGGGTGCCAGTTTACAGTGCATCTTGGAAAAGTCTCTTCACTTTTAGTTCGATTCTTGAACAGTCCAGACATCCTTCCGTGTCGTTTATAATAAAATTAGTTTCTTCAAAAGGACATTCAGATTTATTTCATTTTTAAGTAAACAACGTCCCTATATGGAATAATAAATATTCAGTCCTGAGCACGCTGTTAACTCAGGGACTGTTCTTAGTAAGTGCTCGTACCGAAGTAACTGCACAGGTCGTGGTGCAGGATGCTTTTTTAAGGAAAAGTGAAAGTTTCCCCACACACCCTTCTATGAGAAAAACTTGCACTTTCCCTAAACAGTCAACTATGACCTTGGCGCAGCGTTCGATTTTTTATGGTCCTTAGTTATGTTCATACATCGTATATACAACACCGTAGATTCAGTTAAAAAATATATATGCCAAATTGCTGTATTAACATTAAAACTACCAAAGGGGTCAAATGACCCTTTTACAAATTTCCTACTTCAAACAACAAAATTTGTTAAGCTGTTTTTCTTGGCATCTTTACTGATTGTGAGACAAAGAATCAATAAGTGTGTTCATTTATGTTTCATCGTTTATTCATTTATTTTTCAACTTCATTTGTAACTTCAAAATAATTGTGCATTATACGTCGGTAGTTTTAGTGTTAAACAGAATGGTGAGTGTGATCAAATGAGGACATTCGTATGCACATTTGAATTGCACAAAATGAATGCACAAAAAGAACAGTTCACCAATCACGAAAAAGACGCAGTCAGAGATTTGACTAAAAAAGTCGTCACGTTTTGATGATGAAACGTTGAAGTGGCGAGTCTAACTCACCCTTCGAGTAAGGGTTAAATATCGAGTTTGTACTCTTTCGAAGTCGAAGATGAAAGGAGAGACGAGCAGAGGTCTACCGTGTTCCCAATTGCATATGGTAGAGACCGACATGCAGCCGGATCATTGTTAAAATTTAATTGTATGATTGTAGATCGGAATTTCCAACAGGGGAGGAGGGGGTGTCGGGTAGGCAACGGGTCGGAAATTAGACGGTGTCGGGTAGGCAACGGGTCGGAAATTAGACGGTGGGCAAAGCGGGAGAATATGGCCGGGCGAATGCAATCTTCTTCCGAGTTAATTTATACTGATAGACTTTTCAGATTCGTCGTAAGTGATGCAGAGTGGACCGGCGTCCCACGTTTACGCCCGTTGCGTAGGATCTTCTTCGTTGGTAGGGATAATTGATGTGCAAGTGCAGTTTCGAGATTCACGGTCCTCCATACAGAATTCCTAACCAGCGGGACATATTTCACGTTATCCTACTTAATCCTGTTACGAACCGGAGAGTTAACGCGGCTAAAACAGACCGCGTATAATAAGAACGTATGTGGTGTATGGTTAGAAATTTAATGCGGGATTACGCCAAAAAGAAAATTGCAGGAAGATCTGTGGTTTGTACCGTTTATTTAGGACCAGCCAAATAATTCAAAGCAAACGATCGAGTTTTTCATGAACGAAATTAAAAGAAATTTAGATTAATTGATAAAATTTGTGGATAGCCTTATTGACTGTTCGAAATGAACCAAGAAAAATTAATGAACCCATATTAGCATTAAATAACCCATTTGCTACCATGGTCCTCAAATAAGGATTTCAATAAGCATATCTATGCATACCCTTTTTTTTATTACTTGCAGTAGGATTATATTAAATTAATTATATTACATGATACTTTTCAAAATCATTTTCTGTTACGATGTCCCCTAATTTATACAAATGTGTCACATAAATTCATAAGCGGGTTGGTAAAATGAAAATAAAAGTTTGGCAGCTCGTAACAAAGCAGCTTCTGGTTCGATCGTTTCGTTGTTCAGGGTGTGGACGAGTTTTATAATCCTATGAAGTTAATCAGCGGGTGAACACCGTGGAGAGAATAAGGGCCACTCGTTTTACAGCTTCTGAACATCCCGACGGGGCGCCCATTAGGAATATTTATGGGGTACACGATTCCGTGTCGCGTCCTGAAAGTATATCTCTCTCTTTCGCCCCGTCGTCGACGTAATCGAGCGATGGGGTCATTTGTTAACGGTTAGATAGGCGGAGGCAGCCTAGTGTACGAGTTAGACGAGAATGAGGGGACCACTTTCAGGCCTCTCCATTACAAGGTGTGCGACCAGTTGTCAGGATCGTAGGCACTTCGAAAGGTCGAGGCTAGATGGTACCGATGCATTCAATACGTACCATTTACTCTTTTTTGTTTCTTTACACTCGATACGTACATCGAACAATGGGGCATGAACTTTAGCGTCAGCAAATAGGAATAGCTGTATGCCATTTTGTAAAATTTTGATCCAACATTTCTTCCAGATTTACGTAATTTCGGGACTTTATCCTGGCGTATTGGAACTTTGGGTCTTTGGGAATTTTCAGATTGCGAATCCTTGCGGGTTTGGGAATTTTCAGATTGCGAATCCTTGCGGGTTTGGGAGTTTTTTTAGGGGGCACTTTTCAATTTTTATAGTTTGACTTTTAAGGATTTCGAACTTTGGGTCCTTACATTTTTCCTGGAAGTTAGGATCTTTTGACTTTGACGGTTTCACGCTTCGAAACTTTCGGACTTCGGTGGTTTTAGAATTCAAGAAAGTTCGAAGTTCGGAATTTTCGGTTGTTACGAGCTGTACCTAGCGTTGTAACTCTCCTTGCGCTATGTATATATTAATGTACAGTGTGCAGACAAAATTATTCGTATACTTGGAATATAGAAATATGTACAAAGAACAATATTTTCTATATTATTAATTATATTTGGACATATATAGCTTTATATAAATTATAATAATATAAATATAATTATATATGTGTATGTATACACATATGTATGCACATATGTATATAATTTAGTAATCCATAAATTCATTCATATATTATCTTAATATATAATCTTAAAATTAAGATAATTAAAGGCCAAGTAAAAATTAATTGCATTAAAAGAGTTTATAAAACAAAATGCAGGTAAAAGAAATATAAACTCAATGTCAAAAATTATAAATAATAAAGTACTTAAAAAGTATGTATATTATAATTTATATAAAGCTTTATAATTTATATAATGTTCAAATATAATGTATATTAAATATGTATCCGAAGAGGCGACGCACTGTTGCTAGTCCCTCGGTTAATTGTGAGCGGGTTCTTGGTATTGATTGAATCTTCCATTCTAGTAAAAGTTGTTTTTATACGCGTGCATGCATTATGATCGTCCTATTGTCAGAATAAAGGCGCATCAAATGAAGGCTACGGCTATTTTACGCAACAAATTGTTCATTGTTCGCGAGGTATCCAAGTAAAGACCGGCATTCTCGGAGGGCCATTGTCAGATACGCTGCGTAATTTCGCGTTTCCTCCTTTTGCCGGTTTCTTCGGACGAGCCCACGGATGGCTAACGAGGGGGAACGGGTTTTTCGCGTTAAAACGACGATCTTCGTCTGTGCTCGTTGTTGTTGTTGTTGGTTTAATACGCCGATTTCCTGCCACGGGTTAACCCGGCACGAGCAATTTGCGAGCAAACTACGTGGAAATTTCTCCACGATCGACAGATACAGTGTTAATTTTCCTCGATTTTAACACATTGCTGACCGGTCACGAATTAACTCGTGTTTTCGTGGCCAAGCGTTGGTGACCGGTCACGACTAAACACGTGTTTACATTGTTTTACTTCCACAACCGCTTTCAAAACAATAGCTGGGCACATGAGGTAAATTTTCAGAAAAGCTGTCGGTCAGCAATGTGTTAATCGCTGTAACCTGCTGCGCGAATAAACGCGTATTATTGGTTTATCGAAAGACGGAGTACATGTTCGCCTCTTAAAATGGATTAAACGATGTATGCACGTTACGTTTACGAGCTAAGGTCGTGCAAGGATGACCCACGATTTACACGACATGTTGCTATCTATCTACCCCTGTGAGTCATGCGTGACTCATCGTTACACATTAAATAGTGATTTTACATATTACGTATGTCCCCTAGAATCCTTCATATCCTTCGAATGCTCGTGCTATGGCTTACGATAACCGGCAATCGGTCATTTTTTATCATCATTATCCTTCAAGTATTTATAATTGTTTCTGAACTTGCTATTTGATATGCAGTAGCCTAACATTAATATCTTGTTGACCTACGAATCTGCAGTATCTTTTTATACTTACATTCTATAATTGAAAGTAAGGCTATATAATCAAGATGCTATTAATACTAAAAGTACCAAAACGGCCAACTGACTGTTTCACAAGTTTCCTATTTCAGGTAACAACAATTTTTACGGTGGTTTTCTTGTAATATGTCTTCATTTTTATCGGGACAAAGAATTAATATATACATTAATTCATGTTTCTTCGTTTGTCTATTTATCTTTCAACGTCATTTGTAATTTCAATATAATAGCGCATACATCGGTAGTTTTAACGTTAACCCTGATGTCCTGATGATGATACCCTGAATGAATAATACTTGACTGTTTAACATTAGAACTACCGGCATTAAATGCATGCTTACTTCAAAACTGAAAATAATGTGGAAAAATAAATAAATAAATATTGCAGCATCACCTAACATATACAACAATTCATTAGCTCAATAAAACTTGACAGACATTTTGACAAAAGGGCGGCAATAAAATTTTGTAATAAAGAATGCCAAACCCGAAACCAGTCATTTTGACTGGTTGATTAGTTCTAGTTTTAATTCTTGCACTATTAACTTCGATCGGTTTAAAGTTAGCAAGGTCTCTTTTTCGGAGAAAGAAGAGCAGTTTCATAAATCGTAAAGTGTTGCTCTCGTTGCAACTTGGATGGTTGTCCGGTGCCAAGTTTTAAGTTCATTGTACTTGGCAGTCACAGCTGCGTTTGCTTTCGTTTTCGGCTGATCGGTTCGCGCCAGCATTCCTTTATGACCACGCGCGTGTGCTAGCCTTGTAGTGAAACTATTTTCACGTGCAACCATTCACCTCTCGACGGTATTTTCATCGGGCCACCAACGTTCCACCATTGATACAACGGGAAACGACGTTTTTGCCCCGTGGGCAAACGGAATCTCGAACGACGTGTGTTTCTGCGCGCGGAGGCGTTCGCGAACGCGCTTTCCTCGATCAATAGAAATCGAACAATAGAAACGTTGCTCCACACCGGCATATTTATGTCCCCTTTGTGTGTCTCGTTGTTTTGTGATCATGCGTCCGCGGACAGTACCCTTGTACCCCTTGCAGATACGTGGGTTAACGTTTCTATGTCTCGAGAATTATAACCCGAACGCCGTGTTTAACTCAGGAGCAACGTCGGGGGCTTATTTTATTTTATAGGAAATAGATGGTGAAATAAAACAATGTACTAGGTAGATTCCCGGAAAAAATGCGAGCACCGGGACTCGAACCCGGGGACCTCAGATTGCGAGTCGTCGACGCTACGCACTCAGCCACTGGCATCTGCCCCGTTAGGTTACTTTCGGGACGTCTCTTAACATTAGAAATACCAACATTAAATGCATAATTACATTAGAATTCAAAATAAAGTAGAAAAATAACGAAATAAATATTGGAGCATCATATACCACCATTCATTAGCTCAATAAAACATGACAGATATTTTGACAAAAGGTCGGCCACATAACTTTATGACATAAAATGTCAAACCCGAAACCAGTCATTTTGACTGGTTGGTAGTTCTAGTGTTAACTAACTAAACACCTACTAACTAAATATTTTATAATAAAAAAAAAAATTGTAATCAGAAGCACTATAAGGCACGTCTTTGCAGTTCGAAAATCTTTGGAACAGTAAAAGTGTTAGAGAAAAAATATATAAATATAAATATACTTACATCGAACCCTTTGTGGGACGTTTTATTCTATCGAGCGTTTCTTAAAAGTTTCAGCGTGACCAACCTAATGTTAATCCTCGAGTAACGAACTGTAACGTCATCAAGGTGGAACGTTGTACGGGGTGAGAAAATCGTTTCGCGATCAGGTGGAACGATCGATAACTTGCCGGGATAAAATTGTTCCGCAGATTGCTGCTTCGATATCTACCATTGCAAAGAAAATAGGTATCTCTCGGGTATAGTACGAATGATTGCGTGCCGTAATCTTCTTCCCCCCCCAGCGCCATTTCGAAAGCTTCGTGTACGCCGCTTAGAATTTTTTTCGATCGAAACGGTGTAATTCCGATATCAACGTGTCATTCTAATCGATCTGATCATTGTATTTAATTGTTAAAAATGTTATATTATATTAACCCTCAACGGTCCGGAAGAATTTCAAGTGTACCAGCTACAAACTATTTTCTATGCCATGAGAAATTGTGAACAACTATAGGAAATTTTTATAGCAAGTATAAGGAAGAAAATATTTATATATATTTTAATGAAAATCTATTCAGAGTAAAAGGATTAATTTAATATGAAATAATAAGAGCGATGAAATTAATAAAATAATTTTTGCCGCCATATACACAGCAATGGACCCAGTTCGTGAAACTGTAATGCCGCTTATATGGCGGCATTGGATTGTTCAGGGTTAAAAATATAAACAATTTGAACTGTGAGTACGTGACGAGTGTAGCTAGTCGTTATAGCTCACGGGGTTAAGCTAAATTTTCGCCGGTTCCACGGCGTTACTGAATGTGCGCGATGCGTCGATGACGCAACGCCGAAACACGCAACGATCTCTTTTCACTAACCCGTAAAAACAATTGTTGGTGATCGAGGACCAAAAAAGAAATCGGAATAAACCAGTCGCGTTCGTTTCTCGATGTCGATCGTAAAGAAGGAAGCAGAGAGAGAGAGTCCACGAGAGAAGAGAGAGGAGAGAGAAGCCACATTGGCCCTTCGCGTAGGGCTATGGCTAAAGCTCTCTCCTGGCGGTTGAGGCCGGCGCTGGAGCAGTCGGCTAGCACCAGGTAGTAGCATATCCCGTGTGCGATCAATACGCAGCGCGCGAGCTGCGAGAACCACGAGCTACGTGAAAATACAGCGACTACCATGATCGTCACCGACGAAGACGATGACACACTACTACGTCCATGACGAGGACTGCCTACGTACGATACCACGCATAACGGCGTGAAGCCTCAGGGAGAGGAGGAGGAGGCAAAAGGGGTGAGGAGGGGGAGGAGGACGTTGCCAGGCGACGGAAGCTGCCTACCGGCAGAGTTCATCGTCCTCCAGCTTGTTTCTTCTCCCTTCCACCCACCCATTCACCCTCCGTTTATCCTTCTCCTTCTCTGGCTCCACCACTCGACTTTGTCTTGTACTTGCTCTTTCTTTCTCGTTTTTCAATGTTCACCGTCTCTTTCTAACCCCACGCGTTCTCCCCCCTCTCCTTCACCCTGTTTTACCACTCCCTGATTCCCTCTCTGGCTTCTCTTTTTCATTTTGCCTCTCTTTCTCTTTCAATCGGGTCTCTCTCTCGCTCGGTCTGTCTGTCTGCCACCCCCCTATGATCTCTCTCTCTATCTGGGTTTCATGCTCTCCCCTCGTTATTCCGTGCTTCGTTTGGTGTTCTCAGGTTTTTCTAGCTCCTCTCGGTGATCCCCTTTTCTCCCTCGTATTCTGGCCAGCTTACTCGTTTCTTTTCGCTTTTTGGAAGTCTGTTGATACTGCCTTGCCAAATTCTCCGGGAGCTGTTTAGTCCCGTTGCGTTTTGATTTGCGCCGCTTGTCTCGCGTCATATGCACTCTCACGGGGTGTGTAGTTTCTTTTGTCGTTCTTTGCTCTGTAACGCGCGAAGCTGCACTTTATCGAGCACGCTAGCCTCCCCTGGCTGAACAAGCAATATACGAGATCCTATGGTTGATTTGGGATTCAAGAATTTGGAGATCTTGGGATTGGTAGTTCGGGAATTTGAAAATTTAAAGACTTGAATATTTGAAGACTGTAATGTTGAAAGACGTACCATTTGGAAATCGAAGAATTTAAAAAGATGTAAAAATTTGAAATTTTCGAGGTTTCGCGTTTCATCCCCCAAAATCACAGACAAGCGGTGGTGTGTTTCTCCCCCTATCCTTATCCGGAGGACGTCTGCCCGTACGCGCATGCGCGTATATCCGATTCGCGCGAGATCGTGAACTGGAAGCTGCCCCACGGTAATTTGTGCTCCGGCTACACCCCTCCGTCTCTGCTCGACTTTTCATCTCTTCGAATTGATACACGCTTCTCCACGATATTCCAGTTCGCTCTCTTTCTTCCGGTTATTATGCGCTTTTGAATGCGCGCGGACGGGCGGTTTTAACGATCGCCGCGCGGGATGCGAGCGACCGCAACGCCATCTGCTAAAACGCGCGGACCAACGAATTAATCAGTACCGACCGCTTCATCGATTTTACGCCACAGGATATTTAATTCTCGGCATATCGGATTTTCACGCTTTGGTCAAGTCGTTGCACCCTTAGGTATACAATACGGCTTCACCATTCCTCGTTTGATGCTTTGTGTGTTTCCTGCTTTCTTTCTGACGGATACATCATTCAAACACTGCGTAACTTTTTACGAGTAATACACACGTTATTACTGGATATCTTTGTAAATTGAACTATTAAGTATAACTGATAATTGTGGTCAGGATATGAACGACGGATCAAAGAGCAGCCTTGTGAGAGGCGTTGTTATTGATCGATCGGTACGTTATTGATACCTAACGATATATTTGATGATATCGTTAAGGTTAATAGGAATGGTGCGTGATTTTATCGTTCGAGTCCATTTATCCTCGTTTAAGCTTCGAGTCTAACCTAACCTAATTTCGAACAAGAATAATTAAATCTGAACGATACGATTATCGAGTTACGTTCGGATGGAAGTGTAAACGAGAATAAATCAATTCGAACGATAAAATCATATGTTACATTCGGATTCAGTTACTTCCATTAACTTTAACGATATCAAAATATCATTACATCGACTTATTGATACCGTTTCGATATTATCGATGTCAACACCTCTTAGACAGCCAACAATATTCTAGCGAACAATTTATCTCTACCCCTTCAACTTTCCGACTTCTTCTGTTGCATGTGCGTGTCATTTTTTTCGGTTCCCTCGAGCTTCTCTTTTTCTTCGTTGCCTCTCCCCTCGATTGTTCATGTCCTCTTCTTCTTTCCCATCTTTCTCGCTCCTTCGTCCCTAGACTCTTTCTTCAGCATGAAATTCGCATTGGTATACATCCACTGTTGCTCTCGGTTTCTTTCCGTTCGTCTTTCGTGCAACTTCCCCACCTTCTGTACCACCCGTTCGTTACTTACCATCACCACGGCGCTGTTCACATTGCAAAACAGCCGGTGCATCTTCATCGTCGTCAACGTCGTCGTTTCCATCATCGCTATTACCACCAACACACGAGCATCCGTGCGTTGTACGGACTTTAAGGACCGTCCTTAACTCCCCTTTTCGGATCTTTCTATTCGACTTGTACTTTCGTTTATTTCTGATGGTGCCGCAACCGCATTCGACACTCGTTGATTACCGACGATGATGAGCTCCTTCCGAAGAGGTATTCCCACGTATATCGCGACATTGTTCCCCTTTTCGTGGGACCGGACTCGATGCTACGCTCTCTTCGCGCATTATCGTACGGTTAATTCAGGTGATTTCTATAGGCGACAACGCGAACACGACGGTGTTCCACTTGTCGATCGTAATTGACACGAGAAACGTTTCTCGGTAAACTGTTTCGCTGTTCGTGTTCATTTTTCTGCTAACCCGAGATTATAGGGATTACTGTGGATTATCAATACATTATCAACCGGAATATATATAAACCGTAGTCATATTTTGTGTCGGCTCCACTGATGTTCGTAACCGATTTCGCTCAACGTGCGACCATATTCTTGCTAGTAAAAACGCGGCAATATTTGAACGTTAAAAACAGATGTATTTCTAAGAAATAATTTTTGTGCCATACAGTTAATAATTCATTTTCCCTTTTCTTATTCTGATCATTACTTGCGAAAAATGAACAGTGTACATCTTAGGGCGTAAATCTAGTCTAATCTAGCTTTTACCTACATTGTAAATGAAACGTTGCATTTTGACGGATTTATACGAAGTGAAATGCGTTAACAGATGTCTAGAAAGTTTCTTACTTAATATGCTTTGGAGAAATCACGGTAATATACTCATTGACAATGTTTGAACTTCACCGTTGTTGTAAACCGAACTTGAAGAAAGTATGCTACATCCGGTTGCCCCGTTAGCCCCCTTATTATCTTTGTCGCCTATTAAGAGCCGGTGTATATCCGATACTGTAGTATTTTGTTTCTCTATATTATCGAGTATCATTTTCGTGATACTTCCGATTCGCAAAATTAATTGAACTTCGTTGAAATTATTGCTGCGTGGTGACCCAGAGATACACTTGAAATCTTCGCACGCGTATATCGCGCTATCAGTATTGCTTTGCAATTCGATCCACCTGTAAAGTACGCCAGATATCTTATTTGACTTATGACGTGCTCGGTTCGTGTGTGGCACCGACGCGTATAAATAGAGCGTGCAGGTGCATTTGTTGCACTCGATGCACCGGTTAAATGCTATTTAACACGTACGTTGGGGACTCGACGATGCGGATATTTTCTAGTTGAATGAAACAAGTAATAATATTAGTTTTAACGCTGTATGATGCATTTTCGTTCTTTGAATTAGATATATAGTTACGTTACCGCGCGTTATATCGCCTTATGCTGCATTTCCACGCGTTATATCGCCTTATGCTGTATTTCCACGCGTTATATCGTTGTATGTTGTATTTCCACGAGTTAAGTTGCCGCACGTTATATTGCCTTGTGCTGAATTTCCACGCGTTTAGTTGCCGCGCGTTATATCGCTTTATGTTGTGTTTCCACGCGTTAAGCTGCCGCGCCTTATACCGCCGTACGTTATATTTCCACGCGTTGAGCTGCCGCGCCTTATACCGCCGTACGTTATATTTCCACGCGTTATGTCGCGACGAGTTGTATTTCCACGTGTTATATTGCTTCGCGCTATATCACCATTTGTCATATTTCTGTGTGTCGCGTTGTACTATTTCTAACGTATATAGAAAATTTAAAAAACTTGGTTTATAGGGCAGGTAAATTAAGTAAATCCTAACGTAGGAGAAACGTTTGGTATGAAATTGAATCGTGTTGAAATCGAACCCGAGCCAACTGTGAACGAAGCGGGGACCTTAGCCACTACGCCATCGAAGCCCTCCGAGTGTTCTTCTCCTTTTTCCTTCGTTTTTTTTATTCCCCAGATCAGGGTGTATAACATAGGCTTCCAAACCGAAGCGTACACGAGCGTTTGAGCATTACAGTGTAGCTTTAAGGAGATTATTCCAACAATAGAACTACACAACTTTTATTATATTCAGAATAAAGGTTGCATCGTTTAATTAAAACGTCGCTGGTTGTTTGTTACAGAACGTGGACCACAAGCTGAAATTCCGTTCCAAGAAAGGCGCGTTGCCGTTCGTAGAGCTAAACGGCGAAGAGATCGCGGACAGCACCATCATTCTTCGCGAATTGAGCCAAAAATTCGGCAAGGACCTAGACGCTGCTCTTACATCCGAACAACGAAGCGTTTCTCATGCGATGATATCGATGATCGAAAATCATCTAGTTTGGGTGGTCCAGTGTTGGCGCACCAAGAACTTCGATCAGGTTCTGAAGGGATACAAGGTGAACCTTCAACACGTACTTGGCAGCCGTATCCCCAATGGTATTCTAAACTTTCTCTTCAAGCTTACGTACGGACGCAAGGTAAATCTTTCATTTGAGTTTTATTTTCTGCGATTGCTGACTTGGTTGTTACTCTCAATTTGGAACGGTTTCTAACGGGCATTTATTGCAGGGCGCAAAGAAGGTGAAGGCTCAGGGCATGGGAGTGCATACTCCCGAGGAGGTGTCCCAGTTCGGCTGCACAGATCTCAAGGTTCTCTCTGATATGCTTGCTGATAAACCCTTCTTCTTCGGAGATGAACCGACCACGGTACGCTTTTCGCTCGTTTAACAATCATATACTTCATGGGATCAATATGTTTCAAATATGATTCAATCATACTGGAAATCAGTCCGCTGGATTCAATTGAACAGTTAAAATAAGATGGTTGATTCGATTTAGTCGATGCTGCGATGTAACAGTTTTGTCTACTTGAAAGTACTTAGAATTGTTTTGTTATAAGCTACACAAAATTGTACACCCTCGTACAATGATTTCTTTTTTTTTTTTGAGTTGACGGAGATTTGGAAATGTAAATGCTGTCTTGACTCGTTTGATGTAACGATTCATGTTTTAATATATTTTTTTTCCTTAATAGTTGGATGTTGTGGCGTTCGCGCATCTCGCCCAGATTCTCTACATCGACAAAGAGACGTCGTACAGTTTACGGGACTACATGCAGGAGAACTGCCCAAATTTGGTCGGCCATTGTTCGCGCATGAAGGAGCGATGTTTCCCGGATTGGGACCAGATATGTTCCACCCTTGACATGAACACACATTTACCGAAACCGGAGAAGCAGGAGGAGAAGGAGGGTAAAGAGGAGGCGAAGGAAACGAAAGAGTCGAAGGAGGAGAAAGAGGGCGACAAGGAGAAAGCGGATAAAGAGGAGAAGGAGCTGGAGAAGGATAAGGAGGTTGACGAGAACAAAGAGAAGGAGAAAGAGGGGAAATAAGCTGTCTCGAGGGGACAACTAAGTAAATAAGTCGTTCAAAGGGAAAGAGGATTTCAAACTTGCGGAAAATTGAGGGTGTGATCTGGTAAGATTATGGAGAGGGGGGGCGGAGAGGGTGATGAAAGAATGAGCGTTGTATGCGAGTCAATGTAGAGAGAGAATGATAGAGAGCGAGCAAATGCATAGCGAATGTATAGAACAAGTGTGATGAATGTACGAGAGCAGAGTGCATGCGAGACAAGAAGAGGCGATCGAGTGAGTGCGAAAGAGCGAGGAAAAACATTCGAATCGCGGAGATTCGACAAACGTTTTTAAAGTTAGAGCTCTCTACTTATACGTATAGATATATTAATAGGCTCATAATGTTAAATACTTCGTTTATATACGTTCGTAACATGTTAACGTCATTTCTCATCGACGCACCCGATGCACACCCGGAAACGAACAAACTTGATCCGACCCAAGGACCCTTCGCCCTCCCTCCCCGGGTGAAGAATAAGAACAGAAAAAGATAACAGAGAACGGGGCTATCTCATAAGTCATTAGATTATCGTAGGTTTGCAATATATTAAATGCAATAGCCTGACGCGTGCAGGTGGTATGAGATCTGAAATGAGAACAGTGGCCAAAAGAAAAACTCATCAGCGTATATCGTAGCAAAGAGATGTATGCGATGCAGTTTAAGGAGCGAGATTATCGTTTATGGTTGGCGATAGACAGAAGAGCGTCACTGATTCAGGCGTGTTCTTGCGGTCGCCTCTTTATTACCATACCATTGGCTCTTACTGTGCAAAATGAGTTATGTACCTAGCGTTCCAAGTAACGTGTACCGTATATCACATCATGATCTTCGTTTAGTCGTGCTACTGTTTAGTCGAAATAGAATACACCCTTGTTCGATCGTTCTTTAGAAATTGTAATTAGATGCACGTCATTTTCGGATAATTAGGTTTCGCGTGATAGAATATTTCCTTTTCTGATACATCTGCATGATTAAATAATTCTGACGATGATGGATATCAACAGAAATTAAATGTTGGAGTCAACGGATGCATCAGAGAAGGCGATTGATTCAAGTCTCTTTTTAATTGTCTCTTACACAAGATATCACCTGCTTCATTCGCGTCAATTTCGAAGCGAAACTTTTTACACTTGATACAAGAAAAAAAATAAGCGCGCGCGCACATTTTCTGGTTGACTGCTTTTTCCGTTTTTTATGGTTCATTGACGACGTCTCGACGAGCGAAGACTCAACTGTGCGATTACGGATCGGCAGAAAATGATATATTTACGATGATTTGTACATTATTATATAGATATTTGTATTACGTATACGCGGATGCAATCCGAATTAGGGTAGCGTTCGCCGGAAACGGATGGAAGCGAGAGCGACGCGTCTAAAAATCGCAGACGCTTCGACACCGTTTTTGTTTCTTCTTTTTCTTTTCACGAATACAAATTGACTTTGAAAAATCAACGAACGAGAAAAGAGGCACAGGCAAAAGACAAAACTTTTTGTGTGGCTGGGTTTCCTTTCGATGTCGGAACCAAATGAAAAAGAAAAAGAAAAACGAATGAAACGCTGTGCTGTCCCGTGTATTAGTTCAACTTTTGATTAGATAACATTTATCTCTCCTGCGCGAGAATAATAAAAATTTTACATTACGAGATTAATAAAAAAAAATACAAAAGTGTCTTTCACGCATCGAAAAGAAAGAAGAAAAGAAAAAGTACATACAACTCAGACATTTTTTGATGTATAATGTTATATAATATCGAACGGGAATTGAACTGTTTTTGTACGAGACCGCCGGGTCAATAACAGCCGCGGTCACAAAATAATAATTCCACGATAAAACACGAGAATAATTATATTTAAGTAGCATACTTATAATTAAACGACGATTACGATTACATAAAGGACAAAAGGTAAAAAAAAATAATAATAATGATAAATAACACAAGTAAATAATTAGTGTGTGAAAGCTGTTTATACCTTAGGACAACGCATACGTTTACACCCGTGGTTACATATGATTAATATTATTATTATTACGGATTATTATTATTATGAATTATTACGATTACGAGTATAAATAATAATAATAATAATAAAATTAGTGACGAAGAACGAGAAAAGGAAAAAAACACTTGGACAAGACCATAAACGTTGCAAGCACAGTAGGTAGGCACACATCCAATACAGTAAGGTTTATCGTAAGAGGAATATTAATAATAATTATAATATGACTGCTCGTTTTATGCTCGGCGCTATACATTTCATTGTCATTATTATATCACCATTTATTAACGATATACATACGAACAAATAAAATGTGTTTATAAATATAATGTGATCTTTACGAAATTTCATTGATCTTTATTAATTTCACCTGAATTTGATCTATTCTTATAATTACCTAAGTATCGAACATATGCAATTATTCATAAGTCTCAATGAAGCGGAAGCAATATTTTATTTTCAAGTTATTCCAGGTAAGTTACTTTTCTTTAAATTATCCCAGGTAAGTTATCTTATTTATTAAATCATTCGAGGGAAGTTCCATATCAGAACATCATCTAGCAGATTGTATTCAGAGGGTACTCCTCGTAGCAGCATAATAATTCAAAAGAGGTATCCGAACACATAGATACCCCCGCTTCAAAATAGTCATACTTCGAAATCAAAATGCATAATCAATAAAAAACGATTAATTGCTCAAGTTCTATGACGCCATTTATCTTTTACTCATATAATTCATAATTACTTGATTATTAATAAATCATATTGTTAGTAATGTTTACAACGATCGATATTTATTAAAAATAATTATTAATTGAATGGCATTTCTATATTTATTAATTACATTTTTAAATTACGTGAAGAAAATGCAAAATCGATCCGAAGATAGAGATAAATTAGTGTTGTTTTATCAACAGTTTCGATTTTGTAGTGTTACGCCATGTTCAATTGATAATATTTATGATTTACGTCCGTACATCTCCTCGATTTTCATGTTATCCTATTACTGTCATCGGCCGTTTGGGCCCCACCCGATTACTCCTGGTAGCAGGGTAGCAGGAAGGTAAAAGAGGTATCCGGCGAAATCGTGCGACAAGGACAACCTACATGCCCCCACCTCAACATAACAATGGCCGCATACTATAAATTAAAACAAATGACAGAACATAATTAATTATTCATTTTCTACGAACATCTGACATAATAACTTATGCATTTTCACATATTTTCATATATTCTGTAAACGTTAAATTTGGGATCAGTCACTGACGAGTTTACAAATAATTAGCGATCGACGCGTACTATTTCTGATGTTCGATGTTTTGGAAAAATCTGTCAGTAAAAATTAAAATTTGATCAGCGCCATCTAGCGGATTGTACCCGAACCCTACTCCTGGTAGCAGGATCGCAGGAGGTATCCGGAGTAATAAGCGGTTTCCCGCGCAATTGCCGCGCATGCGCAGAAGTAGCTGGTTTCCCGCCACCTCTCCAAAATGGCGTCTCCGCCAGTCAATAAAATTAATTCTACAGGATAATTAATTACGGAGTTTCTAGGCACAATTCATGCACTTTTATGGTTAAAAAGTATTCAGTGAATTTTTAGCTAATTTCTCATATAATCTTCGTATGGATTTTATTTGAAAGGAATTAATTATTAATTATTATTAACATAAATAATGTCACTACGAGATTTTATTAAAGAATTTCATATCAAAATGTTAGGGCAACACTGGTGTTTATTTCTCAATTATAAAAGTCTGTAAATTATACTCAGAAAACGAGTAATTAATAAATCAATCTGTCATTAATTCGAAGTATTTTTGAAGGACGCCATTTTGGATAGGAGGTGCAAGTCTAGTACCACCGCGCATGCGCAACAATTTGCGCGGGAAACCTCTTATTACTCCGGATACCTCCTTGCTTTGCTGCGATCCTGCTACCAGGAGTAGAGTTCGGGCACAATCCGCTAGATGGTGCTGATCAAATTTTTAATTTTACCGCTAAATTCAAAGTGATCACATCTGTTACACGCGACTATTCGTATGTAAAGAATGAATAGATGAAAAAATAAAGGACGTGAATAAAATAACATAGGATTGAATTAACTTTTCTTTATTATCTAAAATTCTGAAGATTTACATAACAACAAACGATTGGAACGACCCCTGAGGATCACTCACAATGTAACATTTTATTTATAATTTGGCGGACAATTTTCATCTACAGCTGCATTCTTTTTAAACAACATTCTGTTCAATTATCTGAATAATTATTTAACGTGTTCGGCATAATCTTCTTTTTTATTTATAAAGGAATTTAGATATATGAGATTTGGAAGTGATTGATATTTCAAAAGAACACAGCTCTCGATAATCAGTTTTTTCTTGTGTTCATGCCTTTGTTCTTTAATAGTTTTCTACTCGGCATTAGGATATGTTTTATATTGCTATAATTAAGTACTACACTAAAATTATGCACAGTCATTCAATATCATTCAAACAGGCTCTTATTTTTTACAATTAATTACATTCAGATGAGACGTTAACTTACGTCAAAATTTTTATTTAAATATCTTTTGGAACAAGATTTGATTTAGTACAAGATTTAACGGATTTGTAACTTAACAACAAGCAAGTACAGAGTTGAAAACAGATTGTTAAATAACAACTTGCCTTGTTTTTACATTCCATTAATACTTCTTTTCTTGCACATCTTATTTCTCTCGTAAGTCTCTTTTCCAAAGTTAAGTTTACATCTACGCATGTAAAACTAGACATAAGCAATTAATATAATTGTGCGTGTGGTCCCTACTGATCCAAAAATATTTTCAATTTTATCCTGAAACTGTTCTTGTAGTGCAACCAATACGGCTACATAAATATTACAATTTATGTTTGGAATATAACTAAAGTATACGGCAGAGCATTTTACAAAACGAAATTACACAACTGCTTTGTACGAAGTTTCAGCGTAAACTATATACATATATATAGTTTCGACTCTCTGGAATTAACTATAATACATTTAATTCGGTAACTATCAATCTAACTATCGCGATGAACTTGATTTCAATATCAAGAACATCATATTCGAGGTAGTACAATCAAGATCTTCAACGTTGTATACGTTCAAATATATTTAAATTCTTTCTTATATAAATTAGAAATCGTCAAAAAATTCATAGAGAATATATTCAAGTATGTTTGATTTTCAGCTTCCGTTCAAAGTAGTATATGATAGCAATCATTTTTCATATTTCACTAACATAAATATATTCAGTTTCAAATTGGAAAGTTTCACACGGACATGAATAAACTCTAAATTTTCCTAGATTCACTCTCGAGCGAGTGAGACACGAATAGTAAAACGGAAAGGATCTTAACAGCTTCGTTAAAAGGCTGTGCTGGCCGTGGCCGTGACGCTCGATTGCACGCCGGATTCAGAACTTTGACGACCGGCGTGTGGCTATAGCTACGTGGATGCAGCAAGACTTATGGACGTCGACTCGGTGACAGCTGCTCGTGGTTTCACGTCCAACGAATCGTACAAAGGGAATTCACAGCAGAAGAGAAACTTGAGGAAATGTGGCACCTCCACGTAGATTGACGGCGGTATCGGTATCAAGGGCGATGTGGACTGTTTGTAGTAACGATATTCGGCATTGCTGCAAAATGATTAACAATTTAGAAACTCAAACACTCGATGATTAAAACAACATGGAAATCTAGAGAGTAGATACCAAGAAACTCGTAAATACATCGAAGCAGACACTTACTCGCGATATCTTTCGTCGGAAGCTCTTTCCAGTAGAGGCATTCCAGACAAGAATAGAATGATGAACGTTGTGAAGATCGGAGATGCTATAGCTACCCATTCGGCTCCTTCAATTACGTTCAATGATATTACAAAGATACCCCACCAGACTACGATCTCGCCGAAATAATTCGGGTGTCTGGACAATCGCCACAGTCCTAACACAAAACACAAGGGTCTATTAGTAAAGATCTACCATCTATAAGAAGCATCTACAAATGTTTGTCTGTACCATCGTTGCACCATTTGCCATTATTTACAGGATCTTGCTTGAAAGAGAACTTCTGAAGATCAGCATAGGTTTCAGCAAGCAACCCAGTTACAAATAGTCCAGTGCCAGCACTATCATACGGTGTCATAGTTTTGGGAGCAGGTGGAATTTTGTGCCTTGGTGAATTGATGATGATCACTGGTAAACTCACCACGTACACCCATACAGCCTGAAAATATAATCACGCTTAAGTACACAGATATTCATGATAACTTAATCATCTATTATTAGCTTATTATTATTACATCTCTAATTACCTGAAATGTCCAAAATACTGCAAAACGAATCACGTTACTGCGACGATCTTCAAATCTTTTATCGCGTCCAATCTTAATGATCCGGTATAGTAGATATGCAGACAAACGAAAACCCCATAGGCATACAAATACCGTCACCATAAGCTGTCTGCTGTCATAAGGCTGAAAAAGATATTATGGATCAGTAGGTATCACATATATGAAACACTTTTGAATGTCCCGTCATTGGCAGCAACGAAGCTTTTGAAAATAAACGGATGTGAGGAAACAAATAATCACAGTGGAAACAACCGTTTTGTAGCTTTACAATGTGGAATTCTGATTACGAGGTTACTGTGCACACTCTTTTGGTATACGGATACAGTTTATAATTAGAATACCTTGCCCACTTGGCCGAGAAAGAAAGTGAGAAGGGCAAGAATGATGAAGTTTGTGCCGCCGGCAAAGTCCGTCAATTTGTCCAGCTGGAAGGTCGCTGCGATCGTGAAGAAGATAATTTGCATACCGACGGTGACGATCGCGCTCACCGCGAAGTGGTCCTCGTCCAAAATATCGACCGCCATTGATCCTCGTTGATTGCCCGCCCCTCCGCTCGATGAACTATTTTCGAATCTGGAATCGTTAATTATGCCGTTAATATTGCTAACGAACGTGAATTTATAATCACCCTTAAAACAAAACTTTTCGTATTCGTATCGATGATCATCAGTAGCAAACTGGGTCACTCAAATTTTGCAACTTTTTTCATTTGTTATGTGCAAAGTAAGTTTGCGCGGGTAACAACCCCAGTTAACAAATTTTGGGTTACTTGTATATTTAAAAATTTCACACTTTGGAAATTTGGGGTTTCAAAGTGTAAAAATATGAGATTTTTTAAATTTTGGAATTTTAGAATTTCGGGAATCTGAAAAATTTGGAAATTTGCGAATTTCAGGAATTTGAAAACTTTTGAAATTTGGAAATTTCAGGAATTTGAAGATTTTGGAAATATGTGAATTTCAGGGATTTGAGGATTTGAAATTCAGAAATTTAATAATTTTGTATTTAGGAATTTGAAAATTTGAAAATTTGTAGTAAAAAAAGTAAGGAAAAACTATATTTATTCGAATTTTTTACATTTACCTTTTCAATTCGTGGGACGAAGTAATTTCACAAGATAGTAAAAGAATGAACACTTTGAATGTACACTTTAAATTCGAATGTTTATTTTCTAAGTAATACGTGCGCACTGTAGAAAATATTTGCTATGCTAGTAGTACATGCAGACGTTTAGTCAGTCTTAAACAACACCGTACGCGTATTAATACTGAAACTTGACACCTGATATTTCATGATTCTATTTTATTTCATGTATAACAAGCTTTCCGTTTATCGATTATACTGTGTCTTGTACACAGTATAGTAGCATGTACTAAATAAGAATAATATACATATCGAGATAATAACGATATTTTTTGATAAAAATCTAGTTCCTTGTATTAAGAATCAAATAAAACGTACATAACATAATTTAGCTTTCAATTTAAGTATAAGCTAAAACTGTATATAGCAAACATTCACTATGTAAATTCAACAATAGTTTAAAATAATTGCCAATTAAAACTAAAAACTATTCTTATATTTCTATTATCATGCACTTTTGAATTCTCGTAAGTTGATTATTAATCAATCTTATCGCATTTAACTTGTTTCTGCGACGCGAAACGTCGCAATGCAGTTCGCATAATTCATTAATCTAGCATAACATAGAAAATCATTGAAAATGACATTTATCTTTATCATAAATAACCGCAATACCCAAAATTCCTTTTATTTTCATATTTCGTATTTTCATAAATTATAGAATATATTTTCAGTCATAAAAATTTAAAAAAACAACAGTTGTTCCGTACTCACCGTGTCTTGAAACTCGCGATACGAAATTTTTGCATTGTACAACCATGAGTTGTATTTTCAAAAGACAGATCTTCAAATCTTTCAAACAATTGGAAATGGAATAATTACATAAAACATCAAACAATCAAATTACCCAGTTCACTACTATTATTTTTTAACTGTTATCATTTGTCAATATTAACATCCGTAAGAAATGTCAGCACTGTTCACAAATTTAATTCATCAAACTATTTATCGTTAATCATGAATTAATTAACGACTATTTTTTAACCCCATATCGGAAATGATTACACGAATGAAAGGCACATTAATCACTGTAAGTATGAATGAAAATACTGCGGAAATTAGGAGGAAATTCGTTGGTACGCGGAGACACCCTGTCTGTGGCTGGAATACCGCCTGAAGTACTTGAAGCGTAACGTATATTGGTTAAGAAGTAACGACGATTTACCTCGAAAGAGAGGAGTCTCATTGCAGCAACTGATAATACAAGTGGACTTGCTCGACGTTCCACCCGCGACGACACGCAGTGGCAGGACTACGAGGGGATTCAATGTCGTGTCTAAAACGAGAAGAGAAACCCATGATCACGTGCTACGAGGTCGAACAGTGAGCGTATCGTTGTATAGCTCACGGCATTGTAGCCTCATTTCAAAGAAAATGGCGTCCGAAGAGTAAGGGTAGCGAATTGAGTATGAACGATAATTCTTTTCACCGAAAATAGCGATACCAAGGCAATTGACGACAAAGAAACTAAAAAAATGTCTAATACTAATAATTTTCAAGTTCCTGAATTTTTTAATTTGACAATTTCTAAAATCGCAAATTTTCAAATTACCAAAATGGTAAATTTCAAAAATTTTCATTGTCCAAATTTCTAAATTTTCAAAATTTAATGTTCTCAAATTTCCAAACATTTGAATCTCCACATTCCCCAATTCCGGAACTTGTAATTTTGAGAATGCTTCAAATTACCAGATTTCCAAATCTGCAATGTCCTCTATTGCTATCTCACCAGTTTTGCAAGGATGGTCAACTATGCTCGATACTGTACAGACGCTCTTCTAGCTCCATCTCTTTCTATTGCATTACGTGTCTCCCTCTGGCAGGTATTCTATGGTGTCTACCTATTGAGTTTCTTGATTCAGACACTGATTATCACCTGGAGCAAGGCCTCCCGAGAATTATTAGCTTTTATGCGCTTCTTTAACGTTCACGGTTACTGTGTTGAAGTATATGTATGCACTTGACATTGAGCATTTAGCATACTTATTTCTAACAAAACATGACATCAATAATATGTTATTTTACAGAAAGATATGTTTCTATTTATATATTCATAATAAAATTAATTGATATTCGTACAGATATACCGATTTGAAACAATTTTCTTGGTAATATCTTTACAAGGAGATGTTTCACCGTTTTCACAATGTGACGATTGTTTGCTGCGTTTAATTTATCCGGATTAATTCCTTTTCGGAAAGCGCCGCGAGCTGCGCGCATTCAGAATGAAATCAATACGTATACACGAGAGCGAATGAGTTTCTAGTTAAATGAAACATGGCGCATTACAAAATAGCTTTTTATTCGCATTGTTGTATCGAAAACAATGAATTTGAAAGATCTTTTAAGGATATTGAAGTTGATCCTCTTCAGGAATCTGTGAAAAGACACGAACATGAAAAGGATCAGTTTGACACGTTGATACATTTAATTGGACAAAGAATAATTTATTTTAATATTGTACATGTAGATTATCGTAATAGTAACTTTACAAACAATAACCAGTATACGATCGATCATACTGAACGACAATCAGTACGATCTCGATCACATATTATGCACAAATACAATTTTTTTTGGATATCTTTTTACAAATGTTATAAAATTCAGTTCCATGAAAGTAAAGGATTATAATGGTAATGTTAATGATCGCGTATTAAATTTGTGTTTTTTCGCGATAAAAAGTGCATTATTCAAGAGATCCATCTTATGAAAATGCAATGTACGACGAGCAGGGCTCGGATTTCCTTAAATCAATTAAGAAACAATATTAAAAATATACATAGTAAGCCTTCTCGAATTGCACATTCCTTCAGAGTATGATTGGCTTAAGTTTTTTGAATCTGTTCTTAGTAATTCCACACATTTCTCATTGATCGCACCATTTTTTTTATAAATTTTTACACCACTTCTAATTTTAAGATCTAGTGTATTTGCCCCAGATGTGAAGCATGAACACGGATGCGATGAAGAGCAAAGACATTACGAGCACCGGAACTGGTCCTCTGTAAACATATTATCAATTAAATATCTTTAACTTAGATTAATGCATTTTGTATGTTATAAATATGAAGAAATCAGCATTAAACTTTAATTCATTAACATTAACAGAGTATAATAGAAATCGCGAGTTTCTTGTACATATTACTTTTTCAGAACAATATTGTATTTACTTACACTTTAATGCCAGGGGAGTCATCTGTGTAAAACCTCCACATACCATCAGAACCAGCACCTGTATTTCTACTTCTGGTTGAAGTAGTTGTGGTAGTTTTTCTTTGCCTAACAGTACCGCTACCGCCTGTTCTAGGTGCTATAGCTTTGCTCGGTGATCTTCCCGCGGCTCCGACCGAAGTTGCACTAGCTGGAGCAGGCTAATAAAGCCAAACAAAAATAATCCATAAAGATCGAGAAACTCTTTTTTAATTTCAAATTTTACTAAAGTACTTACCATTGTTTGATTTTAACTTAAAATCTTGAACAAGTACCAGATGATCACGATAAATTTGCTGTACAATAACCTGTTGTTTCTTTGTAATTGTATTCAATACGGATCTTGAATTCCCTTACTTTTCAACCGTATGTATAACTGTACGAATATAATTAACACGTAAGAAAAACTAAAGTAATATCACTGTTTGAAGTCGCGTTATGTTCTGATAACGTCTCACTTCAAATTGCTTTGAACGTTTACTGGCAGTAGGAGGTAGAGTAGGAAACGACGTGTCATACACACACCATCCACGTAGAGTGTTCTAGACACGTCACCACGCGTCAGCGTCACATCATTATGGCGCGTTTTCATGCAATATTTAAATGCATGAAACAATATTATAAAAATACAATTATACTTTTACTAATATGAAATGAATAAAATGACAAACAAATAATTATTTACTAATTATAATAAATAAATTTTACTCCATCAAATAAAATCTCCATTGCTAGAAACAGATTTGTTTAATACAAAATTTGCAAATATAAAATGTACAGGGTGTACTGTAATACTTAATTAATGTTTCAGGACATGAAAACGGATGGAATTTATAATTAGAAGTTTAGTTTCCAACTTTGGCTCAGACCATTATTTCAAAGAATTGAAATGGCGATGGCCCTTGCTACATCGGCTGGGCGTCATATGATTGGACAATTATTTGTTGATAACTTAACAAATTATCAATAATTTAATGACTTAATGTTCCGAGTCAAAATTGGGAAAGGATTTTTAATTACAATTTCTATTCTCTTTCATTCTCTGGAGTATTAAAAGTTATGGGAATACCTTGTACATGTAAATCCAAAAAACTTTGTATAGGATGTTGTAGGACATTTATTTGATATTAAATAATAAATAATAGTTATCTTTGTTCATAATCCTTTATATTACTTATCTTTTTTGGTAATAAATAACATGATATTTATCTTAGCTGATCGTACTAATGCATATAATTTGTCACACCAGGGTTCTATACAAAAATCTTATAATACTAAAGTGCATGCATATTGGTTGCACACGTAATAATTTACAGTTTACAATTTTGTTTAAATTCCTTCCTGTTAGTAGACTAGTTATAAAATTGTGATAACGTATTATACTCTTATGAACTGGTTTGACATTTTCGCCATGATTGTATTTAAAACTTCAGGATACGAAAGAAAGTCATATGAATTACAGGAACTGTTCCTTTTGTTTCACTTATGATACTTGTAGAACCAATTTATGGATGATAAAGTACAAATTCGTTTTCCTTATTCGTAAGAACATGTACAAATGCATTGAAACGTTCGGTATTGGGTAAAGTTAAAAGTTACAAAATACAAAATTTAATACTTTTGTTGGTCTTATAGTGAACAGTCTCAATGATTTTCATTTCAGTTTAATAAAACTTGTTCTCAAATGCACTTAAATGCAGTAGTTCAATGTATCTTAATACTTATTCGCATAAATTACATATGTATACCATAGGTGTATACTTGTTAGAAATATTGAAACAATGTTTATTGTATAACTGTTTCAACAGATAAAGAATACTTTAAATGTGTAAATTTGAAATATTTTGTATAAACCTTATGATAGTGTACTGATATACTAGAAATACAAAATTTTGTAAAAAGTATGTTGTGTATCTAAACTAGTGTAACTTCATTATGCTTTGGCATTTTTGTTATATTTTACAATGTAGAAATACTTAAAGCATTAAAATATCATAACTTTTATCCATACAACTATTTCTTTGATTCAAATTGATCAAAAAATGTTCTTTTTCATTTAAATAGATTTGCTTATGGAACTTTTTTGTATATAAATATATACACAATGACGAGAAATGTTCATATGCATTCAATGTAGCAGCTACTGTTTGGCACAAGAAATATAGATGAAAATTTTGATATACAACAAACATTAGATAGCATAGTTTTCACACGTAAATACATAAATTATGTTTTTGAAGCACAATTACACGCGATAATGTGTTAATAGTTATCACGAGTTATTAAAAAAACACTTACATACTGTTATCATTATTAACAACAATAATGAATCGTAACAGGGCTTTTATACATATATATCAAACTACCATTTTAATATCTTATACTGCAACAAGAAATAGTCATTATGTTCCCAAAGTAAACCTAATGTTATTGAACATGCACGAATTAATTTCGTGTCCCTATCTTAAATTAAGTTTTTGATACCTGTTACCGATACAATTGTAAAATAAAAAATAAAATATTAAGAATGTTATCAGTTTGCATCTATAAAGTAAACTGAAAAAATACTTTACTATTGATCATAATCTAATTCGATATTTGGTAGACACGTAGTTAGAATAAATTGACTTTGTTAATGTATAGAATGAAATAAATACTTTCCTTAAACCAAATAGATGTTTCATTTGGTAATTAAGTACTGGTTACTCCTTTACGGGCTACTAATAGGTTTAATATTGGATGTTTCCTTATATATGATACTGCTTTCTTATGAGTAACCATCGTAAAGTCATATCCGTTGCATTGTAAAATTTTATCATGCATCCGGAGACCACTCTTTGCTGCTGCTGATCCCTCATGTACTTCAGTAACATATATACCCTAAAACAATATGTATAAATAACCAGCAAATATTTTACAATACTTATACCACATTAGTTTCTCTTACATTATCCGTATAACCTTGTGGACTTTTCCTAAAATCTTGATCAATTCCACCTCCTATTTTAAAGCCACATTTCATTACTTCTTCACCATTTTCATCGACTTCTGTTTCCTTGTGTAAAGTGATTGGTATCTAAAATTATAATATACATGGTATTAAATAATTATAAGATTGACAAATTAAATCAGAAATAGTATACAGCTGTCTAATAAAAGAGAACATTTTGTAGATACGAAGTTATTAGAAATTATAGAAAAATGCAACTAATTATCTGATTGCATACTTTAAAGATATGAAATAATGTTGCTGTAACGCCCAGTTTTAAAATTAACTTTAGAATAAGATATACGTACGCTTAAACATTTCATAGCAGTACCAGCCTGATGCTGAAAAGCCATTTTCGCGCACATAATGCTCAATCTTCTGCCTTCAAAGAGTTTTGATTGACAATTACTTCCGATGATTCAACGTGACCACCAATTGTGCACGGACTGTATACACTGATTTAAGACGAAACGATGGAATAGGTGAACTTACAAATATATCACAATTCTTGATATCGAATAATTGCATAAATCTGTGTTCACTTTAAATACGTAATTATCTTAGAATGGTGGTAAATTCGGTTAATTTGGCGTTCCCGAGAGCAATTAAAACAATTGTGTTCTCACGTTGACAGCCATGCGTACTAGTCAACGTAGATAGGAAAGTAGCGTTGCAATAGAATGCACTATAAAATCTATAGGGGCGTTGCATAATGATACACCCGCGAAAATTAAAATTTTTCGACATAATACTTGGTAAATATTTGTAATATACAGCGTCATACATTTATTCAAGTAACAGAGAACAAGGTTAGATACTGTATACTGTGATCAGGTTGACTAAATATTAAGAATGTTTTATATTATGAATAGATACGAACTTTGCAAGTGTTGTAGATTTCTGATTTATCACATAAAGTGATAAGGGGGAACTTAATTCAATCAGTACTACCATTTCCCAGATAGATGGCTGCTCATTGTTCGTTGAACATAAAGTAAAAAAGTTGTTTTTTATCACATTTTCTCTGCGCTATTGTGCGGTTATACAGGGTGTCCCATAAATGGTGAAGGAGCCGAAAATAGGAGGTAGGCGGGGTCATTCTGAACAACTTTTTCATTTGAAAAAATGTCGTACGAGGCTTCATTTTTAAATTAATAAGGAAAAACACCGACCAATCAGAGCGCGAGAATCGCGCGCCCTCGGAGGCAGAAGTGTAGGCCGAGTCATAGTTGACCGTAGTCCAAATCAAATATAGTAACGGGCATCGCATGGTAATTCGGTTGGTCGGTAACCCAGTGGCAACCGATAGGTAACGCGAGATGTCAGTGTAGTAGAAGGCTATGACGCGAAAACCGGTTAAAAAGAAAAATCGGAATAATTGTTGAATTATTCTTCATTCGTGAATAATAAATAAACTAATTCGTCATTATTCACGAAGTCAGGATAAATCAAATTTCTAACGATATTGTAGTTCGTTATCGCAAAGAAATAATAGATAAAATGTCGAAAATTACACTCGATAAATATTACGCTGATGAAAAAGGACAAACTCTCATTTTGGAAAAAATACATTTTTCCATTCTGAAAAAGAATGAACTTTTTCATTCATCGAAAAATATTTTGAATCGAATAGATAATACACTTAAAGTCATTTAAAGTTAATAAATTTTGTCATTCGAAGTAGGAAATTTGTAAAAGGGTTTTGACATTTTTGATAATTTTAGTGTTAATTCTTACGTCGAACGTAACGCAAAGATTTGATTTAATGGCGGGAAATATGACCCAGAATCGTCGAAACCGTGGTTCCAGCTTTAACTAAGGAGGCCGATAGCGTATAATACAGACGATTCGGCAGCTTTATCACTCGATAACAGGATAGTATCCTTCCATTTCCATGCCCGCCTCTACCGTGTCTCGGGCATCGAATCGTGGCACGTACGCGGACATAAATCTGACAGTCGTAGATATCTATGAACAAAAGTGGAGCCACTTACATGCGCGTAAAGTAAAATTTATGGAAGGTGAGGGAATATAAATGCGCGACGTATCATAAATTTTAGTGTCGGACGGTTGAAGCGAGACGGGAACAGTGAAAAAGAGAATAAGCGGAAGAAGAAGAAGGAGAAGAAGAAGAGACGGCGGAGGAGGAGTAGGGCCACCCCTTTAGCTCGAAGGTACAAACGATATTGTTCGGGGCATTCGCGGGTACCGGATTCGTCCTCCTCGAATTCTCAAGAGGAAACAACAATTTATTTTGTCGGGACCATGGAAATACCCGGAGGACCAGCCGCAAATCACTGCCTGCACGTTGCTTCACCATAGAATTTCACCGTTTCTCTAACTCGTTCCACTTCGCTCTTCCACCTTGTGTCCTCGAATTTGTCTCCCTTCATCGTGTTCCTTCAACCCTACGCCCAGCTCGTTCACCATTTTTTTTCCCCTTTCCGCAACTGCTTTGTTATTTTTCAAACGGTAAATGGAGATCGGATATTGTTTCCGCTATTAATCGGCCCGTCACGCTGGCGAACAGGGGTACATGGAAAATAGCCCGTTTAATATTTCCTTCGACGGATATTGTAGCGAGTTTGCGTCGACGGTGGCGTTCACCCACCCTCATATCTACCAATTTAGTTTCATAAATACTTTCGCGGGTATTACGTATTTTGATGCTGGCAATTACTGGCTGTACCGATGAATAATTTATTTGATTTGTTATTCAATACTTATTTTTGATCGAACTGAATTTTTATCGTGTATTGAATGGAATAAAATTTTATCGGGAAGAGGTGATGTCGTTTTTTAAGAGGAACTTGCGCGGTGAAGTGGAACTTCAATTTCGATATGTGCACTAATTTTGTGAACTGTATATTCTTCAAGCTTCCAAAGTATCGAAATTTCAATAATTTCCATATTTTCAAATTCCCAAATTTCTGTATCTTCAAATATCCGTAATAATTGCTGTATTATTACATTCCCAGTTTTCTACTTTTACAAATTCCCGGATTCTAATAGTTACAAATTCTTACGTTCTTAAATTTGTAACCTCCCAAATTTCAATTCTTCTAAATTGTTATATTCCTCAATTTTTACACTCCCGAATCTCCGAATCTGCGAGTTCCCGAACCTCCAGATCTCCGAACATCCGCGCTACCAATTCCACGATCCTGAATTCCCAAATCCTGAGAGAACGCATTTCTTCCGCGCTTGTTATTTCCGGCCTGAATTTTTCCCTTCTCGCGAAAGTTAACTGGTATCAGTTACTTATGACCAAAAAAAAGAAAGAACGTTGATCCGAGACGCAGAGTACGGAGGTCCAGTTAACGAAGTAGACTCGGCTTCCTGGCGACGCGTTCAACCCAGCCAAAGGTAAATTGAAATTGGATGCAGTGACGCGAATTATTATAATCCTGGGGCTGGCACGAAAGCCCGCCGGCGTTTTTCCCGGTCGTCTCTTCTCTCCTACAGCATCCTGGACTATATAAAATTCGTGGATTCCTCTGGCTATCGTCTCGTCAGCCATCATCCCCTCGCACACTCGACCGATCAAAAGTCTCGATCCGGATACGTGTGTCCGTTTCGCGATCAGTTACGAATCGAGAATATCAACGTTTCGGTATATCATTTTTCCATATACCGTCTGAGAACTATATTTGAGTCGTTCATCGTATCAGATTGCGTACGGGTGACCAGATATCTCGTTTTTAGCTGTGGCCGGGTCTCGAGATATCTCGATTTCATGCTTTTTCGACCGAATCGATGATTCGAGCAAGCAAATGCAAATAGTTTTCTTATGTTATCAGGGTAACAATGTCTCGCGTATTCCCGTGACAAATGGTTAGCAAAATAAATTAGTGTTGATATTCCAAGAATGTAAAAGTAATCGGTCAGTATTGTCAGTACATCGGTAGATCACTGCAAAGTAAATCCGTGTCGATCGTTTATCACACTTTATAAAGTGTTTTACGGTTATACAATATTTTGTTATTTCAAAGTTCGTGTTTTAATCTGCGACGAAGTAGTTTTTTTAAAAGTCATTTACATTTTCAATCTTTCATCAATAATTTATAAAAAGATTATTTTATGGAAAAGGCGGTAATTCTAGAAAAGTAGCAAAATGACACAGTGAAATAATGAAAATGAAAGTTAAAGTGAATTGTTGTTTGATGATTTATCGGGTGTTTTGTTAAGTGCACATCATGATAACACTTTATCTGAATATAACACAAATTGCGAATTAAAAATGTGCTTTTGTGCATCGTACCGCTTCTTTATGTGGCATATTAGGCAAGTTCGAATATCGTAGACATTAGGGTCTCGAAGACGCAGTTCGTAGCGATATAACGAGAGTCGTTTTACCAACGATGGAAGGATCGTGCTACGGAATGTGGAGAGCAACGAAGATTTTCGTTCTGGCCGTTTGCAAATTTAAGCGATTGCTCAGGTTGTAAATATGTTACACTTAAAATTCGAAGTTCTCATTAAAACGAAACAGAATTTTTCGAATTTCCGTCACGATATCAAAAGTTGCAAACTTCGTCGAGTTATTCGAGCAGACCTAAATACCTTGCAGCTGAAGCTCAACTTAATTATGCATTCGGCATACTTCCATCGGTGTATACCCGCACTTTCTACCTAGTCTCCTTTCTAATTAAACAAACTTTCTTCTTCCTTACCTCGACGGTTTACTACGTGCTCTTTTCCGCTGTACATTAGCTTCTTTCCGTTTCTGATCTTCGGTTGGTAATTATTCTGTAACAATCCATTTATAGAACATATCGTTACAGTTCAATGAACATCGTCGAGTCAATTAATATGCAAATTGTTTGCGGAAGAGGCTGCACGAAGTTACGATAAACCCTTAGGGCGGTTTTAAATTATACATTCGCAGAGTGCGAAACGTGTTCGTGGTCGCAGAGAACGCGTTAAACGAGAAACACCCTGTAACCGTGAGAAGATGGTTTTCCATCAATCGGTCAATATGGGCCAGAGATTCAAGCGTGCTTTCTATTGGCCTCTCGTTATTCGAGCAGCGTGTCGAACTTCAGTGATCCGCGTAACCATGTTGCCAAAACGTGTGTGTACTCCCACAGGAAGCCGATATCGGCCAGGATATACGAGAACACGCTGCTTCTACTGCGCACACATCCTGTGTATCCTAGGGAAGTTTCACGAGGATAACTTGCCGATGCATCGATCCTTTGGATTAGACGTGCGCCTCGAAACTCCTTGCAATTAACGCGTTGATGACCAGCCAACACATTAGCAACTACAAATAATATCAATTTTGTGTATACCGTATAATTTACAAGCTTTCAACGTTCTTCATCATTTTCAATCACAGTATAATTATTATCAATAGGTCATGTACAATGAACAACATGTTCCTATAGAATGAAAACCTTCTTCATATTCAATGAACACCATGTTCATATACAATGAAAATCATGTTCATGAATAATGAAAACCTTCCTCATGTACAATGGAAACCTTCATCATATTCCATGAACATCATGTTCATATACAATGAAAATCATGTTCATGTAGCATGAAAACCTTCTACATGTACAATGGAAACCTTCTTCATATTCAATGAACATCATGTTCATATACAATGAAAACCTTCTTCATGTACAATGAAAATCTTCTTCATAAGTATTCAATGAACATCATGTTCATATAGAATGAAAACCTTCTTCATATTCAATGAACACCATGTTCATATACAATGAAAATCATGTTCATGTATAATGAAAACCTTCCTCATGTACAATGGAAACCTTCATCATATTCCATGAACATCATGTTCATATACAATGAAAATCATGTTCATGTAGCATGAAAACCTTCTACATGTACAATGGAAACCTTCTTCATATTCAATGAACATCATGTTCATATACAATGAAAACCTTCTTCATGTACAATGAAAATCTTCATGTACAATGAAAACCTTCATGCAGAATGACTTCTTTTCGGTTGTACCACACTATGTATGAGGACAGCGGAAAAATCGTGTGGAATCTAAATATGTATCGGATGATTCGAGTTGTACCATCCAAGGTAAATCGCAATTTTGTGAAGAAACAACGAGAAATAGGTTCGAGACAAGAAGTCTATAAGCCAAGGCGCGATCATGCGTGAACGTCATTCGAAGCTTGGCCCGAAGAGGGTGTTTAACTCCGTTCAGCCGTGTAATCGCATTGACTCGATGCACGTGCGATGCATTATGAATGTAGGGAGCCGATAGTTGCACTATGCGAATCTTCTGAACGACGGGAAACACCATTCGACGAGGTGCATGCAAATTTTCTCGACCTCGACGTTTCTGTGCGACACGCAATTTCGTACACGCGTATCTTGCAAGTGTTACGAACATGTATGTATCTTGAACGGTGTGTTCTAATTTGAGTTATGGGGTAAATACGAGACTTCGTTATACTTGGCTGTTAGCCGAGGAAACTTATGGTCGATTATATTCATGCACTATATCGTAATTACTTCGGGGTTCTCGATATTCATTGATAATACCGAAATATTAACACTAGTAATACCAACATTAAATGCATACTTACTTTAGAATTGAAAATAAATAAATATTGCAGCATCGTCTAACGTATATAACCATTCATTAGCTCAATAAAACATGACAGATATTTTGACAAAAAATTGGCCGCAAAATTTTATGACATAAATTATCAATCCTGAAACCAGTCATTTTGACGGGTTGGTAGTTCTAGTGTTAATAATATAGCGTTTTAAGGTATTGTTGTTTAATGATTACACGGAAATATCTAATATAATATATTGATCTTTTCAGGTGTCTGGTAGAGAATCTCTGAGACATCGGGCAATTTATTTACGAAATTTCGAATAAACCGAGAACGTAGACAGTAAAGACAGAAATTTGTGACAATATCTTTCAACATATTTCAGCATATTTCTCGTACAAAAATTGTAGCAACGTGTTTTAGTTGCAATGATTATCAGTAATCGATTAAAAATGAATAAAAATGAAAATCGAGAGCAATAACAGAATTCTACAGGGCGGAACTTTCAATAACGCGATCGGATCAAAGATGAGAAAAATTTCAATACTGGATGGAATGTTTTTAATGAAACTTCGACGGTTTGATAAAAATGCAACTTGTTTGATCGCGTATCAAGAAAGGATGAAAAATCCTGCTGCTGTTAAAAATTTCACATTAACCGCAGGACCTGCCGAGAACGTTTCATCGAAACGTTCGGAACTTTTTACAAAAAATAGAAAATCGCGAGAATTAATCTATCGTTATTAACGCGTTCGCTACGGCTGACGTGAATTCACGTCCCTTTTCAATTCTATTCCTGATCGCCATTGACGTGAATTGTCGCGAAGAATGAGAAAACGTTACCGAGTCATATGTTCCTCCAGCAACAATAAATATTGATTTTTTTTTTATGTGCGTTTTTATGTTACATAAAAAAGAGAAGAAACTTATGGGACAACATAATAAATACAATATCATTGTAATACTTTGTTTGGTCCCAGAGCTATACTGTATTATAGGAGGGTTCGTAAGTACACGTTTTCGAAAAAGTGCGAAGATTAACAATTTACAAGGTTCAATCGGTTTTGAAGGGTAATGAAATTTTGTTCGCCGACGGTCGAACAAGATGTCGGAAGTGGCTGTGATCGACCGAAACGGTGCTGTTTCGTGACATTCCAACCGTTTCGAAGCAAAGTAAACAATTTTACGGGAGGATCCGGAGTTGAACACAGTGGAAATAACGAGACCTCTCAATTACTCTAATTGCGTGCTTCAAAAAAACCGTGTTCGAACAACTACCAAACTTTGAACGATTCTTCATTAAATCCTCGACTCGAGTGTATCCGCTCAACATCAGAGTCGCGTCCCTGTTTCCCACCCTGTCTGAAACGCGAACTCTTCAATTAATATCAACCACGATCATCAGCATCTCGTACCATTGTATCGACGTTGTTCGCAAATCATTCTACACACTCGATGATATTTTACTGTTCGCTGAACTGTTAATGTGAATATCTCGGTCTGAGATCTCGAAGTTTGGAAGGTCTGGATCGCAGGAATTGCTGGGACTCTTAGTACCTTGAGATCTCTGGATTGGGGAGTTTGGAATTTTGAAACATTGTAATTTTGTAATTTTTGTGAGTTTATGATATTGTAATTTTGTAATTTTATAATTTTGGTGATTCTGTGATTATGTAATTTTGTAGCTTTGAAACATTATAATTTTGTAATTTCTGTGATTTTTTGATTTCGTGATTTTATAATTTTGTAATTTTACAATATTGTCACTATACGATTGCTGTGACTTTCTGTAACTTTCGAAATGGGGATTTAAAGAACCTAACCAGATTTCTTCCTACTTTCATCTACTTTGTTTATCACTCGTTTAATTACTATAGCCTCATCACAAACAAACAGATAAAAAATATTGATACACACCCCATAGGAGCACATTAATTTATATGAATGAAATTTGCTCGCAGTAGCGAAATCAAGTAGATTTATATCTCTCCCAACAGACATATCCTATCCTTCACGAACGTTCTCAGCCGGACCGAAGCAAAGTGAACGTAGCTGCCGTCTACGCATTATTACGTCGTACAAAATCATTCTGTAGCAAGGTTGATAATTACTCGAAAGACTTTGTTGCATTTCTCGACTTCGGAATATCTCGAAAGACCGGGATCGTCGATCCTGCAGGTGCACGCGTACAGCTGCGTGTGTGGAGGTGGTATGCGCACGTACGTGCAGCTGCACGTGCAATAGGGGTGCGTTAACGCCTGCGTTGATACACCGCCACAGGCAACCTCCATCTACTTGTCAGGTAATTGCGTTATGTATTGACTTGGTTTACCGAAGCGAACGGGAAGGTTCACGTAAGGGCGTGGAGAACGGTGATGAGGACGGAGAGACGAAAGCGACGAACCGCATATTAATTATCTCATAATTTTCAGCTTAACGAGCCACCCCCATCGCGATAGACTTCATCCACTCACGTTACTTTTCCGCGGTTACGATCTCGTCTTGATGAGATCCGATTGTTCGAGTCTCGCCCTCTTTCGAACAATATTCTGTTCGAATCACGCGTTCGTACACACGGTACATAATTTAGGTACTAATTTGCACGAGGACACCCTCAAGATTCGAGGGGAAGCGATAGAAGTTAGCAGTAAATCGATCTGTATGCATTTAGTTCGTGTCGGATAAATATCGTTGTGTGTCTAGGTTAGCAAACATCGTGGGCGTCCATTTTGTACACACCGAGTTAGGGACAAGTAGAAGTGAAGAAAATCGAGCGAAATCGAGAGATTTTTTATTATGAATATATGATATAATTCGAAACATAATTATTTTGAATTATGACCATTGTCGTAAATATTAAAGAGTACGAACTTACTTAAAAAGAAGCTTTATACCATTCCAAATAGATAGATTTCGAATTACGAATATCTGATATAATTCAAAATATAATAATTTCAATTATGATTATTATCGCAAATATTAAAAAGAAAGAACTTATTTAAAAGGAAGCTTTACCACATTCGTTGATTGACTTCAAAGGCTCCGTACAATCGTGTGTACGTTCACAAAATACAGGGTTATGTGCACGATAACAATCGGGAATAATATTTTGTATCGTATCATACTTTGCAATATTGTGCCACATCGCATTATTAAAAATACATATAATTCAAGGCAGTCGGGTCGGAATAAATAAAACGGGAGAAAAAAAAAATCATTCGTATCGCAAACAGTTGAGCGAGCAATTTATCAAATTGGCTGAAAAAATTTATGGTCGAAAAAATGATCTCTCGGTCCTCACTTTTTGCGATCAGGTTATTTGAACGGGCTCGGTTGCGCGGATAAAATAAAAGAAGCGTTTCTAAATATTCACGGTATCGCAATCAATTCCGTCGATTCGCGGAGTTTCTTTTTAATTAAACCTGCATAAACACGGGGGTCGAGTGAAAACGGTATCCGGTTATTTATTTTGAATACCATCGGAATTTTAAGCGAACGTGTCCCGCTGCCATTTGATTCATGAATTTTAGATACCCCCGCAGAGCCACTACGCCTTTACCCGGGTCAGAGATGAAGGAGCAATTTCGAGATTCCGTGGGGGGTTTCTGTGCACCTGAAAACGTTCGATCGTTCGATTTCCCTCGAGGAAATTAGTATCAGCTGGGATATTTCGATAGAGACCCGCTGTAACATTCAAATCCTTTTTCCATGCTTCTAATAGACTCTTCATTCTTATCTTGACGACAATTATTTGTCGAGTTTATCGCGAATCATACACAGAAATAAGTTTATAATTAGTTACTATAATACTTTGTACATATTACAGTAACATATTATAGTAACATTAATATTGTAGCAATTATTATAGTATAATTTATTAATATTACATTAATATTACATTAACAACAGTTACTATTTGTGTCTCAATTGAAAATGAACTATAAAAACAAATAAATAATGTATAACACGTAAGCTAGTTTATAGAAAGATTTTTTATCTCGATGAAGATTAACACGCATTTTCCAATAAGTTTTTCAATAATTTTCGTAATTAAAATAAGAAATCTATGATCCGTCATTTTTACGGGTTTCGTAAACCTAGTGTTAACAACTGCACTGGAATAGTATCGTAATTTCAAATTTTTAATTAACAGACAAGAAAATTCTTTATACTCTAAATCAGAAGTGGGTAACAACAAATTTGTTAAAGGAATATGGCAGACGTTGAGAACGATACATAAAGGGTCAGAGTTCGCGATGAATAATGTGCAAGGACGTCTGGGAAACGCGATGTTTCACGCGTATCCCAGAAATCCTCTAACTATATAACCACATTTTACTAATTCTCTCCTATTTTTTGCTTTTTCTTTCATCGTCGACGCGAGCACGCTATACGAACCGGCCGTATTTTTCAGCAATAAACAACGGAAACTTTTATCCAGCTATGATATACAACGAGCGAAGTAAATGCTCACGCAGTCGTGCTGCGGAATACTTTATGAAAACACCGTGCAACGATTCCATATTCGGAGAAACGCTCGTGTTAGCGTTTCCTTTAAGCGATCCGACGGTTATTCTGTTCTTTGCGAAGCGATTACATTTTTTTTGCGAATCGTTGACAGATAAATTCGTGGATCGACGATCGGGAAATATGGGAGATAAGTAATTTGTTGGGAAGTTTTTGGGAGAACAGGATTTCGTTATGCTGTAATATTGCAAGATTTGGAGATTCGAGAATTCGGGGGTTGAGTATTTAGAGATTTGGGAAATTGGGATTTGAGTATTTGGGGATTTCAGAATTTTTATGGGTTGAGTATTTGGGGATTTGGGAATTCGGGGGTTGAGTATTTGGGGATTTGAGAATTTTTATGTGTTGAGTATTTGGGGATTTGGGAATTCGAGGGTTGAGTATTTGGGGTTTTCAGAATTCGGGGTGTTGGTAATTCGAAAATTAGGAATTGGGGGATTTGAGGATTCCGGGGTTTAAGAAATTATGGATTTGAGAATTCGGAATCTGCAAATTTGGAAATTTAGGAAACTGGGATTTGCGAATATGGGATTTTGGAAACTCGGGACTTAAGAATTCGGAACTTGAGAATTTTTGGGATTAGAGTATTTGGAAACTGAGAGTTCGGGAATTTCTGAAGTCGGGATTTGAGAATTTGGGACATTAGGAATTTGAGAAATCCGAAAGATGCAAATGTGAAGATTTCGGTATTTGAGAATTGAGGAACTTGGAAATGCAAAATTTTCGAAGATCACCGATTTCAGAAATTTGAAATTGTGCAAAGTGGGATATTTGAAGATTAGGAAGTTGAAATTTCTAACACGTGGTATTAAAAATGAAAATGTGGCTGATTTGTAAAGCAGCGTCACGCATACGATGCTGGTCGTAGAATTTCGAGACTTCCCTTTACTCGGGTTCCGTCTTCTAGGTTTGTATACGCGTGCAAGCATTATGTGGAAGATACGACGTCGTGTTTTCGCGGTGCAACGCATCAGGATGTACCAGGGACATGCAAATAAGCTGGTTCCTGGTTCCTCGCGTTTTCATGTGCAGTTAGAACGTTGCCCTCTGAAATCCTTCGAGCGAACCGCGAGAACCTCCGAGAATCGCTTCAATTGTTTCCGAGAACATTTTCTTCAAATACACTATTTTATTAAACACTTTTATTTCATTTAAATTATCATTCGTTTTTAAGGAGAAAAACTTGATGAGGGATTAATGTGTACGTTAATTTGTGTTTTATCGTTCGTTTATTGATTTTTCGACTACATTTTTAATTTCAAATATGAAGCTGCATTATACGCCGGTAGGTTTAATGTTGAACAACCCTCGACTCCGATCGCACGTACATAACCTCAAAAGCATTGATCACCCATCGTCCGGCGCCGATAAAAATTGAAGATAGAGTTATCAGAAAAAAAAGAAATGGTAGCAATTCACTGAGACAGTGGGAAAATCGAAACTCCGTTATTCAATTTCGAGGGACAGAAAACAGGATCGGGGAGAAGCATTCGAGGAATGCTTTTCGGCAACGTCATTAAATATCGCGTAGCCAAAGAGGGACAATTCCCTTCGGGGATGCGGAAAGCGTGAGTACCCTCTCGATTAAATCCGAACACGAACATATCCTTTGAAATGTGGCTAAAAATTTTCCTAGACCGAGACTCGAGCAAGACCTTTTCCGTTTCGTACGGCGAAAGAGGGGGGAAAAAAGGAAACGATTCGAAGGAGATACAGTTCGGCTACAAAAATGAAATTCAGGGGGAAAAGTCGAATGAGATTTTCCCCGATATTTCTGCGCGAGGGAAATTCCTACTTCGGGAGAATCGAGACGTTCAAGGAGTTCTTTCATTGCCAGCTGGGTACAGATAAGCCAACGAACGAGAGGCACGCGGCCGGAAGCTACGTCTTCTTCTGGTTCACGGGACGGCGACAGGAAAACCCCGGGAAGATATGCAAATGCAACGTCGACGCTGTCGTCGGCCGCTTTCTGCTAATTCGTTTTGCACTCTACAGAAACCGTGCGCCCCAAATGCGATTTCGTGCAAGTTTCTTGTTGTTATCGTTCATATTCCCGGGAGTAATACCCGGTTACCGACATCGCCCCATGATTAACATTAAACCTACCAAAGCGGTCAAATGACCGTTTCACAAATTTCCTATTTCAATTGTTAAAATTTGTTAACACCTTGAGCGCCACCCAAAAACAGTTTGAATTTCTTTTAGGAAAAAATTTTATTTTCAATAAATTTTAGAGACAATTTTTATAATATTTTATCCTGGTTTATTCGATAGGTTTTAATATATTTACACAAATTTTTTATACTTTGTTATGTTAAATGTTTCGACTAAAATTAGCGATAGACTTATGTATGAGTTCATACGTCACCCGTGCCTGGGTGACACGGCGCTCAAAGTGTTAATGCGATTTTTGTTAAATTTGTGGTGATTCTCGACAAGATAAAGAGTTAATAAATGTATCAATTCATGTTTCGTCGTTTGGTTATTTATTTTTCAACATAAGTTTGAAGTACAAAATAATTGTACATTGCATGTCGGTAGTTTTGGTGTTAAAACGCCGTTTCATTAACCGCCGATCATTATGCGAGAAATATCCGACGCGTTTCTCGCTACGCTTCTAATCGCGATTAAACGGTAATAAACTCCGTCGCAATTGGCAATTGTTTCGCGGAATACGAGAAAGTTAACGTTACGCCGTAATTGGTCTCGCGTTTTATGGGTAGTTTATCGGGTTCTTTAATTCATGATGCTCAACTTTGTTCGAAGTCCCGAAACGGAGAAGTGGTTTGAGATTGAAGGAAATATTTGTTTGCTCAGGGGATGTATAATTGTACTTGTAGGTGGTTGTGGGTCACTTTCTCAGTTCGAAAATTTTAGATTTATAAGTCTTTAACGTTCTAAAATAAATACATTTGGTAGGCAATGAAAATTACCTACATTTTCACGAGTGTAGAAATGTCCAAATTAAAAATTGCAGATTTGTTAAGATTCAACATTTTTCAATTTGTTCAAAGATCCGAAAAGTGGAAGAGGTTTGGGACTGAAGAAAATATTTGTTCACTCGAGGAATATATAACTTCACTTGTACGTAGTGATGGGTATGTTTCTGAACCCAAAAATTTAAGATTTCTAAATTTCAAGATTTAATCTAATTCCTTAAAATCGAACGAAGTTTGAATTTTGAACGTAGAATTTGAAATTAAGAATCTTGAGAGTCCATATTTCTCAAATTCACAAATTTACAAATTCTTACATATCCAAATTTCTAGTATACGAAATTATTGATTAGGAAGGCGTTTAAAAGAAAATCGAAGCAATCGAACCGCACTTCCCCCCGTTCCGATTACGTCCTAATTCTTGAGCAGCGATTAATTCAGATTTTCACAGTCGTCGAATAAATGGCGAAACCGTTCCCAGCTTTATTACTTTTTCTCCGTGTTTTTCATTTACCATGCGTCATTCTCTGGACAACTGTTTCTGACCGGTTGAAATTTAAACAATTTCATTTCGCTCTCCTTTTGCTGGCATGTGGTCCCTGCGGAGGTATCGGGTCCAGTCGTCTAGTTGAAGCTTAAACAGACCGAGTCACCGAGTGCCTTTTATAAACTGTACACGCTCGAGTGAAACTGAAAACGACAGAAAAAGAGTGGATGCATTTGCATGGGCACGCAGCGTTCCAGTCGTCGAGGCAGAGTCAGGTGTGACCCACTTCTCTCGCCAACACTTCGTTAATGCTACGCGAGTCCTCTTTTTTTATTCTTTGTGGACCACCTATTCGTTGCGTCGTCAGCCACAAAATCTCATTTTTAATTGTAATATCGGGAACGACGTCCCTGGTCATCTCACGTTGGATGCAGGTTTATCGTTAGACATCTTGTTACGTGAGAAAAATAGAAGAAAAAGGTGATTCCAAGTTCCCAAGCTTCAGAACTTCGGAGCTCCTAAATTTAAATACCGAACACTTTATTATTTCATGATTAAAAATTCCATTGGTACAAGGTTTTGTGTTGAAAGTTCTGAAATCTCAAAAATTAACGAGTTTCGTGGTTCGTAAATTAGTAAGGTCCCGAAGTTCCGAGGTATACAAATTCTCAAGCTCAGAAGTTACCAAATACCAAAATTACCAGATCCCAAATATTCCAAAATCCCCGAATCACATAACTGCAACATCCCAAAATCCCCAAAGTCGCAAAATCTCCTACAATCTCCAAGTTCCAACGTTACAACATAAAGGATTCCAAAGTTCCAGAGTCTCGATATTCTCAAATTTGAAAGTGGCAAATATCCAAGACACCAAAGTGTTAAAATTTCGTCTCTACGTACCGAACGTCGAAGTACGAAAATTTCCAAAGTACCAACGCTTCGAAATTCCACGAAATTGTCCATAATTCATCCCCCAACATAATACACCAATACCGTAACGAGGGCATTGTTTCTCCGTGAAATAACGACAAAATGGATGTCAACGGTCTTCACGGTGATCGAATGCACGCACAAAAGCAATGGGGGTATATCGAACGGTCGTTATTGACGACATTGATATTATAATCGTAATCCTATTCGTTACACGGGATATCGTTTTTGCATAATACGCGTGGGTGTCCACTTTGTTCCGGGCTGAATGGGTACGTCATTTGATGGGGACTTCATTTAATATGAAGCTAACCAACGACGGAAAATTACCGTCAAAAGTGTTTAAACGGATTTTCAATGAACTACCCTTCTAGACGGCAAATTCTTCGAATTACAAGTTTCACGGCACAATGGATCGCGGAGAATTAATATTCATTCCTTTAATATCCAACCCCTTTTCTGCGTGTCTTCACCCGCCTTATATCTTCGGCTCCAAGAAAGGAAGGTTCTTTACCTTTCGTTTATTAAGTACCGACTTTCTGTATAAACGTTTGCGAGTGAAAGACTCGGCGAAAAGTCGAGGCAGATTAAATGAAAACAAAGAACGGTTGTATATTGCCCCATTAATTACATTTCATTTCTGTGAATCTGTTTTTTCGCGGAAAATCTTTAGTTCGTTGATAACGTGGCGAGTGTACGGAAGCGTTTTAATGATTAAAATTAAAATTACGATTGTTGCGAAGGGTTTAGACAGGGTGGTTGAACCGAGGCTTACTTTTATAAGGTTTTCGCGTTATTTCTGCAACGAGAAAAGGAGTAGGGCGTAGGCAGGGGTGGAAATGAAGGTATCTGGCAGAAAGCCGAACTTACGAGTTCGTGTGTTGGTTTAGTTGTTAATTGTAAAAAACGAGGTGGATCAAGTTGGCTTGATAAGAAAAACGCGGAAGTAGAAGTAAACGAGGAAGGAGAATGTTAAATGTTACTTATAGATTAGAAAATACTTAGCAATGTAGATTGATTTGTCATCGGGACTTCAAATTTGACTATGCGCGTTTCAATTTAGGGTTATATAATTTTGGACTACGACAATTGTTTAAATTTCCACATTTCTAACTACACATTCTCAAATTCTCATATTTCAAATTCTCTCATTTCCAAATTTTTAACTTTGCACGTTATGAAATTCTTAAATTTCCATATCCCCAAATTTCCATATCTCCAAATTTTCATATGTTCAAATTCCCATATCCCCAAATTCACACATCCTCGATTTCCTACATCCCTAAATTCCCATATCTCCAAATCTTCATATTCTCAAATTCCCACATCTTCGATTTTCTACATTCCCAAATTTCCATATGTTCAAATTTCCATGTCCCCAAAATTCACAGATCTTCGACTTCCCACATCCCCTAATTCCCATATCCTCAAATTCCGGTATTCCCATATTCGTAAACCTTCAGCTCCTAAAATTTCTATTCCCAACGCTTGAAATTTCCATATTCCAAAATTCCTCTGCTCACTAATATATACACCCCTCCTTGGTGTGCCCATGCACGCCACACACGTACTTATGCACCATGTATTTACAGATTCATGATACATCAAGTTGTACAAAATATAAATAAATCATGTAATCTATATCCACAAACTATGGATAATAAAATCGACATTTACATCGCAAACCTCGATCGTAAATGCACAAACATTCGAGTGTGCCAATTATCAACGTATTTCGTCCACCTCTTCGTTCACGAAACCAACTCTACGTCCGCGGTATTTAACTCTCGTGCTCGATTTACGAGGAAAATCGTCCAAAACGACGAGGAAGATGGTGTTCCCGCACGGTCACCACAATATCCCAAAGCTGGGTTTAGTTTATTTGTGCGTCAGAAAGTGGATGGCAGTTCCACAATGGCGGAGAATACACGTGGGGAGGGCAACAAGGACGACGACAACGGCGCGGCGTAAAACTGTGAAGCGAGACCGACATCGTAATTTACTCTTTATGGCCGGACTTTACTAAATCCCTTCTAGTATTCTCCGTTACACGCGCGTCGTATTCTTCGTCTCGGTGGTAGACGGTGCCTGTGTATGGGACACCGTACAAACGGGCCTTGTTGCGAACCAGCCTGAACTATGGGAGGGAAATAAAACGCACGCGACAGGAAACGTAATAGTTACGCAACGAGAATAATGACCAACGATCGCCCAGGATCGTTCTTTATGCTTTTAGCAAGGAACGGGGATCATCCTGCAATTTCCCATCGGTTTACTTGCGAGTTTTCTTTTCGTTTCGATGTACAAGATGATCGTTTGACTCAGGTATGACCAACATCATAACAAATTAAACAGTTTCGAAATTCCAAAAATCTGACATTCCAACTTTCCAAAGCTCCAAAATCCTCGAATCGCAAAGTTGAAAAATAATGTAACATCATCAAAGTTTAACCCAGGCATGATCAACCTTTTTTTGCCCCTAAACTGGGTTAGAAAAAGAGTATTTTTACAGACCGGACAAAATATTGAAATTAAAACTTGTTAAGCAAAACACTTATTTCTTTAAGTAAAAAAATGCATTATGAAATGCGTTTATGAATAATTAAATCAATACAAAGTAGTATAAAAAAGTTTTAATTCTTTATAACGGAATCTTTTTTAAAAAATATAAAAATATCGAAAATTCATCGGATTAATTAACCAGAAGTTAAACGATAATATTGAAAAAATTGTTCGCGGACTACGAAAAATTATTCAAGTTTCTTAGTAAATTATCAGAATTGATATAACGAAGCTCCATTCAGTTTGCACATCACAGTATCGAAATAATGCAACGAATAGGCGATATAACGAGAAAGTACACGGTATTGTATGTAATTTATTTTTCGTCGCAGAGTGAACGGGATTTTCTTTTATTTCAAATTGATCTTCGAATTTAGCTGCTGTTTGTAACGAGGCTGCTTTCCGATCGAACATCGATCGCGGTTGCTCGTTATTTTTCTAAACAAAAAAGGGGAAAAATGGTTACAGTAAGCCGAGCCATAAAGGGACGGGAATTATCGAGCGAAGGTAAAGGTAAGCGATAAATTCAAGGCAGCTTTAACTGCATCGCCATTCCCAGCCTTTCCAATTTCTCAAACGACACTGGTTCCACTTTCTTTTCCCGTTTATTCCTGTAATTCTTTCATCGAAACTCACCACTCCATCCAGAAGTTGCCCGATTTTACGACTTCTGTTCCTTTTTAAATCACGACCGCGTTACACTCCAACGAAATTCTCGCTACACCTATGTTTCTCTATTCCCGTCGACGTATATGGGGTGTTTCGTCGCGTTATATCACAGCCACTACGAAAAACACATTTCCAGATATCGTTGCAGAATTTTACACACGCGGAGAAATTTCGAAAGGTTTATAGTTTCAGAATTTTTAAGCACCAGGTTTCATAAGCACGAAAATTAGAAAATTCCACGGATTCAAAATTGAAAGAAGTCTCGATGACACAAAATTTCAAATAACAGAAGAGTCAGAGTCCCAAAATTTCTAAAATGTAACATTGAAAATATTGTAAGCTCTCGAAAGCCTCAAAGTTTGGAATTTTCTTGCATTTACAAAGTCACAAAGTTCTGATATCTCGACGTTTCAAAATCTTGAAGTTCAACATACGAAAATTTTGAACTTTCAAACTTATAAATTCCCAAAATCCTGAAAAAGTCTGAAAAAGTGTAAAAATCCGTGTTTCTAAAGTCTCGAAGTTCGAAAACACTAAATTGCACAAGGCATAAAATTCATAAAATTCACGAAATCCGCAAAATTAACATTTTAACACAAATTAACAATTAACAATTTTTTCATAAAATCCGGAAAAACTAAAGGTTCCTGGAATTCCCAATATTCCAAATATTTATAAAATTCCTAGAATTCCCCAAATCCTAAAATTCCTAAAATTCTTAAAAATCCCAAAATTCTTAAAATTCCCAAAATTCTTAAAAACCCAAAAATTCATGAAATTCTTAAAAATCCAAAAATTCTTAAAAATCCAAAAATTCTTAAAAACCCAAATTCCCAAATTCCCGAAATCTGAAAGTGTCGAACGGTGAAGGTGCAAAGTCCCGAAACGGAAGAGCGACCGACGCGTTGGCCGGTCGTTATTTATCGAGGAAGTACCTTGTATATAAGAGTAACGAGAAAAATGAAAAGAAACAACTTTCATAATTGCTCTTTCCTTAATTAGCGCGCATTGTTCGAGGGGTTGAGTCCTTTGATGGAAATGTCAGAGCAGCTTGAACGAAGTTCTGGTAGAGGAGGCACGGAAACGTCGCGCGAGATCGCGTTACGCATTCGAACTCGACGGAACAATTCCAGCCGGGTCTTCACGGTGGTTGCGAAGAAAAGACGTCAGAGCTTCTGCGTTACAATTCCTGCTGCCATTACGCCGAACAACGGGGTCTGACGTTATTATTTTCTCGAATATAGCGGTTGATCTTCGTTCAAATTGCTTTCCACTGGCTGTCTCGATGTGGTACCCTTAATGAATCCGAACGAACAATCCTGCCCCTTCGCCGCTTCTTACCATCCAATTATTTCGCAGGGATCACAAAGGATTTTTATCCTTTAACACGTTCCTCCTCGACCGGCAATTTAATTACATCGAATAATTAAGTCTTGGGACAAATTGATCTTGTACAATATATTTTATAATATCTCGTTAGCGTGCTCTTTCTTTTATTTCTATTAACCACGAATATTATAGCATTTGAAATCTCTTTTGTAGAATAGAGTTTGGTACAAATATCGTGTGCTTTAAATTTACATCGAGATTTATTTTTATATTCGGTTATAGTCCGAAATTGGTCTTTTTAATGTACACGATGATGATCATAAGTCACAATTTCGTAAATAATTCGTTTTTCAATAGGAACAGAAATATCAAATAATTTGTTTTTCAATCGGAAGTGAAACGTTAAACAATTTGATCGTATCGAATTTGCGTTGTCTGTTCACTCGTTAATTGCGCGTACTATTTTATACATCTAACTGGACCTAAATAAACAGAAGAGAACAAAGTCGACTCCAGGAACAAGAACGGACAGCATGTATTCGAGCTCGAAATGGGAATACTCGTTGAATCAGTCGATAGTGAGCTTCGAACTATCAAACTCTTTAAGTGGTGTAAGCTACTTTATGTATCAGAAACTTGCTATCCCACAGCCTGGTCCGAACTCTGATACAAATTCAACTGTCCGTGCGTTCGATTCTCAACAAGAAATTATCCCGAACAGATGTTCACTTAGCGCTCGGTTCCCTTGGTTAGGTTAGGTGTTGCAATTCACGCTCGAAGTGGCCGTGTACTGACGGCTTATACCATTAACGATCATAATCGATAAATAGTTACAGAATCTCAGACATAAGTTCATGGACATTTTATTTAAAATAAGATTACTGGCAATCGTACATAATATATCACATACGTAACGTATCAATGAATAATTGATTATTTTCATTTTATAGAGTCACAAATACTTCATTATTTTTCTTTTATGAAAGATGTATACAAATTATTATTATTATTTTACTTTTCATTAACTAACCACTATTTTATAGTTGTATATAATATAATAGTAATCAGTGTACAATGCGTGCATAATTTCAAATTAAACATAAAGAAAGCGAGTAAATGTAATTGAACGTACACATTGACTCCGTGCACGTACGAAGATCGACACAGGCTTCAAGAACAGTAGCTTAACCCATTCGCTGCAAGCTACGAGATACCTCGTACTGTTTATTTTATTTGTTACCAGACATCTCGCAGTTGGCAGTGAATGGGTTGATATGGATAAAAGGGGAAACAGACATGGAGATGTAAATCCACTTTAGTATTATGCCCACAGCTAAATTATTGTATTTTGTTAAAATCTGTGAGATTTCCTGTATTATGGCACTCGGGGAAAAAGATCCAAAAACTGGTAGTGAACGAGTGAAAGAATTTCGTAATTTCAAACAAGAAACTCCTGCACTCGTATATGGGTGACACTCAAATTTTTATAAACATTTAACAGTTAAATTATTAAAAATTTGTTCGCTTGTCTAACTGAAAATAGTCGCATTTGTTACTTCAAACTATGGACAGTAAATATAAGAAAGTATTGTGAAAATATTTGGTAAGATTTGTTAATAAATGAAAATACTACCTAATGTTCTAAATTTCATCTACAATCATACAATATGAAACCTTATCCACAGTCATGGAATTTTAAACCTCAACCGCAATCATACAATCTTAAACTTCATCCACAAACATACAATATCAAATCAAATGTTCGATGGTTTCCGTGTGGCAGTGAACGTGTTAAATGACCGAATTGGTAGTTTCAGCGACAATGTAGGTACATAATAATGTGCAAGAACGATTTAACGGCAAACGACAAATCAAAATTTCGACGAAGTTTGAGCGGGGATGCCGTTAAAAGAATGGAACGACGAGGAGAAAGGAGAATAGACCGAGGAAGATATTTCAACGATTTCGCGTGCCATTCTCGGGGGCAGTGGTTCGCAATAAAGTCCGGGGTGGAAACTCGGCTAAGGGACCCATAGAGCGTCCATATTTTTCCGGCTGTTCCGCTGGAAAGTTCGAATTATTGTTTCGTCGGGATTCCAGGGTGTTCCGGGAGGGAAAACACGGCGCCCTGTTTCCGTGCTAGTTATTCGAAACGCCCGTCTGCCTCGAGATTAAAGTTCGAATTGAACTAGAACTACTTGCCGGGAATCGGTTCGAATTCGGGTTAATTAAGGATTAAGAGTAAGGAAGCTTTCGTGCCGTGGATACGAAACGCCGCATACGATTGAAAACACCGTCGGATAACGGGGAACAGGGAACTACAGGAAGTAACCTGCACCCTCCTTCAAGAAGCTTTCGAGAACGTTTCAACTTCTTGATTAAAATTCATTTAACTTTATAATCAAAATTATTCCTTTTTTAGTAAATGTCCTGCAGGACAGTTGCGCTAATTACACCTCCTAATACGCGTATCTTTCGATTTAATATTCATCTCTTTTTAATATCGTAATATCCGATACCATCATTAACTTCTCAGTCATTAAGCGAATACTATTCAATGCTGTACACACTGTGCGTGCTACATATACGATAAACGATTAGCATATAATCACTGAAATAACGAGACGGTGAAGTTCAACATTTACATCGTTAATCGAAGAAGTAAGAGCCAGCGACGCAGTTTTAACTCTTTTTACTTATGAATATTGTATTAACTTCACGGACGGATTGACGTTTGAGTTACACAGAGGATGACAATGGCGGACGGGAAAAAAGATATTCGTGGAAAGATAAACATTTACCAGGTAGCTGTCTACGTCGATGAGAAACGACAGGTCAAAGAGTAAGCTCGTCGTTAATTCATGAGAGCAAACGAAGAATGCCGGCGGTGTTAATTCATTTTGACATTGGGGTCGACCGTGACGCAGGCTAATTAATGTTACTTATTCATCAGCCGTGATGCAGTTCGGCTGCATATTGCATCCGTTGCATCGTGGTTCCACGCAAACCTACTAATCAGTGCCGAGTTTCGCGATGCCTACTCTTTTCATGGTTACGATAAACATTATTAACATTATGTTCAACGATATTAATTGGTTTGCACACTTTCTATCATTAAGATCGGAAGATTGAGTATTGTAAGCTTGTATAAACTAGTCTCGATTCTGGGGATCTTTTGTGGTAACTTCGTCCTGTTTAGTGATTTTCAGCGAGTTCAAGGTGTAAAATGTACAAATTAAATTTCTGGGACTTGATATCACAGGATTATCATTTCGAATGAGTTCTAAAATTCATTAATTTCGGAGTCTCGTTGTATCAAACTCTTGACATTTCAAGATCTTAAAGTACTATGACTCTATAGTCGTAAAATTAAACTATTCCAAGGACTAATTACCTCTAAGTGTAAAAATTCCAATGTCTCATAACTCTATGGCCTCAAAATTGAAAAATTCGACGATCTTTTTATTCCAAGGATTCAAAGTCTCAAAGTCTCATAATTTCTGATTCTGAAACCCTCAAAACTGAAAAATTACAAGAACTCAAAATCGTGATTCCAAAAATCGTAAAATTGTAATCAGTCTATAGTCCAAAATCTAAAATATTCGAACCTTCTACCAATGTTCGAAATGAAAAGCTCTCAAAGTTCCAAGTTCTCATATATGAAATTTCCCAAAGTCTCAAATCCCCAAATACCAAAATCCCAACACCCCCCAATCCCAAAATCCACAAATCCCAAAATCCGCAAACCCCAAAATCCACAAAATCTACAAATTCCAAAATCCACAAAATCTACAAATCAAAAAGTTCCAAAACCCCTAAAATCCCAAAACCCCAAAACCCCCAAATCTCCAAATCCAAAAATTCCAAAACCCCCAACTTCGAAAATCCAAAAATCCGCAAATTGCTATGTCTGCGAGTCCGAAATCACTGGAATATCCGCGCAGGCATCATAAAAGCTACGTGCGAATCAGCGTATGTGAAAACTCGAGGAGTCCGCCGATGCAGAATTAAACGGAAGCAACGTTAACAGGAAATGGTGGGACGGTTTCGTCGAAGCGTCGGGAGACAAAGTATCTCGACGGGATACTTTTCGGCCAACGGATATTGTTGTGCAATGCCGCGCATAAATCCAAAGTTTCGAGAGGGGAGGTTGCGCGGGAGTACAACTACTGGTCCCGTTTTCACCCGCGTTAGGGAAATGGAACTGTTGCCCGCAAATACCTATCCGCAGCCCTTAGTTTATGACGTTACGTTCAACCAGGGCCGGTAATATACGTACGGGAAGCAAGATAGTTGCTGCACGAAATTCGATAGCGCGATTCGATGCATTGACCCAACGTGGACCACGGCTAACTACGTATACACTGCGAAGCAAATAGTGTCCCTTGTGCTCAAAGACAAGAGATCAATCGATTCTGTTCCTCTTCCGTCACGAACCACTGGACCGTCTCTCCATCGATCGACGTGCTAATTAATTTTCGCGTCGGTAAATGATATGCATCGTGCGTATCGCTGAAAACGAGAAACCCGAGAGTAGTACAGCGGTAATGCACGTTTTACTTCAGGGACGCAATCTTTAAACACATTTTTGTCCATTGCAAGATATGTCACTGTTGAGATAGTTAATAACGAAGATAATTGATGTAATACTTTGGCCGATGATGTATTTCACTTGAACAAAACTCTCCGTGCAAGCACACTACAATTCTATTTTGTATATGGGACTCGTTCGTTAAACGGTGTGACACTTAATAATACTTTTTCTTTACGTAATCTTAGTCCTCATCCACAATCATACAATCTTAAACCTCATCCACAGTCATATAATCTTAAACTTCATTTACAATCACTCAATTTTAAACCTCATCCACAGACATACAACCTAAGACTTCATCGACAATCATCCAATATTAAACCTCATCCGCAATCGTACAATCTTAAACCGTCTCTCAAATACAATAGAATGAACCATGAAAAGCGTAATCGTTAAATAGATGCGCGATGTTTGGATTCAAAACAGGAACGTCCTATTTTTCGGTACTTCTCCGGTGAGAATAATGTCCTCTTTTGGGAAGCAATTACGATTCGCAGAGATCTCATTAGTGCTTTCAACGTCATCAAGGTTCGGATCTAAACCTCGAGGTCCCGTAAAATTACCACGAAACCTGTACTAGACGCACCGGCACCGGATAGGATGTAAATTAATTTTCTGATCTCGACGGGTGTGTACAGAGCAAAGCTTGATGGCTTTTATGCCGTGTATCGGCGTTTAAAGCTGCCACGGCTTGGCCAGCATCAATTGCATCCGCTTGCATGGGAAGCTTGCACAGGCAAATTGTCCGATGATTGTTAAACAATCAGTTAATAGTAGTAATTGAGTAGTCCGGGTGAAATGAACTTTTACTCGATCGGAGTTAAAGGACGGTATCGAGTAGATGCATTCGCGTACATTGCATGGTCAAAATTGTTATTAGAGATGGCTAAATAAATTGACAATTTTATATCGATACGATTGATTTTTTTTACATGAGCTTATTTACATTGAATTAGTAATTTAATCACCACTTTTTAAAATAATTATTAGGAACGAATTTTCAAGCTTCAGATTTATGAACATGATTGACATCTTCATGTGATGAACATTAAATATTTCTTATTGTGATGAATACGATAGACGTCTTCATGTGATGAATATGATAGACATCTTCATGCGATGAGCATGATATATATCTTCATGTGAAGAATATGATCGGCGTCTTCATGTGATGAATATGATAGCCACCTTCATGTGATGAAAATGATAGACATCATCGTATGATGAATATACATATTCATGACGATATGCATGCCGTTAACAAGTATATTTTCACGGTAAATATTAGTAGAAAATAAAAGAATGTAAGACTTGTATAAAATGGTTGGACTCGAACCTATCACCACCAGAGTTCTCAGAGAAGTTCACAATGAAAATATCGCAGAAATCAAACACCATTCGGAGAGAATCCATGAAAATGTTCGTAATACACACGACATCCGTTGTTCCAGAAGCGATATCCATACACGTTCCCGTCGCTGATCTAGCAACAGCAACAGTATTCGAGAAACAAAAGCGTACAGAACGATTTGGAAGGTAGTACACGTCCGTCGTTGGAGTCCCGGAACACCTGGAAACACCTCTCGAAGTTCCGGGCATCGATTCACGGGATCACTCGACACCCGCAATCGTTTTCGAAAGCACCGTCACCGACGAATCAAAGCGGTAATCGTTCAACGGAATATCACGTGGCCGGCGTACAAAAGAGTCGAGAAGCAGAGACATGTTCCTGGTTAACTTCTTTGTTCCTCGGCCGAGAGCGAGTCGAGGATGAAAGGGAAGAAGAGCTTTGTGTGTCAGCCCGGTATCGACACTCGAATCCAGCTGTATCTCGAAATGTGTGAGCTCGTGTGTGCATGTGTGCGTGTGTGTGTATTCCGCATTGCCGTAGGTACGGCACGTCTGCCATGGTCGAGTTGCGGTGTGACGGGCCATTGTGTGGTTTCCTATGGCAAATATCGTGAGCGCACCAGCACGTGGATAAACACGGACGATCCGTTCCACACTCTCGCGAGCACGCACGTATCGTCGGTGTACGCGTGCGTATATATACGCGCCACGATCGGCACAGTTAACCATTCAACGTTCGATCGTCGACTTTTCGCGCGAGGAATTCTTTGATTATTATCGATCAAGTATCGGACGCCGCTCGACACCTTCGACATCGATTTTTACCAATTTCAGTTGCCACCATTCGTTATTTTGCCTCGGCAGTGGCTTTTACTGCGGTTTTTATTGGATGCGATGGTGATAAATATGTATGTTATCTCGCCGCGAGTTGTACTTCCTTCCGTTGTATCGCCGGGAAGTACAATTTCACGCATCTTAATTCGACGCGTTGTAATATCAGGCATTTAAATTCCACGCGTTAGAATTTCACACGCTGAAACCTTATGAGTGACAAGTTCACTTGTTGCAATTCCGCGGGTTGTAATTCCACGCGTTTTAATTCCGCGGGTTATAATTCCGCGCGCTTTAATTGCACGGGTTGTAATTCCACGCGCTTTAATTTCACGGGTTGTAATTCCACGCGCTGTAATTTCGCGGGTTAAAATCACACGTGTTGAAATTCCATGTCTTATGAATCTATGCGTTGTAATTCTACGAGCTATAATTCTATACATTCTATTGCCACGCGTTAGGAGAACATGGGTTGTATTGCCAAGTGTTCGAACATCATAAGTTGTCGTACTACGCGTTAGAAGAAGATGAGTTGTATTGCCACGCGTGGGAATTTCATGCTCCGTAACATCATGACTTATAATTCCTTGCGGCGTAACTCCACACGTCGCGATTTTTACGCGTTGTAACCCCATGCATTAGAACATCGCGCAACTCGAACTCTATGCATAATAATCTCACGCGTTGCGGACACAACGCGCAGTTATTTCGCGCGGCGCAATTTCTCGCATCAGAAATTTTCGAAAATTAATTAATTATCCCCGTTAGGATTCCGCGGACCGTGTCATCGCACTTAATAATTCCACGTATTCCGATTCCAGTACTGTTACACGATCATGTGTAGTAATTCAACGTATAAATAGGCGGACAGCCGTTGGAGTATCCACTCGAATTAGCTTGGATAGGTCGCGAATCGTTAGCCGATTGCTTGGCGAACCGTGAAAATCGGTTTCGGCCACTCAAGGGACCGTGGCGAAACGCTTCCTCGTGACAATTTCCTGCTCGATGGGAGCCACGCTAATGGCAGCAGACATCTGGAAGTTGTTCGAGCAAACCCGTTCTCTGTCGATTCGACGAAGGTACGGGACGTCGGCTCGATTTGTACAAATTCGTTCCTGTAAATTCTACGGAAAGCCACGTCGAGTACATCGCTTGCGACTAAAACTTTCTGACGCGTCCCGCGGGTGTCGCGGAAGAACTATGGCTCTCAGAAATTTTCAAACTGCAATATTATATTATTATGACATATTGAGTCGTTTTGTTACAGTGTCCGGTTGTGGACAAGCATAAAAAGGAGCGCATTTAATATTTTCATTTTTTACCTTTTACTTACTCACGGACACATATTAATTACATTATATATTATAGATTATACATAGATTGTATTCATAAATTCTATTGTATTCATTTGTAACACTTATTCCTTCATATACAGGGCGAATGAAACTACTCTTCAATGTGTAAAAATAAAAAGTTACATATTACACTGTGTATAGAGTTTATATTTAATATATTTTCTATAAGCATAATATGTGGAGTATATCAGGAGTTGTTTAACAAAGAGCCATGTTAAAATATCGATATACACTATTTATTATACTGTGTTGATAAATGTATATCAAATACATCGGACAGCAAACCTACCTGAAACAAGTATACACATAGTACATACATATTGTGTAGATACATTCATATGTGAATACATATGAATCACATATTATAATTATTCATTCTGTGCGTAGAAACACGATAAAACGTCTGTGCAGTTATTTTTAACGAACGTTAAATTTCAACGTGAGCGACACAGATGCCATTTACCGACGCGTTCGCATCATCGAATCGTGTTTCGCTTTTTACGTACCATTACGGAAAGAGAGGAACAAACTAGAATTACAATAGCTGTTGGACAATAGGTACCGGACGATGGTACACGATTCGGAAGGATTGTTCAGGATGAAAGTTTAGCAGGGAACGGCAATGCGACAACACGGCGAACGATTGCCACTTCTTCGGCGGGGGGGGTTTCGAGGCGAGACGGAGCGGGTCAAAGCGAAAAGAACTCTAAACGGCAATGAAAGACCGAATGCCGAAACTCGATGCCGATAATCCTCTTGGACTTTTCTTTTCCTCGCAGTTTGTTCGAGAGAAAAACTTAGTCCGACACGCGAGCGTGATCTCCTTACCTTTCATTCGCTTCCCCTACTTTGTTCGCCTCGAATGGCCCAGAAACGTGGAAATAGGCGTTCGATCAAACTCGAACCAACAAGGGGTTGGCCAACGGGGCGAGTCAGGGGGGTATAACGTTTCGTTGGAATGCACTTTCGAACTCTGATTGCCGGAAGAATTTTCTTCCTTTTTTTCTCCCTCCCCATCTCTCTCTCTCGCTTTCTCTCTCTGTCGGTCTCGTGTCGCGGCTACGCCGGAAAGTTGGTGAGGAAGATCGAAAATTCGAAACGGAACGGCACACCGTTTCTGTACGGTATTCAAGTTTAACGAGATCGATTATTACGAGCCAACTTTGAACGGTTCTGTAACTCGACTTGCTACATCGGCGAAATTTGTCGAACCTTTTTGCGTCATCGACGGGAAATGGGCTGCTTTTTATTTGGGGATTAATCGGGGAATGTTATTACGTCATTATGTTGTGTGAGTTATAGGCTCTTCTGGGGAAAATGGCGTCGCGAGGGAAGGTGGTACCAGTGCTGGTTAGTCTTTTCTTTTATTTTTGTAGATTTAGGAAGGTTGTTCGGTGATTTGGGAAATTCGGGACTGAGGATTGGGGATTTAGGAATTTGGAGACTCTGGAGATTTAGAGATTTGGGACTTGAAGATTTATCAATTTAAACTTAGCAATGTTGTAGATTTTAGGATTCGGGGACTTTAGAATTTGGGAATTTGAAAATTGGTTGATTTGGATTTTGAGGATTTCGGAAGTGGATTTGGGGAACTGGAGATTTTTTAATATTTGAATATTCGAAGACTGGAAATTGACGAAAGTGAAGATATAAAAAACTAAAAATTTGGAAGTACAAAGATTTTCAAACCTCGATATTAAAAAATACAGAAATTTGAAACACAGTCATCGATCGATGTTAAAAATAGGGAATTTATAAATTCAGCGATTTAGCATTAAGAGTCAAAATTTGACATACAAATTTCCAGACGAACTAGCTAATATATCAGCGAACACTGAAAGTTTATAAATGTAAAAAATCCGAAATTCGCGTAATTCAGAAATACCAGACGGAATCCGAGTACCATGGTCGCTTGTCCAATTTACCGAGTCGTGACATCGGATTCAAAAGAAGCATCTCCCTCGTTGAGGCTGGAAATCATTTATCACGACCGTCTGCTCTCTCTGTACCCTGTCATCGGTGCAAGGATTTCGAAAAATAAAAAACCCTGCTGAACAAAGCTGTCGGCCGTTTCATAGTACAGGGAGAACCACCAGGCGAGAATATCGTCTGTGCGCAAGCTCCCTCGTTTCGTTGCAAAATCCGCGACAAATTACTATAACGTGCCACGTACTACGTACCTCGTCGTTCATTTGTCCGCTCGACTAACTCCGCAAAATGTGAATATCGTTCGGGGTGTGTATCTGTTGCTTTTGCTTCATGCTTGAAAGAGGTTTCAGAGATCGTTCCTTTGACCCTTTCATAGCCGCAGATTCTATAGCGTAGACGTACGCGTATGTACCATCAACGAAAGTCAATGAGCTGTGGTCGATTCTACAGGCTGATTCAAAAATAGATACATCACGAAAACCGCACATTCGGACGGCTTTCTATCGTTTCGCGATCTGTGGTTACTGTTTCAGAGATACAGACCCATGCTTCGAAATATCTATTTGGGGAATTCGATAATTATGATGGCTCGACTTTCTTTGTTACCCGATTCTATAACGTTACTTAAATCTCTAAATTAGAAACAGAGAATTTGTATGTAACTTTCAGTTTCTCGTTTTATGTAATTTTTACGTTTCATATTTTGTGTAAAATTTTCGATTGTTCATACGAGAGGTTAGTAAAATCAAGAGTTAGTATTGTACTCTAAAAGGAAGGATCAATCGGTTTGTATTAAAAATATTGATGAAATATTTATAAGGAGGTTTTTGTGGAATTTTTTTATTAAAATTGATATATCTCGGCTACTTGACGATGCTTTTACATATATTGTGAAATCGTATGACACGTTCTGTGTTTCAAAATTGATCGCTGCTTATGTAATTGTCAATCCATCATTTTGTATCGAGGATATCGGTAACACGTTTATGTAGCCTGTTTTATGATGTCTTAAACTTTAATATCATATATCACAAATGATAATTTGTAACAATTCTATGTCATCAAATCTTCATAGACTTTTAATGTTTCAAAATCGATTATTAGATATTGCAATTGACAATTAGTCATTTCCCATCAAGAACATAGATAAATCGTTTAGGCGAATTTCTTTGCAACACTTGAAGCTTCAAATGAGTATTTCATAAACACCATTTAAAGACAGCGAAGAATGTCACAATCGAAAGAAGATTTATACAGCGATTTTGATGAAACCTCGCCTTTAGATAGACACATCATAAGCACCAAGGTCAACGAAGCAGGTCGTATGACTGAGAATACTCGCGAACGAGTACTCCGACACGGTAAATGAGGACTTCGACACCGAGTATCGTAATAAAACGATAGTATCGCGAGCTGTAAGAGTAAGTTGACGCACAAAGGATTAAATTAGAGGCGGCCCGTATCGCGGTATCGATTGTTGACAATTCCGACCGCCGCGATAATTATCCTCGATTCTCTGTGCGCGTCCATCAGCCGCTAATTAACGCGTTTCTGCGTGGCAACTGTCTTTTTTTTTGCGCGGTGTCGGCGAGAGTTTACAGGGTACAATTTTCGCCGGTGTACAAACGCGCGTAACTTCGTCTATCTCCTGTTCCGCGGGTGTCAAAATTATTATCTCGTTAGCGGGAAGTTTTCGGGCCGGGACACGTTCAAAGTTCCGGCAGCCGGCAGGAAGCGAGTGCCGGAGAATATTCGCGAGGGCTCGAGCGAGTACCTGCGAGCGAAATCAGAGGAGCCATCGTCGTTTCGCGAATTAACGCTGAAACGACCGTAACTGGAAATACGCTCGTTCCGCTAGGTCGACGTGTATCTACGTCCAAATGAGATTCCACGGATATATTAGTGGATCAGCGATGTTGCGTTTAGTAATTGGCTGCCGGTTACGTCAATATCGTTCCAGTTATCATTGCATATCGCGCGGCCGTTAATTGCCGTTGTGTTACATTATGTCCGCAATACGTCACGTGTCTACTTCAACGTACTTCTATTTACTTATTCTCGAAGCGATCTGACGCGTTTCGGCCTTCAAGGAATCGACATTCTTTTATATTTGTTTTGAAGAATTTGCAATACATAAAAGGAAATAAAATTTCGGTATGAAATCTCATTTCCGAGGTGAGACATTTTTGTTTAATTTTGCGATAAAGAAACACTAATTAAACCCAGTATTTAGCTCCTCAAACTGTTATTACATCATATACACATATTGTACTTATTTTATTATGTCATTCAAAAATATTGTACGTTACTATATTACATGATTCAACAATATTATTCATTATTGTATTTCATGATTAAAGAATATCGTACATTAGTATGCTTCATGGTTAAATAATATTATACATTATCATATTATATGATTAAATAATATTGTACATTATTATACGTCATGATTAAAAAATGTTGTTCATTATTATATTACATAATTAAAAAATGTTGTAAATGATCATATAATATGATTAAAAAATATTGTATTCTATTATGTTACACAATGTAAACATATTATACATTATTATATGATACAAAAATAATGTACATAATTTTATTACATGCTACAAAAATAAATTTATATGCAAACATAAATTCAACGTTCCATATCGTTAAAAATAACAAACATGCAGATACAGTAACAACATCCATTTCATAAATTTCAATAAAATTCCGTGTCAATTATAAAAGTTTCCGTATCCCTTTCGAACAGCCGTTCGCGTAATCTAATTTCCGATAAATTATATCGTTAACAGTGACGGGTTAAAAAATGCTAAGCAGTCGCGTACAGAATTGTTTAACGCGAGGATGGAAAACGTCGAGCGAGACTCGTAATCAACTTTATTGATTCAGTAGTAAATTAGCACGTAGTCGGATTAAACGGATCACCGTCAAATTTTCCAAAGATCTTTTTTTTTCAGTTCCGGCAATTTTTTTCGACGCGCGCTGCAAAACTCCGATCGTGCAAAAAGTTTTAGCACGAAAATCCGGATATTGATCCGGCATTTGCCAAGGTATTTTTACGTTATCTCTGTTTCGCGAGTTTCACCGGGCCAGGAGCGTATTTTACATCCGAACGTGGAAGCTTGTTTCGTCGATACCGGCCTGGCAAAGTAATTGAAAAGGCGGGAACGCGGATCGTCGTTAATACGGTTCGATATCTCTTTTTTCCTTCGACTCCCGCGTTATTTGGAATTTTTTAATGCCATAGGGTGAAACAGAACGTCCTTGAATCCGGTAAAACACGAATTATCGGCGGCTTATCTCGGTGAGCTCTGATGCGATTCAATTCGACACGATTTAGGCTTCATGGGATACAATTCGAAGCGGCTTTACTGCGTGTAATTGAATTCGACGTGATTTGACTCGGCGCAATTAATTTCGGTGCTGCTCTGACGTGATCGAATTCGATTTAGTTTCGACTTGCAAAGTTTTGAATTGATGCGCGTTTGTGTGGATTCTACGATTTGGTAAATTTGGTGGTTTGGGGGTATGGGGATTGGAAATTTGGAAAATTGGAGTTCGAGACACGATATTTTGGGAATCTAGTAATTTAGGGATTTAGGGATTTGAGAGATGGCGGATTTGACTATTTGGGCACTTGGGAATTTGGAGATTTGCCAATTTCGGGTTTTCAGAATTTGGAGATTTGCGAATTTGGGGACGTGAGAATTTCGGGACACGCGAGTTCGAAAATTTGAGAATTTGGGGATGTGAGAGTTCGAAAATTTGAGAATTTAGGGACGTGAAAATTTGGGAATGCGAGAGTTGGAAAATTCGAGAATTCGGGGACGTGGGAATTTGGGGTCGCGCGAATTCAAAAATTTGAGAATTTAGGGACGTGAAAATTGCCGATGGAAGATTTAAAAAATTTCAGAATTTGAGGATTCGAGAATTTCGGCACTCGAAAGTTTGAAGGTTCGAACCATAGACATAGGTGATTTGTCCTATTAGAGAACGAAACGAAGTGTGACGTGGATGAAGAAGCTATCGATATCGGGTCGAAAATCCATCGGTGAAAGCGTAGGAGCAACGTAGGAGCTGTCGTTACTGGAGAGACCCGTTTCCTGTTGGAGGGTGTCTCGCACCCTCGGGACGTATAGAGAAAGGGAGGGGGACGGGGGTAGCCGGTTGGTACCCGGAGGGAAAGAGGGCTGCTCACCTCTTCCTATTACGTCGAGTGACATCCAGGCTAATATCCTTCCACTTCCTGTCACTCCATCCCGCTGTGTCTATTCCCTTCGAACCTGGCTGCGGTGTGTTCCTGTGTGTGTGCTTACGTGCGCCCGTGTGTGCAACGTTTTCTCTATAACCTTCCCCAGAGAATATTCGAGGGACCACCTCGTGGAAAAAGGATGTCGTCGCTTTTGCAAGTCGAACGAAAATTCCCTCTGGCGATTTTCAATGCCCCGTTCTCCTTCTGCTACCGTCGCTGTTAGTGGTATTGCGGAGCAACCGTGTCGTCGATGCATCTTTCGTCACGAGAGGAAAGCTAAACACGCGTCAAGTAATTACAACCCCACCCTGGGGATTTATCGTTTGCCGGTAACGCCGTTTCGATGTGGGCTGTCTGGATTTTCGGGGTCTTTCGTCACCGGAACGGTGTTGGACGATTAATAGATTCGGTTGCTTTAATTATTTACGCTTTAATGACCGTTCGTCAACGCGTTTGTGATATCAGGAACAACTGTCCGTGTTCGCTCAAATAACGTGCGTGTGATGCTACCAAAGGTTATTGACCGATACCACACACTCTGTGTGATGATCGATGAACGTCAACGAATGTGGACATTGCTATTGGCTTCGTGTTTCATCGTCTTTCATTTTAGGTATTAGTGTTCTACCGCCTGTTTTGAATTTTTCCTGATTGCTTTAATAATTATCGCACAAAGGAAAAATATTAAATTCGTTGTTAAATTATTGTTATATTTGTTGTTGTTCCCTTTTATTTTATGTGTATGCCCGTACATCTTAATATTAATAAAATGACAAATCATAAGACCCAGCTAACAATGGCTGACTTTAAATAAAATAAAATTAACATGTAATGTCATGACATAAAAGTATTGGCAAAGTTGCTTGGATTGCCTTCAGAATGAGTCGAAGATTCATTGAAAATGTTCATATAAACGTTTCATCCGTATTCTTAATATGAAATGACAAATCATCAAACACAGGTAACAACGACTGATTCTGAAGCAGTAAAAGTGAATATACAATTTCATGACATAAAAGTATCGTACAATTGTACGTACAATACATCAACTTAAATCACCAGGTCCCATAAAACTGACTACATAAATCCTTCCTCAAAAACATCAATATAAAACGTTAAATCGTTAGTTATAACTCGCGATCGTTAGTTACCGACTTGTATTTCCAAATCATTGTTAACAATAATAAAAACTCGATCATGCTGCACCGAAAATATCGACAGAGCTATCGGACAGTAATTTCCATCGAACATCAAGCTGCGAATTTTGCCATTTTGTCACACATTTATGTTACGAAACATCGTCAGACTTTTTACGTTTCAACCTCGAGCGTTCCGTTCGTTCTCTAACACTTTCAATGTAAAACGGAAAAGTTACCGTACGAACAGTTTTTCCAACGTACACAGTTTTTGGAACAGAAAATAACACTTTGCAATGAAAAACAGAACGTGTTTTTCATTTAATCCAGACCCGGAGTCGACCCAGATAGGGAGCATTCATTTTTAAACCCGCGTCGATTAACTTTCGTGCTACGACAATGTTCGATCGACGTGCGTTTACACGGAAATAAATTCGTCGCGATATTTCATTGGATATTCGCTCCGTGTAACCGGTTACGGTGTATTTTCACCCCGCTGGCGATGTTAAGGTTTACAACGCCTTTAGAGTTCAGCTGGATTTAAGGACCTCCATGTATTAAGTCATCCCATAAGTTCGTGCTGTTTTTTGCACGGTTGCATAAACATACTTTTAAAATGAAAATACGTAATCACCCTCTCCTTGTATTTTTTTTGGTAGGTCCATTATTCCATCCCGATAAAAATTCCCTAGTTTCTATTTAAGATAGTTTTCCAAGCTATGTCTGAGTATGTTAATATTTTCAAACTTTTTACCCACTAAGAAGTGTTGCAATGCCCGGATCAGGTGACAATCAGATGGGGCAATATCTGGGGAATATAGAGGGTGTGGTAAAATTTCCCAATTATATTCAGTTAATTTTTTTATATCGTTTTTTGCAACATGCGGTCTAGCGTTGTCGCGATGAAACATGATGTTGTTTCTGTTCACTAAACCTTGACGTTTTTCGACTCGTGCTTCCTTTAATTTTTCTAACTGCGTGCAATATTTGTCTGAATTAATGGTACCGTGATAATGGTACACGCGTAGAAAGAGTCTAATTAGTTCTCCAAGTAATCCTTCGAGTTTCGATTATTGTAATTTGTAGGCACAAGAGTACGAAACACCTACAAAACTCGAACTCCCTTTTTGGGTAACCTCGAGTATTTAAGAGGTGGTGTTTTACATCGTAACGGCCACACTTTCGTACAAAGTGAGCGATCAGATGCAGATGACCATAATCGCGCACGGTACGTAGCGAACACTTAATGACCGGCGACCTGGCAGCGTACAAACCATGCTAACCAAACGGTTATGCGTTTCTTAGTCCTCCCCTCGAATACAGTTACTCCCTAAGGTCTTAAACCTCGTTTTTAACAGCCTCCATAAGACACTTTGTTTTATCGCCGTTTCGTACCTGCTTCTCGCATAATTCGCTCGCGAACGAGCACTGGACGTATGAAAAACGGCATGTGTTAACCCTTCACTCAGATTCGCCATTTTATTTAACAATTTTAAATGAGTAACTTCTAATTAAATTTATGCTATTGTGCAAGCGATGTCTGGACGTAATGAAACACACGACGTTAGCGATAAAAAGAATAATGATTTTAAAAAAGTTCATCAAAGTCTTCAGAGGAAAAGTTTTACAGTCGCCATTTGCCAACATTAAAAATGCTTTTGAGTGCAAAGGGTGAAGTTATACAACCGACATGCTAGGTACATTATACCTTGCAGTCTATATACAACCAACATACAAGGTAGATTATACAATACAGTTTATATACAATCAATATAGAGGATGCAACATACAATACAGTCTACATTCAAGGAACGTACAAGATAGATTATACAATACAGTCTATACATATACATATAAAACAAACATATTACGTTTGACACTTTTTCGTGTTTGGTGTCGTTCGAACCAACATATGACTTTGTAAGAATGGCTTCTATGTAATAAACATAGATTCTGTTAAAAAAATCAACTGAACCCTCGACCATAAGCTTGTATTTAACAATTAGTAAATACGATGTCTCCTTTTCAACATTCCACATATCTTGTTCACGAAATTACAATTACAGAAGTAAATCCAAAATGGCAATTGTATCAATAAAAATATTTGAAAGTAACTATTCTCGAACCCGTCTCCAACATATCGAACCAATTAAATGAACATTTCGAAGGCAAAAATTGCGTAATTAAAAATTGTAATTATCAATGAAACGTTTCAGTAGCAATTCTGGATAACAGTTATCGACCGCAGGGTCGAGATGAGATCGCTAGGGACGAGGAAATTAAAAGGAGGGCAATAACGACGAGGAAAGTTTAACAGATGTTAATTACGAGTGGAAAACGTGAAAACGCGGTTGACGTGATTCGAGAGTCAGGGACGATACATCGGAGCTGCAGGAATGTTTAACGAGCAGAGATATCGAGTTTGCTGGTTCGATTTCGCGAATGCTATGGTCGCGAAGTTTCGCCGTGCGACTGCGTGGCCAATTGCCTGGAAAATGAGAAACGTCGACTCGCGCTAATTAGGGTCTCGACCTTCGACCCGGCCGCTGCTATACATGATAATTATTGCGAGAAATCCTCTTTGATAGCGGCCAAATGCGAGGACCTATGCAACCAGCCAGTTCCATTAATAAAGGCTCACAGTTTACCGCGTTATTTACGATTGTAATCGCTGCATCGAGCCTGCAATCGATACCCCCTTTATTTTCGTGTCTTCGTTTACACGTAAATAATAATGTAATGAAGCTAGAAGAACGCGATCGAACGAGCGACTTCAGGTTAGTCTTCCTGGAAAATGAAGTGGGACGGGAGTTTTGGAATTTCGGGGTTCGGGAATTTAGAACGCGGACAGTTTCGGACTTTTAAGATTTGTGAGTTTGGGATTTGGAGCTTTGGGGGGTTGAGAATTTGACATTTGGGAGTCAGGGATTTGAAATTGAGAAATTTAAAAATTTGGGTGTTGAAAGTTGGGGGCTTGAAAATTAGAAATCTGGAAAAGTGATATTTGGAAGATGGGGACTTGAAAATTAGAAATTTGGAAGATAGGGGTTTGAAAATTAGAAATTTGGAATTTGAAAGTTGGGGATCTGAAAATTAGAAATTTGGAAGTTTGGAATTTGAAAGTTGAGGATTTGAAAATTAGAAATTTGTAAATATTGGGTTTAAAAATATGGGGTTTGAAAGTTGGGAATTTTGATAATTAGAAAAGTGGAAATTTGAGATTTGATGATTTAGAAATTTCGATACGTAAAATTCGAAATTTGTAAACTGATAATTTGAACTTTCAGTATGTAAAATTTTTATCAGTCAATATAACTCATACAGTCCGTATGAGTATAAAAGTATAATTCCTAGCCTACCGACAAAGTCCCGCCCCTGGAGCCCTCAAACCGGGGAATTATCGAGCCTCCATTGTACTTACTCCATTATAAATTCATCTTCGCACGCAATCGTACCAAAAAAGAAATAAACAAAAAAATTGAACTGTTCACAAAATTTATCTTACTAATTATATATCCGCATAAAATATCTTCACTCACGAGTGTAATTTATACATGCACCTGCAATTAGTATCCGTTTCATCGCAGCAGCCTACAAACGTCGTTCCAGCGATAAGATTAATCCAATTATAAAACGTGCTTCGTTAAAACTTATCAGACATTGGTGATCCCGGCATTGATTGGATGCCACTCCTGTGTATCACAGACACGCAGTATGTAATTAATAATTAACGCACCGACGAAAAAACGAATTTGACGAGAGAAAAAACCTCGTGCATCGAAACAGAACATTTGCTCTTCCCTTTCTCTGTTCATTCCAGATCCACGATTCAACCCTTTTTTTTTTGGTTCGAACAGCTTGTCGATTATTTTCACGTGGCATCAGAGGATTTTCAAACAGCTTGTACAAAAGCTTGGCTCGCGTGTGCTATAACCGACAAAATATTCTTCTTGTACAGCACCCTTTTTTTTTGTTTTATTTTTTAGGTAGCTGCGAGTTAAAGCCAGCCAGACGATAGGTCATTAAAATGCAAAGCGAGGATCAAAGGATGGGATTGGATCCACTGTGCGGCTGGCTGGCTGTTTCAAACTTTTCTGTACACGCGAAATCGAAATCGAACGTGCAAAGGTGATGTTGGCCCGCTCGTTATATTTTTTTTTTCCGCCGCCGTAATTTGCCATTTTTTGGAACGAAGCGACGAAGGAGCCCACGATGCGTGCTGTATGCTCGTTAACGGTATTTAGTGACGAATAAATCGATAATAGAATCGATGATGATTCTTGACAAATTGTATATGTGGGCTGCAGGAATATATAAAATGTATGAGACTTCGAACTAGAGCAATGTATTGTATATTGTATAATGTTGTTTTTTGACTACTGTACCTTGTATGTTGCTTGTATGTAGACTGTATTGTATAATGTATCTTGTATATTGGTTATATGTATTTAATAATTGTTAAATGCAAACTTATAGTCGAGGGTTCAGTTGATTGTTTTAAAAGAATCTATGTTTGTTAGATAGAAGCAATTCTTACAATGCCATCTGGTGTTTCGTACGACACGAAATACGAAAAACTGCCAAACATAATACTTTTTTTTATAACACAAAGATCAAAATTCTAATTGATCCGTATATTGTGTATGGACGTTCTTTCGTACAAATGGAGACGAAAACAAATTTACATACAACGAAAAAGTGTTAAAAATGTCATATTTTTTAACATATCATTTAAGCTAATGGAAATTTTGCAAATCTTTTTGCGCTATAAAATTCAAAGTTCAAAAACATAAATTTCATAAATTGACGGTATCTCTCTATCTCTGATAGTTTCCGAGATATTCAACAAAATGTGTTCTGCACCTCCAACTTCGAGGGTTGATTTCACCCGCTCAAAGTAAATATTAGCAGCTACAAAAAATGCGCGTGGAATATTTTCCTGAGCACTACGTTTCTGCTAAGTTTCATCATAATCGGTGAATGACACTTTGATATGGTTCCTTTGTTAGTACAGTAAGTAGAATAGGCCAATGTTTGGTCAGACGGTGTGTTGCAACTCAGTAGAAATATCTACGTATTCTCAAACAAACATAACTATATTCCGAACACTTGTTATCTGATAGACCTTTTTCGCTGATACTTGTTATATAGGTTTCAAAAACTGTATAACAGGTGTTCAGCCATTAACTCGATCGAAGTAAGTAGATTTTAACCCTTTACCGTACGAATTCTTTGGCCGGTGCGTTAGTCGGAACCAACTAATCGTAACTACGCTATTGAAACGAATAAAGAATTTTAAAATGTTTTCACAATTTTGTATTCATGATCCTTGACCTTGCAAATTACAAATTACGTAGAAAAAATATGTAAATTACTATTATTATTTTTTTTATTGATCATATAATTATTAAATTGTTATTTAATAATTTGAAAGTTATTATTTTGTTATCAATTAAAAATTCGAATATACAATATCACAATTGAGGTATGAGTGTGTCAGTCATGCGTCCGAACGAGTGAATGTCATCAAAATATGCCAAAGGCTTAAACAATTTACGTAGACAGTATTATAAGATTCGCGAGGAATATAAATCTTAAAAATGCAAAGTTAAAAATTCAATTAGTGTACAGTTTCCATTAAATTTTATCTACAACTCGACAATATGTTACACGTGTCACCGAATCATAAGTTGTCATTGTGCAATAAAATGGTAGTAAATTAGCGATCATTCAGTTTCTTAATCTCTGATATTGCATTAAACGGTTGTTGCGACAAGATAGAAAAAAAAACTGAAGTCCCTTAGACGGGAACAGAGAGGTGCTCAGTTTTTAATGGCTGTCGTTAGAACGTTTTCAACATCCACGTTTCGTTGCCACAATCCCTGCTTGAAAACGGCATCGTTTTGCCAGGTCCAGCCACCGTGGGATTTCTCGCGATAATTATTGTCTAGGAGCTGGAGTGGCCAGGTGTAGAGGCTCTAATTAGCGTTTCCTGTTCGCGAACCACTGAAAACCCGGTGTTTCCCTTTGACATGAAACAGGACCAAGGACCCCACAGGATACTTTCACGTAGGCTCAAACAACGAGAAAAAGAGGAAAGATTCAACTTTGGATAACATTTTGCTACCGTTTCGAGCTTGTATTTGCGATTCGCGGTCGAACAAGTGGAGTAATTAAAGGAATCGGAAGAAGTGCAAATACGTGTTAATTAAAATAGGTAACGGGATAGATAACGTAATTCTGTTTCTATTTTCGATTTTCATTTTATTTTTCTCTTTTATGATTTTTAATGTATGGTTTTCTTTCAAGCGGATGTAATTTTGGAGGTTTATGGCGACATTAAGGATTGCACGAATTAAATCGAATCTTAGAAATGTAGTGTTGGGTCGTATCGAAATTGGTTGTGACGAATTTCATTGCATTTAGGTGGATTTCGTGGAGTTCAGTTATAGTTAGTCGAATCGTGTCGTATTTAAATCACGTTGAATTCTAGTTGTTCTGAGTTGAATCATGCCGAAGTTGAGTCATGTCGAATTCGAATCATTCCGCATTGGATCTCGTCAAATTTGTATCACGTCGAATTCGAATCGTTCCAACTTGGCTCTCGTCAAATTTGAATACGCCCAATTCGAATTGTTCCAATTTGAATAACGCCGAATTTGAATCGTTCCGAATTGGATATAGTCGAATTCGAATCGTCCTAAATTCTATCAGACCGAGTTTAAAACGAATAAAATTCGACCATGCCGAATTCGAATCATTCCGCATTGGATCACGTCAAATTTTAATCACATCGAATTCGAGTCGCTGTAAATTCGAGTGTCGTCAAATTCGAATCATCCGAATTTAAGCGAGATTGAATCACACAACGTCAAATCAAATAATGTCGAACTGTAATCGTCAAATTGAATTTCAACAGAATTACAAATCGTCGAACCAAATAATTATCGAATTGTAAATCGTAACTGAACCACGTGTGCGACTTTCGGAATTTAACCCCTTAACTTATCATTTTGCCGGCAAGTGCGTCAGACGGAGCGATTCAATTATTATTGTAACGTGAAGATGGATAAACATTGCTCGAATGTTAGGGATATTTTGGATATGACGATCATCGATGGACAGGATCAATTTAAAATTGAGCTCGAAGTTCGATCGTGGTGAAAATAGGGGCCGAATTTGTCGCGTTGCAGCGGTTGTGTGCGTCACGCCTGAGAGGCGTCATTATAAGGCAAAGGGTTAAATCAGAATTCTGCTAATACTCGAACGACTATTTACCCAATTACTTCGACGACTTTTATCTGTTGACGTAAACTCTCGGAACTGCGAAGATTATCAAACTGAAATACCACATAATCCCGTTTGATCTGCATACATTAGCCCCGAATATCATCGTGTATAACCAAATCAGCTCCAATAATTGCTCGAATCGTGTTAATTAGTAAGTCGATATTCAAATTTGGCCGCTATGCCATAACACGTTTTTATTTACCGTCGCGCGTTCGCGATACACTCAATAATCGCATAAATCACTCCCCTCATGTAGCTTAATCGAAACGTCGCCGGAATTTCGGCCAAATTAAGATCGATCTAAACAAACGCTGTGAATTCGATGCGAACAGCAGCGTTGTGTAATAAACGCAGAGTCTATTGAACATCAATCGCTATTGCAATGACCATGATTTTCCATGAACGAAATGTAAGATTATTTCTTACGAAACGTAAGAAATATATTCAGATTTGCCATTAACTTCGGTCGTGATAAGTCGGTTAACTTCGGATGCGTTCGGTCCCAGTCGGGTGATATCGTTTTGTATTCGGCACCAGGAATATTTTTTGAAAAACGAATGAAACTAAATAAAATCGTAACCTTACAAACGCTTTCAAGCTATAAATATTATTTATTAGCTATTATTATTAACCTTCTTATTATTTATCATTATCTCAAATAGACTCAAATGACAGGTTTATAGTACTTATTAATTTTGTTAAATGTATCATAGCAACTACATAATGCACAGAATTTTGTACGTACATACTTATCTTTAGAAATGGAAGTTTTTTAACATCTCTTTCTACATTGTTATCCAAACTCTTATACTTTAAGACGATCGGTGATTATAAATTATACATAAGTAAAATTATATACAGTTAAAAAATAAAAATTGCAAATGAATATTAAAATTGAAATAAAAATAAAAATAAAAATAAAAATAAAAATAAAAATAAAAATAAAAATAAAAATAAAAATAAAAATAAAAATAAAAATAAAAACTAAAAATAAAAATGAAAGTGAAAATGAAAACGAAAACGAAAACGAAAATGAAAATGAAAATGAAAATGAAAATGAAAATGAAAATAAAAGTAAAAATTAGAATTAAATTAAAATTATATAGAAATTAGACGATGGTCCTCCATATGTCCATGCCTGTATGTCCTCTTCATAATAATCTCCATTATTCATTTCAACATTTTAATCCTTCGACGATACGTATCTATCACACATATGAATCTACGATTTCGACTGCCGCACGTGTCGCGTAATTACACGAACAGCACCGAAGGAGAACGGAGATACCCGATTTATCGCAGCTCGTCACTTTACCGTGAATCTTACTACCCCCGTTGACTTTACGCTCTATCTACATACATGTACATTGTACGTTCTCGACACACAGTACTTTCGCGAGGATCTCTTTGTTCTTGTTATCATTCGGTCTCTATCAAATGGTATCCAGTGATTCGAGCAGTCTTTGATGTTGTACTTCGGCTGATTGACTCTGAACTAGTTTGATGCACCTCCCTTATGTCCTTTGAGACGTGTTTAGCTTAGGCTGCTCCGAAGCTTCTCCGACGTATAATGCCACGGAACGGGCTATGTATGAACTGGATCCGCCTTCTACATGGAACTTCTCATGAAGATAGTTGTACAGTCAAATTTTCCGAACAGATTAGCATCGCGCGAATACCGGGATTTCTGTCGGTGATCGAACAGTTTCACTGTTACTTTAACTCCTCGTTGCACGATTCGTTCGTTATCGATGGAACGTGCGATTTCCCTCTCGCATGGGTGGATTTGGGGTCTGAAACTTTCGAGATTTGGGGAATTTGAAAATTTGGAAAGGTTGGGAAGTTGTGGAATCGGAAATTTGGGAATTTTGGGAAGTTGAGAAATGGGAAATTTGGGAATTTGGCAGTTGGCAATTCGAGGATTTAGGGTTTCGGAAATTTGGGCATTTTGGAATTTCAGGATCTACAGTTCAAGAAATTTTAAGATTTAGGAGATTTGAAAATTTGAGAATTCGGAAGTTTAGAAATTTCGAAACTTGGAGACTTGGGTATTTGAATATTTGGACTGTTGGAAATTTTGGGGATTTAGGAGTTCGGAAACACGGAGTTCTGGAAAATTGGAAACGTGGAAATACGAGGATTTGAAAATTTAGGAATTCGCAAACGTAGAATTGTGGGAATTTGGGAACGTGGAAATCCCTGGATTTAGGGTGTCAAAAATTTTACGGATTACAATATTCAAAAATACAGAAATTTGGTAATTTGAGAACCTGGGATTTTCGAAACTTTGATAATTTTTGGAATTTGGAAGAACAGAAAATTTGTAAACTAGGTAATCTGAAGATTCGATAATTATTAAAAATAGGTGATTCATAAATTAAAGAACCTAGTAATCTATATTCAACGATTCATCGACGTCAAAATCCGAAATCCAAAAGACCGCAACATAAAACAGTCGGATATTTGCGAGTATAATATTGTTTCAATTTGTGAATTGAAATGACTTTCGAACATCCAAGCACGGAATTGTACCGAAAAGTCCCAGGTGCTTGGTAGTCCACAGAGTCTACACGATTTGCGCGAATCTGATTCCAGGTCGAGGAATCTAGCACGTGTTGCCTTTCCGATTTGCTTTATTAAACACTGACTTAGCCGAATAATGGTACACGAGGTATCACCGTTAATTGGGAATATCATATTCGCCGCAGTGGGTAATCCATCGCTGGCTGCCGATTGGCGGTTGTCGGTATTGCTGGTTAAACAACTCGATGCCCTCGTTGAATGCATCGATAGATCGATCGATCCGCATCGAGTGCCTCCTCGATTCCGTGGAGACCTAACCTGCCGCTCTTTTGTGTTGCCGAGAGGAGGACCAGAAACTGTGTACTTGTCGAGCTGTGTGCGAAATCGAAACGTTCGAAAAGGTTGCTTTAAAGGAAAATGCTGGGAAATGGCCAATTTTGCACCTTGCCTGGCAACGCGACGTTCGCTCGAATGTTCATCCCTTTCGTCGCGATAATTATAATTAATCACCGACATATTATTATTGTGTCTGTTTATGTAATTGTGCGGTACTTTTGCAGCAACCGGGATACAATTACGACGTGCAGCGAGAGACAAAAGTATTCATACGCTTGGAATGTAGAAGTAAAAGCAACAATATTTTAATTATATTATTATCACTAGAACTACCAACCAGTCAAAATTTTTCGCATTTTATATTACAAAATTTGGTTGCGGAACTTTTGTCGAAATGTTGCCATACTTTATGGAAATTAAGAATGCTTGTATGTATTAGTTGATATTTTAGTAGTCACTTATTTATTTTTCCACTGACTTTCAATTTAAAAGTAAGTCTGCTTTTAATGCTGGTAGTTCTAATGTTATATATTATTATATTCAATTATATTTCTAGATGTATATGTACATAAAACTTATAACAAGAAATGGAATATGGAGTTTGTCTCTTTTTTTAAGTGAAACGATTGTGGGGAAGCAAAATGTGCCGATACTTTTTAAGACATTAAGTGAACAATACTTAATTTGACATTTGAACAATGCTTCATTTATTTTACTAAGATTAGTCAATTAGTGATGTTTCACTGGAGACATCACCGGTGACAAATTAGGTTAACAACTAGGTTACAAAAGTAACTACATAGTTAATTATCCTGTAACTATTAGGTTATAAAATGAAATGCCCTCGTGGTAAGTTATTGATAACAAAATTTGATCAGCTGTATTGCATTTTCAATCAAATTATCGAGGAATTTTAATGTACATGTATGAAGGTACAAATGGGTACACAGCGCGCGTGTGTATAACCGTGTTACTAAAATCCTCGATTTAAAAACCGGGGGAAAGAAACAGGAAATGGAGCTAAAAAGGAAGCTCGACTCGCGGTCTTAATTCATTCGACGTTGACGATTCTTCATCCGGCGGAAGCAGACTTTAAGCGCGCAAGTTCCCGCTTCGAGTCCGCTAAACCCGTTAAAATCCCCCGCGACGAAGTTTACGAATGCTCCAGGTTAACGACTCGACTCGAGCAGAGCCTGTATTACGAGTTAAATCGCATAATGCGACACTCAAAAATGTTTCTTGTCTCGCAACAGCCAGTTAAACTGCGCGACAGTATCGTCCGAGAACCATTTTAAACAATGTTTCTGGTGAACTAGCCTTGGTTCGAATTGGACGCTTTTTGTATTACCGTGTTTTCATACTTCCGAGCTTTCGAGTTAAAATTTACAAATTTCGCAAATTTCCGAATTCCTATACTCTCGTATTTTCATATTGTCATATTGTCATATTCTCACATTCTCATAATCTCACATTCTCATAATCGCACATTCTCATAATCTCACATTCTCATAATCTCACATTCTCATATTCTCACATTCTCATAATTTCACATTCTCATAATCTCATATTCTCACATTCTCATAATCTCATATTCTCACATTCTCATAATTTTACATTTCATAATCTCATATTCTCGCATTCTCACATTCTCACATTCTCACATGTTCATAATCTTACATTCCCATATTCCCATATTTTCAAATTTTCACATTCCATATTACCATATTCACCTCTTCACATATGCCCAAATTCATACACCGATTCCCACATTCCGTAACCTCTCATACCCAAATTCTAAATTATCAAATTCCTATATCCCGATATTTTTACAGCTCCAACTTTCCATATCTTCAAATTCACATTTCAAAATCACGTTTCTCCAAATTTTTACATCCGAAATTTTCGCAACGTACAATATCATTCGACGACCGAGACTTTTGCACGATCGTTCGATCGACACAAATTGTAGAAGCAAGGATACAACGCAGCGATATCGCGAGTGTACAACGTTGATCGATAGCGGAAATCCGTGCAACGCGGGCACGGAATTCACCGCAAGGATCGCGAAATCCCGTTACATCCCGGGGGATGAGCATTTAGACATACGGACGTTCCGTCCGCGGATTAGGGGACAGAAACGACAGGACGTTTGACTCGAAGACAATCCATTGGCAGTGCCGTGGAACGACGTTTCGATCGGAATCCACTTAGCAGACGGATGCTGCGGAATTTTGAATGGCTCGGCAAGAAGCGTGGAGCCGATCGTATCGACAGCTCACGGTATTTACGGGTCCGCCGTAGCTCGATTCGGAACAGGAACATCCGCGTCCACAGAATCAACGGAATCCCGCACCGAGATTTATCTCTATCCTGCCGTGTTCAACTTTTTTCGTCCCCTCCACGAATATCTTTTCCTTTCCTCCCAAAAATTAACATATTTTAATCGGCGTACGCGATCAATTTATATAATCAACATATTTAATCAACGTATGTACATTATCAATATTTACAATCAATATATTTAATCAACGTATATGATCAATACATATAATCAGTATATTTAATCAACATGTATATGATCAATACATATAATCAATATACTTAATCAATGTATTTAATTAACGTTTATGATCAATATATAAAACCAATGTATATAATCATCATACATAATCAACATATATTATCACCGTATGTAATGAATACACATCATCAACATCTAAGATTCACACATATATTCGACGTTTATAATTAACATATACAATGTACATAAACAATCAACATATTTCATTAAAACATATAATCATAGTATAGAATTACCATATACCATGAACATATGCACTCAACGTGTATAATCCCCATACACAGTCAACACACATAATTGATAAATATTATCAACCTACGCAATCAACGTATATCATCAACGCACGATATCAGCATGTATGATTTATGTACATGTACAAACGCCATATGAAATCAACGTGTAATATCAACAAACACATATATTGCATAATGCACATATAGAATTAATGTACATCATCAATGTATATAATCAATATGCATTTCCAACATATACAATCAACGTATATAATCAACATATAAAATCATCATATAAATTCAATATATGAAATGAACTGCATAAAATCATCATATAAAATCAACAGATAAAATCATCATATACATTCACCATATGAAATGAACTGCATGAAATCATCATATAAAATGAACAGATAAAATGAACATATAAATTCATCATATGATTTCAACATATAAAATCATCGGAAGAAAAGGGGAGGAAGAGAATGTTCGAAAGCGAAGGATGGTGGTGGTAGATTGTCGAGGGTGTAAAAGCATAAGGAGAGTAGCCGATCGCGGGGAGGTCCCCGGGAATTTATTAAACTACAACTCACCGATTCACGACCACGGGAACAACATAATCCCGGGGAAGTCGTGCAGAAATTTCCTTGTCGATCGGACGCGGAGAGCTTAAACGGGCCAGTTTCAAACGATAAAGTAGAAAAGTGGATCGCGCGCAGCTCGCATTCCCTAGAAATTGAGCTTGCGAAGAGAACGGCCGCGTTTTTCCGCTTTATTCTCTCCGTCGTTCTTTCTCGACAGCTTCCTTTTCTTCCTCGTTTCATTTTTTTTTTCTGCACCATGCGATTTCTTCTCCGAATTCCTCTTTTTTTCCTTCTCGCCGATTTCGATCGAGATCTCGACGCATTAACGTCGACCGTTCGAGAAAACCGAAACTTTCGGCAAATTTTCTACCTTCCTTTTGGGGCGTTCGATCGAGTTCGACGAAAATGCGATTCGTTAAGGAAAGAATTAATTCTGGTGCAGATTGGGAAAGTTGCTCGATAAGAAAATTTATTTTTTACGGGGGATTTGGGAACGGCGGATGTTGATTTCGATGTACGTTCGATATCGACGAAAGTTCGAGTGAAATGCTTGTGAAGTGTTTCGTTTTTGTGATGGAAGGATGTAGTTCTATGTCGAGATGTTCCTTTAATTGCTATCGACTCGAGTATTTAATATTTTATCGAAGGTATTTCTCTTTTGTTTCTTTATTGCTTCTGATTCTCTCGGAGACGTCTAAAATGCAGGACGAGACGTTTAATGAGTTCCGATTATTACTGGCATCTCGTAGGGTCACTCTAGCTCCATCTGGATTCTTTAGAGATTCCTCTAGAATTTTTGTAGGAGAAACTTTTAAGTTTCCGCATCTACAAACTTTTGGAAGTCGAAAATTTCAAATTCGTGAACTTTCATGTCCCCAGATATTAAAATTCTTGGAGTCTCAAATTTTCAGAGTTCGAAATCCTTATATTATAATTCCAAATCACGAAAATTCCTAAATTCTCAGATCCCCAAATCCTCACACTCCAAATCTTTGCATTTCTAAATTCCTACATTCTCAAATTATCAAATTCTCAAATTCTAAATATTCTAAATTACAAAGTCCCCAGGTTTCAAAATCTATAACCCCCAGTTTCCGAATTTCCCGAAATCAGCGAATTTCACAACAAAGGAGCAACAGAATCGTACCAGAACCGTCACCAATCGTACGCTACTTTCTGATTCAAAGGTACACCGCCATTAGTATCACATCTTTGAACGCTTTGTGAGAATGCAAATGCGAGATGGTACCGCGAAACGTTTTCCCAGATGAAAGCCGATGGTTTCTATCCTTCAAACGAGTGACGGATATTTAAGGGAACAAGAGACGCGGACCAGCTATCGGAACATCCTCGCGTTCAAAAATCACAGTACACAGTATTTATTAAAGCGTATACTTATCCAATATATGTACAATATAAAATTTAAGACTATGTTCAACTGGCCCATCTTCATCCCTTCAATGTGAACGATGGCCGATGCAAAAAAATGCGTGTCCAATATTTTCTTGAGAACTATCTTCCACATAAGTTTCATCAAAATCGGAGTGTTCAGGTTGGATATGTTCCCTTGTAAGTACCGGTTCCATTAACATTATTGCTGCTACGGTAGAAACGCTTAAAAATATAAATTTACAAAAGGCTATTCAATTTACAAACTGCTAAGGAGGGTTCGTTACGCGACAGTAAATGTTCTGGGTCTATGTTCTGATTGCCCTGATCCGAAGTGTCTACGAGGCAACAGTTTTCGTTGCAATCCGTTCATTCTCACGCACGTTAATTCGCGGCATCTCGAAAGTGGGTAGCTCGAAACAAAGGGACGAGGAAACGAAAAGGTAGAGATGAAAAAAAAGTGATACGAGACGAACAGCGAAGAAGGGGTGGAGGTGGTGGAGCTCGCCGTTATGAATAGCGAACGGAAGGAAATTTAGGTCAGTCGGTGGGTGGAAAATCACCGGTTACGGCTTGGTTGCCGACCGACAGATATTAAAGGGCCGACGACCAACGTCTACCGGAGTCTCTTAATGCCTCTTAATTAACGTCGACGAGAGGCTCGCTCGTGTGCATCTCTTTACCACCTTATCCACCTTACCGCCTCGCTAACAGCCTGCGGAAATTGCTGCGGTTACGCGTCCAAAGTACGACAGACGCTGCTACTTCGAAACGTTTCTTGCGCCTCCTTTTTAGCCGCCGGAAATCCTGTCTGTTATTATATCGTCGCCAGGGACGGCAAATTTGTACGCGAGAACGACGGGATTCGCGTTTCTTGCCGCGTATACACGGTGTCGGTATCTCTTATCCGCGGATATTTCAACGGGATTCGATGATTTCGAATATTTTTGGCATTATTTTAGCGTTCGTACGGTCAATGAATTTGTTGGGTGGATATTATAAGAAGAAAGTTGACAGATGCAAGTATAAGCTTAAATGATGCAAGTACTTTGCAATTTTTATGTTTGCAATTATGATATGAATACTTTTAACATTTTGACTGCCATGTCAACCATGAATGGGTGACACTCATTTCTATAGAAATTTAACAGCTATATTATTCAAAATTTGTTCATTTTTCTAACTGAAAATAGTCGCATTAGTTACTCGAAACTGTGCAAAATAAATGTAACGATGTATCGTGAAAATATTTGGTAAAATTTGTTAAAAATCAAAATAGTACCTAATGCAATTTGTAAATTGAACACAATTTGTAAATTTGAGAATTTGGGAATTTGGAAATTTGAAGATCTGTATTTGGTAAATTTGAGGATTTAGGAGAATTGAAATGTTAGGAATTTGTGAATGCACAATTTTGGGAATCTAGGATGTAGAAATGTGAGGATTTGGGGTTTCAGATATTTCGGAACTTAGGATATTTGAAGATATAGAAATTTAGAAATTTGGAAATTTGGAAATGTGGTAACTTGGAAATTTGAGGATCTGTAGTTTTTCAAATATTGGAATTCGGAAGATTTAAAAATTTAAAATCCAGAAATTTGGGAATTTAGAAATTTGAAGATCCGTAATTTTCGAAATGGGATTCATTTTGGGAAAATGTAGAAATTCAATAATTCATAAATGACTTCATTTGAAGACCTACAAATTCGAGAATTTAAGGTTTCGGAAACTTGGAGATTTAAGTGTTTGTAGTTTCGAAAGCTCGATGGTCTGAAAATTCGTGGTTTCGGAAATTAGTAAATTCGCAAATTTACAGATTGGGGAATTTGGACACTACAAAATCCGAAGACTCGATAATCTTTCAAAATTGGCGTTTCAAAAATCACGGTGTCAAGAAATCCGTATTCACTCTCTGTTACACCCTGATGTGTTTTTCCCGCTCGCATCCGATGCACACGCCGTGACGTCATTGTTCGTAAAAAGGTACAATGAAGCGCGTCAGCGATCGTGTTTCAGCTTTGTCCGCGGCAAGGATACTCCGGTTGTTTATTTCGTAACGCGACCAGCCTCGCGACCACGAAGATTTTAATTAACCTCTCCATTATTAAAGGGCTTCTCGCAGGCAAACGACACGGAGGTACACCTTTGTGCGGCCGCCGGTGGATACGCTTGTTTGCGGTGGTAGTTCTTAAACTGGGTCTCCGGTATGCGTTAATCAGCGAAAACCTCGCCACGGCTCGGCCTCGAGGAATCGATTCTGCAGCCTGAATTTTCCCGGTGCTCGGCTAATTCCACGGAATCCCGTGATTACACGGTTTTCGTGCCGGCGCACTGCCAACCGACCTCTTCAGCATCTCTCTCTCTCTCTGTTTCCCTCGTCTCTGTTAGCCACCGTTTCACACTTCGACAATCAATTGGCTACGCATCTGGCCCGTAACGTTGGCTACTCGCGACAAAAGTTATCCCTTTGAATCTTTTAGCGAGCTTTCGCCATCCTGTGGTCGACTATTCGCTTCAACTAGTTCGAAACTAGTTTCCAGCTGACGTCGTTATTTCGGCTTCGTCCGCGGACATCGGAGAACGGACACTAGCTTTTTCACCGACATCCTGCGGACTTCATAAATTTCCCTTTGGCTTCGTCACGAATCCGTTCGAATGACCGTCGTTTTAACACCGTCACGTCCACGAAGAGTATTCGGTCCCGGGTAATTGCCGCTGTTCCCGGAGAAAATTAACATGTCGATGGACCACGGTGATCGAACGTCCCTTTCGAACATTCACGCTGACGGACAAATGTATTCGTACGCTAGCTATGTAGAAATAAAAACAATATTTTCTAGATTATCAAGTATACTTGACCGTGTATTAAATGCTAGTCAATTTTATTTATATCTAGTTTTTTTAAATAAATTGAATTTATACGTTTGAAGAAATTTGAAAAGAAAAATTTTATAAATTTAAATAATTCATGGGACGAACTATAAAATAAAATAAAACTATATATAATATAAAACGACGTTTTAATGGGATCTCAAAAATGTCTAAAATGGAAGAAATCGAGTTATCATGACATCTTCGTACAATTTGTTATTCATAGTTCCATTAACAAAATAATGTGAGTAGCTCGTCATTTGCATAATTTGATCATTTCCACGACGTTAACAAATCAATTATTATATATACATCATTATCTGCGTATTTAGTAATAATTTGAATGATCGAAGACAACTTTCCATATACGACATGCTGTTCTAGGAATATTGTTTGTATTTATTGTTGTATTATAGTGTTTATTTTATTATGTTCTATTATTATTATTATATTATCTTATTATATTTTAACTAATACATTTTGTTACATTTCAATCTTTATTTTCATTCGTAAATTAAAATTTGATAGTCGCAGTTACGAATTAAAATTTGACAATGAAAAGAACGTATTTGGCCATACGTAAAGCGTAATTCGCAACAAGATTGCGAGTCCTCGTCGCCAGAGAAATTGTGAGAACGTCGAGTCAGTGAATCCCGCCGATAAAAATCACCAGCATACAGCAACATATTTCAAACACCTTCGATACAGCCGTTCCGAAGACTGTACGATGTACCCGGCCGATTTATCAGGATTTCCTTCCGAGATACGGCTGTAAATTTCGTGACATCCGATTCGAAGTCACCGTCTATAATCGAGAAGAATACCGATCGCTCGGTGTATGCACGTTATTAGGTCACGCCCCCCTTTTCCTCTCATTTATTTCCTGTTTCTTGTATGGCCGTCGGGCCGCAACGTTCGATACAGCCGTAGCAGTATCGGTTAGGAATAGTTTCGTTGATATTCGTTCGGCGGAAAAAAAAGATTCGATCGATTCGAACTCAATCATCTTCGATGACAGAGAGCGAAGCCGTTAAATTGATCGACGTGTATCGAATCGGCGTGGTTGCAGTTCTGGTATTAATAGATTTAAATAGTCGACGGACGGACCAGGATCGAAACGTATTTTTTTGCGGTAATTTCGAGGGAAAAATCGGAACAAAGGATGATAGATTTGGAATAGGTTACGCGGCTATGGAACAATGGCTTCACGGCCATCGTTATTGTATCATGAAATCGTCGGAAAAATCATCGGTTCTTGGCGATCATGCGGAGACAAGCACGAGATTAATTGCGTTTCGAGCCAAATGTTTTGAATATCAAGATTTTTTCTGCGCGATTCTTTATATTCACGCTATCGATTCGCATAAGTAACGACACGAACTTAATTCACGATGTTCGAAGAAAAGTTATGTAATATCGCGACTTCGTAATGTCGTGCGGAAGAAAAACAGAAAATTGTAATTACAAAGCGTGGTCTCGACAATTTCATTAAGGTAAATCCGTGAGCTGCCATGTTAGCGTTAATGAACATTGTTTACTTCATTTTATTAGACACGATAATTAAAAGGTACATTGGTTGCAACTTTAAAACATCATGGTAAATATCTTATTTAATATTATAAAGATTTTATCTTACCGAGATAACAAGTATAATTTTGTAACAAGGTGTTTGTGATCGGCATATGTGAAGTCATCGGTGTCATACAAGAATGTACAAATTTGTTAAAATTAACAAAAAATATTCAATCAATGGTATATAGAACCCATTAATTATCTTTTTTGTAATTACGAAATGTCGAGGTGGTCAATGAAGGGGATATAGCAACGAACGAAATTATTGTTAATAATGTTTTTGATAAATGTTCAATTAAAAATTTAAAATTAAACACCGAGTTACGTTGCACTGACACAATCGTTGTTCTATAAAAAAGACTACACCCGTTGATAAAAAATGATAATTTCTAAACTATTACATTAGTACTTACATACGATATACACATCGAACTAACTAAAATTAAATTGTTAAATTGTTTGTTTAAATGTTTGATCTTTAATTGTAACGATATTGTATGACACTTTATATCGCACGAAACAAAAGAATTTAAAAACATACTTCGACGTAGCGAATTCGTCCCTCGCTCAGGTTTATCAGAAGATAACAATTTGCAGTACTTAATGGCGAAATAGAGGGATGAAATAGTTTTCGAGGGAAGAATTATGTAACAGCAGAAAGGGATGAAAGAATTTTTGGGTTACGGCGAATTCGGTTTCCTGAGGTGGATAATGAAAAATCAACGATCTGGTCGACGATATAATCGATTAACGTCGGTAACTCGTCGATATTACTCTGGCTAGAGCGGTTGGCCAACGAAAAAGCCCGGTAGAAGAGGATGAGCAAAGTGTACGCTCATTCTGGAGTGCTGGGCTCACTGAAAACGGGAAACAACGAAGCCACTTCCTTCCTGGCCTTATCGGGCTTTCTGCCCGTTGAAAACAGACGTCGACGAGTAAAATTACTGTACCTTTGCTACCACCAGCATTTCCACCCCTCGTTTCAACCCTCAGTCATCGCCTTGTTCATTCGATTTTTATGAATCTTGCCGGTTCACGAGGGTTTCAATATTTATTCGACAGTTTTACTGCGCGATCTCTTCAATTTTTGAAAAATTGATACTTTTTTTTACCCATCACGCATCAATAATGAGGCAATGATAAAAGAATATATATTCTTATATAAACTTTTCAACTAGAAAGTAGCTATTCATCTACAATGTTTTCGAGTGCACAGGAGAAAAGTTCGTATAGTTAAAACTTTCTAGTTTTAACTTGCCAGTTTTCAAAATCCCATATCCTCAAATTTTCATGTCTCTGTAAACTTTCACATCTCCAGCTATCCACACCCTCCACTTTTCAAATTCCTAAATCTTTAAATTGCTACATTTCAAATTATAACATTACGGGACGCTTATAAAGGACGGCAATAAAATTTTGTAATAAAAAATGCCAAACCCGAAACCAGTTATTTTGACTGGTGGGTAGTTCTAGTGTTAAGAACTAACACATCCCCAATTTACCAAATTCCAAATTCCCAAATCTCCGAATTTCTATCCACCTTTCGTACAAAACTCGATCCTCCGTTGAGCCAGGCCAAGTTAATCGAAGTCGAAGGAGCGGGAGCCGCAATTGCCATCCCATTCGACAAAATTTCTTTGTTTAACCACAGCAATTTCGTTAAGACCATCCTCGCAGCACAGCAAAAGGAAACGTTTCGCCGTCGAATGTCCGAGTCTTTTCATTGGACCACCGGTCGATCTTTGTAACAGTAGCTTCGTCATTCATTAAGTTGAGCACCCAGTTTCGTCTTTACCCAGCCCGTTTCTACGGATCCCCTTCTCATCCTCATTTTTCTTCGACGTTGTTCCCGTTCCTTTGTTTTTCTCGCGCCCTTCTTGGTCGCAACCTTTATCCGTCGTTTCTTTCAATTTGCCCGGCTGTTCGCCGTTTTTCTACTAATTTCATCGTTCCCTTTCCAGCACCCACCTGCCCCTCTGTTTTGCGTTGCTTCAGACGGCTCGACAGATTAAATCACATTATTTTCTCCTCACCCCGGATCTTTTCTCCATTTATTTTTTATCTTCCTTTTAACCCTTCAACCGCCGCTTCCTTTCACGGCGAGGAATTAATCTTTCGCATAGAAGAACGCTTCTGCCATTCTTGTTGTTTTTACTTTCGGGACTCGTAATGAGATACTTAATGCCACGTTTGCGTCAACGGAATATCGTCTTTGTACGATGCCGGATCCGGCAAGTCGAGTTTCTGCGAATTGTTCTCGACGAGATACGAAGACGTCGAAAAAATTCACTCTTTTTATGCGCGGAGAAGGAAATTTAAGCCCTTGCAGTATGTTTCATTTTGTAAATGCGTCAGACATAACGAAGTATTCGGTGCTGCAACTATAAGACGAGCGAAGAAAGTTCGAATGTGTAGACTATTTTGCATTCAGCGATCCTCAATTGTGCAAACGAAAAATTAGACTGAAATTGAACATTCAACCGTGTTAAAAATATAAACGAAGTTTGGCGTATTTGAACTTCGAGTGCGTCACGAGTGTAACTCATTATGTGTCGGTGTTAAAATATTGGGCCAAAAGGATGGGTCTATTTTATAAAATAGATAATTTTATTACTAATATTGACTTATTTGGTGAACCAGTTAGCTGTGATTTAGGAGTATACTTCTCGTGACAAAAAATTCTGCCACATCTCTATGACGGATATAGTCGTCGAACACACTTAACTGGTTAAATGAGAAGAACTTAAATTTACGAAAACTCAATTCGGTTCCAACCGAATCGAATGAAGAGCCACGTGAAATCTCGGTATCCGAGAGTAATGAAAAGCAGAAGCATAACACGATATGCCATGGATGATAAGATCAGGGGATAAAAAAGAGAAAAGAGAGATTAATCGAGCCGAAAGCGGTGACGCGATTACGAGTAAATTGGATTTTTCGTTTCGCGATTCCTTCGTTCTCCTTCTTGCCATTTATTTCTTACTTTTTTTTCTAAGAAGCAGCGGAGAGGTAAAGAGACCAGAAACTCGATTCAAGTGGCCATTAAAGCTCCCCGGAGCAACTGTTCGGACCAGTTTGTTTCGACAGTTTCCATGGGCTTTTACGAGGCCGGCTAGTTCACCATGGCGACCAATTATATTAAACAAAGGGACGTCATCCGAAAGTACAACGAAACGCGAGACCGTGTACGCATTTCGTAAACGTTACATCTCGAAATTAACGCGAAGGTCGGATGTCACGATGGATTATGTTCGTTGGGACATAAACCTTCCTGCGACGTGAACTTTCTGAACTAATAATAAGAGGAACCGTGGGATTAAGAATGTCGGACGAGTGGATCTCCGCCATTGCGAGACCACGATTTTTCATCAATTTCTATCATTCCAAATGATTTATTTCCTAGCGACTTACTGGGAGATAGCGTGTACTCTTCTGAAAAGCAGTATCACTTTTGACTGGAATATTTATATCACTGGATTAGTATATATTTATATTGGAATTAAGGTGCATCGATATTTGTAAATTAGCACACTTAGATATCTTAGGTGTTTGGGACACTTAGAAATTTGTATAATAGGATAGTTGGAAATTTGGAAATTATGACACTTGGAAATTTGGAAATTTGGGAACATGGAAGTTTTAAAACATGAAAACTTATGTTCTACAACTTTCATATTTGCGGATATTCTATAAATGCAAAGTTTTTCAATTTGCCAAAATTTTCCATCTCCGACATTTTCGTATCCAGAAATTTTTAGTTTCTTCAATTTTCAAAAGTCTTACATAGCCAAGTCTCTATATTCCAAAATATCTAATTCCCCAAATTCTTAGATTCCAAAACCCCCTATTCTTAAATCTTTGGCTTAAAGAATTCCGCGAATTTTTAGCTTCAAAAACACCGAGATCTTCAAAACCTAATTAAGTTACATTTGTGGTACTTCTTTTCCCGATCTGTGACTGTAAATGCGAACCACGCAATTAAGATTTTATCGCAAATAAAGTGTTCCTTTTGTACCATTTTTTCTTAAATTCATCTTTCCTGTGTATTGTAATTCGCTGTATTAATAACATTATACTTACCAGAAAGAATTATAAAGTCCCTGTTACAACACTTCGAATCCCTAGATCCTCATACGCTCTGTCCTGAAATTCCCAGTACTCACCCTTTCGAAAACATTTCGAATCTCGAGAAATTCGTAAAAATCGACGAGCTCGATACCATCTCGATATAAAAACCAACAGTTCGATTTATATCTCGTTACATTTATAACACCTGTATCGTATCTTCCGTCTGCGGATATTATTTCCCGAATCCTCTCGTTTTGTCTGGAAAGTTGAGACCGGTTGTAATCCCATAGCAGAAGCAATATCTTGAAAAACCGGAAGCTCGAATTCCAGCTATTCCCCGAAGGTTGCCTCCACTCCCTTTTCAACTACGATGCGCGATTTTCCCCGCTTCGAATTTTAAGATATTACACTTCTCCCGATATCATTCGTTCCCCTTCGCCCTTTTTCTCACCGGAGACGCACTTGCGTTAAGTCTTTCGTGCAAGATCAACGTCGCTTGTCGCGTTTCGGGTACATCTTCCGAGATTGAAAACTGCTCGGTTTCTCCGTCGTACGCCCGTCAGAAACGAACGGAGAAATGATACGGAAGGGAAACAATCCACGGAGTTGGCAAAAAAAAAAAAAAGGAAAAATGTGAAACGAGATCGCGGCTCGATCGATAAACGAACCGAGCGGAATGAATCATGAGATTAAAGAGACGAGAGAAACTTCATCCGCGAAACGCGCGTAAAAATTTGTTGCCGTGCTGTTCCCTTTGTTTACGATCCACGGTAATTTCTGTAATTGCTCGGAAATACGAGAAAAAACCGAGCATCCGCGTGATCATTTCAAATGTGATTACTTCGCAACGGGTAACTTTTTCGGCCTTCTACCGACGGTGATGCGTACGTAGCATGAATGCGAAGTTAACGCGTGGCAGAATTTGGATATAATTGGAAACTGTTATCGTTTATCGCGTGTGCATACAATGTTAACGCGTATTGGATTTTGGTGGATATTGCAAGGATATTGTTAAGTATTTGACACGTTGTATGTTTGTGGGATATACTTTTTTGACGTAAAACTCGAAGTACCTGCGAAAATCCCAAATTGGCGAATTTCTGGATTTGTACATTTTTGAATTTTTATATTTTAAAATTCCCAAATTTTTGAAATTATAGACATGTATATTTCTAAATTTTTAATTTCTTAAATCTTCAAATTCTTAAATCCTTAGATTCTCAAATTTCTAACTTCTTAAATTTTCGAACTTCCAAATCCCCATGTTTCGAAATTTCCACATTAAATCCTCAAATTCTTGAATTTTCCCATTCTAAAATTTCTGCACTCCCACATCCACTTGTTTATAAATTTCTAAGTTCCTAAATCTTCAAATTATCAAATTTTCAACTTCTTAAATACCCCCAGCTTAAAAATCCCCAAATTTTAAATTTCCTTATTCTAAAATTTGGGAGGTTCAAAATCCCCAAATTCCTACACTGTCGTATTTCTAAATGTTCAATTTCATAAATTTCGTAAATCCCACCATCAATTTCGCAAGTCCCACTATCAATTTCGTAAATCCCCCCTTCAATTTCGTAAATCCCAAACTCCCCGCGCTTACAAATTTCCAAATTCGTAAACCAATTTTCAAATTTCTAAATTCCTAAATTCTCAAGCCCCACCTCCAAAACTCGATCAATCCCTACCCCTAACCGGTGAATCTTTTCATCGATCAGAATAAAAATATTAGCATCTTGATATTCACGGTCCCGTTATCGAGTCGCACTAATCAATTCCCAATTCTCAAAAAGCAACGAAATGGAAAAGGACAGTTCGCTGCAAAGTTTTGGTTCATTACGAGATACATCGTAGTATACATCGAGGTACACGTATATCGTAGCGAAGATATCGTACTGATCGAATTATCGTGAAGCTCGAATAATCCACGGAGTTACCTTTAACCATCGGACTCGTTCACGTTTGGAAGATGAAGGACTAACGGAATTAAGGATCAGCTATCGGGATGAGTTTCGGTTCCCCCGAGGGTTGGCAAGCCGCGATTCACATCGAGGTATTTACCTGATCGAAAGAAAAGGGGATGCGGGCATGTTTATACGAGGGGCTGGCTCCCGTGGGGCATGCAAATACCTCTGGAGAAACTCTTACAGGCATTCGGCGTTATCCGAAAACGATTACGAGGATAAGGAACAAGAGACACCGTACGAGCCTCGTGTAATTTGCCAGAGATAATCGTACTCGTTAATATGTATAGCTTATTTGCATTGTAACGTTGCTCTTCAGCTTTTTCCAAACATTACAAAAATACACCGTCCACCCTCGTTATTAGAGGCATACATCGTCCTTCAATGAATTTTAGTAACAGAAATTATTCATTTGCTACTGCCTTTCTATTATCATTGCGAGAGTTCAAAAATCATTTTATACAAATTATCTTCATAATTAAAAGTAGTTTCGGCAAGTAGGAAAATTAAAAATATTTTTGATAAGTGAGAACATTAAGAGCAGTTCCGATAAGTAAGAAAATGATAAGCAGTTTGGAATAAAATCGGAAATAGAGGGAAACGTATAATTTACCGAAGCCATGATCATAACGTACGATGTCAAGTTAATTTGCCATATGCAGGTTAATTCCGCTAATTCTTGTGCAAGCGTGGCATTATAGGGCTTGATGAAGATTGCATGCACAGCAGTTAAATACTGATCGCAGTTATTGCCTCATATTGCGGCGCGTACGCTAATTAATTGAAAATTATTGTGTTTAACAGTGGCGCAAACGTGGCAAACAAATCGGTAACCTACAA